>SJYQ01002241.1:1505018-1734783 GCA_006410935.1 Redunca redunca
GCCAAGGCTATGATTTTTCCTGTGGTCATGTATGGATGTGAGAGTTGGACTGTGAAGAAGGCTGAGCACTGAAGAATTGATGCATTTGAACTGTGGTGTTGGAGAAGACTCTTGAGAGTCCCTTGGATTGCAAGGAGATCCAACCAGTCCATTCTGAAGGAGATCAACCCTGGGATTTCTTTGGAAGGAATGATGCTAAAGCTGAAGCTCCAGTACTTTGGCCAGCTGATAGTTGACTCATTGGAAAAGACTCTGATGCTGGGAGGGATTGGGGGCAGGAGGAGAAGGGGACGACTGAGGATGAGATGATTGGATGGCATCACGGACTCGATGGACGTGAGTCTGAGTGAACTCTGGGGGATGGTGATGGACAGGGAGGCCTGGCGTGCTGCAATTCATGGGGTCGCAAAGAGTTGGACACGACTGAGTGACTGAACTGAACTGAACTGAGGCAAGAGTTGATAACAGCTTGAAGCAATAGCAGTGGAGATGGAGGAAATTTGACAAATCTGATAGATATTTAGGAGGCAAAGTCAGCAAAAGCTTGGTGATGGACTGGTTCTGGGTGGTGGGGGAGAGGAATATGCTGATTTCTGGGGTTGATGGGAGTACCAGACACGGAGATAAGGGACACTGGGAGGAGCATAGATGTTGATGGGATTTTAGAGGATTCCATTTTTAGCCAGGTTGAGTTGGAGGTGAGTTTTAGAATCCAAGGTGCTTCCCTGATGGCTCATATGGTAAAGAATCCGCCTGCAATGCAGGAGACCCAGCTTTGAACCCTGGTTCAGGAAGATTTCCTGGAGAAGGAAATGGCAGCCCACTCCAGTATTCCATCCTGGAGAATCCCATGAACAGAGGAGCCTGGCAGGCTGCAGTCCAGGGGGTCACAAAGAGTCAGACATGACTAAGTGACTAACACTTTCACTTTAGAATCCAAGGGAAAGTGTAGAGTGTGTTGCCAGCTATACAGTGCATATAGAGTGGCCGTTACACAGCCATGGTAGCCTCATCCTTATTAGAGCATTACTCCTTGGAGGACATATTCTACGATTTTCTCAGTCATGAGGGAGTGATCTCATAACTTTTCAAACAGTTGAAACTGTACTTCTTGGCGACAAATAGAATCAGCTTGCCCCAAATGGAACTGTCAACAATTCTACACTTAAAGGATGAGTGACACACTTTTCCCTCCTCTGGGCTCTCCATTCCAGCATTAGCTCAATGTATCTCATCCTGGATCCTGAGGAACAAAGCCTCTTGTTACTCCAAAGGTAACGTGCCCTCTGTCTCTGGAACTTACTTTCATCATTATTAACCCTTCAATGGCTTTTCAGTGTACTTCCAATAAAACCAAAACTCTTTGTGGTTTGGCTTTGCCTGCCCCCTCAGCTGCTCTTTACATTCTAGTCCTTTTGCTCACTCATTTTTTAGCTGTGTTGACCGTTTTCCGAGTCTTTTCACAAGCTCTTTCCCATTTTGAGACCTTCGTGCTTTATTTTTCTCACTCTTTTCCTGGCTACCCATTCTTTGGATTCCAGCCTGAATGTCACAAGCTCAGGGATTTCTTCCTTGCTTCTCCCATTTAAATGAGCTCTTTCATCCCTTTCTTAGGGCTTCCCAAGGTGGCACAGTGGTAAAGAACCACCTGCCTGCCAATGCAAGAGATGTGAGTTTGATCCCTGGATCTGGAATAGCCCCTGGAGTAGGAAAAGGCAACCCTCTCCAGCATTCTTGCTTGGAAAATCCCCTGGACAAAGGAGCCTGGCAGGCTACAGTCCATTTGGGTCGCAAAGAGTCAGACACGACTGAACACACACATCCCTTCCTTATTCTCTTTCTTGTTCATTGTTCTCTATCAAAGCATATATCACAGACAATAACTGTATATACATTTGTGTGTCTAGTGTCTTTGTCCCAGAGCAAATTACAATCTGTGGTGTCAGGAACTATGTTTAATATGTTTTTCAACACTAAACCATCAATAACACCATGCTTATTCAACAAATGAATGAATGAAAGAAGTGCTTTCCCTGTGATAGGCACAAATCTAGGCGGAAAGGTGAATGAGATACGACCTCCACGCTTGGTGTCCAGTGGGGAGAGAGAACTTTAGTGTGGTGTTGGCGCTGGTAGATATCCACACGGGATGGTTCTGATGCCTGTAGCAGCTGTACACCAACTCTCTCTGTGACTACTGGGGAAAGGCTCCCAGAAAGGCAACATATAATTTGGGTTTTTAAAGACAAGCAGGAGGTCAGTGAGAGGAGAAGGGGAGGAAGGGCATCCAGACCAGACAGACAGTAGAGATTGTGTAGAGGTTGAGAGATGTGAAAGAGCATGATGCTTTCTGGGAAACACTGAAATATCTGTGATGAGGTAGAAAGGAAGGGATAGAGAGATGATTGGTGAGGAATGATGGAAGAGGTGGGAAAGTCTGTGCTGTGTTGTTTAGACTTCATCCAACAGGGAATGGCAAATCATTGGAGATTTCTAAGCCAGGAAATAATTGGGTCAGGTTTGTGTATCAGTAAGATTACTTTGGCAGCAGATGTGTGTGTGTGTGTGTGTGTGTGTTTGATGCCTGGAAGTGGGCTAGGAATTGGTACCCCACATGGAAGATAAAACCACAAACACAGATGCAGTGGCTATGAAGAAAGACAGTGGAGGATGGATTTTGAGGGATCTGGAGGAAGAAGAACCATTAAATTTGGACCATACATTCTCTGACATCATTTTCAGTGCTGAAATTCTAGGAACAATGTATTAACTCCTATTTGGGTCTCAGAATGTGGGTGAAATATATTCTTAAAATGTTTCTGTATTTCCAAAATTAAACACAAAAAACTTACATCTCTTAGCCAAAAACACAACTTAACTATGCATTATACAAAAGTATGGTTTTCCTGGGATGCAGTCAGACTGAGAAAAGTGCTCTGATTGGGTCACCTTGAATAGAGCAGCAAAGTGGATGAGTTGTTTAGACCTCAGACTAAAACATCCCAATAAGCTTTTCCTGATCTGTCCTCATGACGTGGCCTTCGATGAATACACTGTAAGTTAAAAAATGGCCCACACTTAATTTGGGCCCACGTTTAATCTGAGAGGAATTGATACTAGTATTTCCATGCATGCTAAGTCGCTCAGTTGTGTCTGACTCTTTGTGACCCTATAGTTGTAGCCCACTAGGCTCCTCTGTTCATGGGATTCTCCAGGCAAGAATACTGGAGAGGGTTGCTATCCCCTCCTTCAGGGGATCTTCCAAACCCAGGAATTGAGCCCATGTTTCTTACCCGCATTGGCAGGCGGATTCTTTACCACCAGTGCTGCCCAGGAAGCCAATATTTCCATATTCCTCCTTTTTTCAGGGTCACCAATGTATATATTTTGACATATCATTTATGAGGAGTTTAATAGCAATAAATAAACAAAAGCTGACATAGCAGAACTATGAATTGCCAGAAGGCTAGGATGGTATAATGGGTAATATAAACCAAGGGCTAGTTGATATTAAGCCTAGATGAAACAGAACCACAGAAAGGACAGATATAAGAAATACTAATTGAATTAACCAATCGTTGAGTGAGATGAGCATACATGAAATTGCAGAAACTGTTTAGGCCAGTGTTTACTAGGTCTGTGTAAATTCCTTTCCTAATTATCTTTAACGTATGTCATCAGAAAACACCAAAGACGGAGGAATTTCCTTCCCAGTCCCAAGGGATGATCCCTTTGGGTAACTGTCAAGCGGTGGCCAGAAGACAAGAAGGGGGAGAGTGTGACCTGCCAAACTATAACTATTCAGTGGCTTCAAAGAAAATTTCAATGTCCTTGCCAATGTGGTATTTTTCTTTTCGCAGTGAAAATTAGTGGAAAAAATATCCAAAGCCATAACAAGTCATTTGAAAAACTTGAGGGAAGGGGATTATTCACATGCTTTAAATAGTAATTTGTTGATTTATTTCACTTTCAAAAGAAGAAACAGTTCCATGAATAGTTTTCCTTATTTCCAGAAAAGTCTTTATATATACTTCAAGTGTCTCAAGGACCTTATCTTGTACCCCCAATACAAACATTGTATTAAAAATAGTTTCAAAACTATTTAGTTACTTCAAGTTTGTAGCACATGATCCTCAGCCTAACATTTCTCATTTCTCTGCTGAGGTTTTTAACTAAAATAGGTACAAAATAGCAGATTAATCCCATTACCGAGATTCTGACCTCAGAATGACGGCCTCCTGGACAAGTTTAACGCGTGCCATATGCCCAGTCCCTCCAGCTAATTAATTATTAGCTATTCATTGCTAGCAGTTTCTACACTTAATTCAAGTGCCAGCTCCCCTGGGTTGAGTTGTTTAATATAAACATCTTAGTTTTCCTCATCCATAAAACAGAATTTATATTATAGCTTCCACATAATTTGTTTTGTAAAGAGTTAACTAAGATAAAAATTATTTTTGTTTTCCAATGTGTGTGTGTGTGTGTGTGTGTTTGTGTGTACGGGTTAGTGTGTGTGTACATATTAGTGTGTGTGTGAGTGTGTGTGATAATAGCACTGCCAATTATTTTTAAGGTGGCTAACTTGCCCTTTCCCTAAGCCATTCTCCTAGAGGTAAATTACTATTGAAAAAGTTGCTAATTTACAAATTGTCACACAAACAATTCAAGGGTACATACTGTACCTTCAAAAAACTTTCCCGTCTTTGTAATCACTGTCTAAGTTCAGATCTTCATACACGGAGGAGCCAAAGGTCACTTGTCCTAGTATCACACCCCAGTTAAGGCTTCTCCACTGGCTAGTTCTATGTGTCCTAACAGGTTGCAACTTCACTGTGTATTACTTGCCTCCTCTGAAAAATGGGAACAATCGTGGTACTTTTATCACAGCACTGCTATGACTTGCTGACTGGTAGATGTCAACAAGAAGTTTCAAGAGTGATTTCCAGATTTCTAACAAGGATAACTGGTAGTGTAGAGCTCCATCATTTGAAATATGATCTCTAGGGCGAGGGGATGATATAAAAAGAAAGTCACAGTTAAGGTGTATTCAGTTTGAGCTGCCTGCCAATTCTGTTGACCTGAGGAATGTTCAGTATGGCTTTGAAAATAAGGCTAAGATTGTGTTGGGTTTTGGAGTCCATTTTCCTGAAATATACTGTGTTGAAAAAATGGCTCAGGGAACTTTGTACTATTAAAGGTACACTTGAATCTAGTACAACCTCTTCATTTGACAATTGAGGAAACAATTCTTTAGGTCACCCTACTTATGATAAAGTAGCTTGTTACCACAGCTCCTGACAGTCACATGCTTGTGCAGTCTCTGCCCTGTGAATCTATGATTCCTCATAATGAATAGAATTTGGCAAAAGGTGATGGAATTCCAGTTGAGTTATTTAAAATCCTAAAAGATGATGTTGTTAAAGTGCTGCACTGAGTACTATCTTTCTCTCTGTCTCTCTCTCTCTTTTTTTTTTTTTTGTTGGGCCTTATTAAAGTATGGACTTTAATTTTTTTTTTTTAACTTGACTGACAAACTACACAAAAAGGATCTTAATGATCCAGACAACCATAATGGTGTGGTCAGTCACTAGAGTCTGGCATCCTGGAGTCAGGTCAAGTGAGACTTAGCTACAAACAAGGCTAGTGAAGGTGATAGAATTTCAGCTGAGCTCCTTAAAATCTAAAAAGATGATGTTGTTAAAGTGCTGCATTCAATATGGCAACAAATTTGGAAAACTCAGCAGTGGTCACAGGACTGGAAAAGGTTAGTGTTCATTCCAATCCCAAAGCAGTGCAATGCCAGAGAATGAACAGACTACTGTACAGCTGTGCTCATTATGCACGCTTATGAGGTTATGCTCAAAATCTTTCAAGCTAGGCTTCAGCAGTACATGAATAGAGAACCTTCGTATGTATAAACTGAGTTTAGAAAAGACAGAGGAACCAGAAGTCAAATTTCCAGCATTCACCGGATCATAGAGAAAGCAAGGAAATTCCAGAAAAAAATCTGTTTTATTGATTATGCTATAGGCTTTTACTGTGTGGATCGCAACAAACTGTGGAAAATTCTTAAAGAGTTGGGAAGACCAGACCACTTTACCTGTCTTCTGAGAAATTTGTATGCAAGCCAAGAAGCAACAATTAGAATCTTACTTAGAACAACTGACTGGTTTAAAATTGGCAAAGGGACATGACAAGGCTATATATTATCACCCTATTTATTTAACTTGTATGCAGAGTACATCATGTGAAATCCTGAGCTGGTGGAATCTCAAGCTGGAATTAAGGTTGCTGGGAGAAATATCAACAGTCTCAGATATGCAGATGACTAAAGAGCCTCTTCATGAGGGTGAAAGAGGAGAGTGAAAAAGTTGGCTTAAAACTCAACATACATAAAACAAAGATCATGGAATCTGGTCCCATCACTTCATGGCAAATATTTTTATTTTCTTGGGCTCCAAAATCACTGCAGACAGTGAGTACAGCCATGAAATTAAAAGACACTTACTCCTTGGAAAGAAAGCTATGACAAACCTAGACAGTGTATTAAGAAGCAGAGACATCATTTTGCCAATAAAGGTCCCTATAGACAAAGTTATGATTTTTCCGGTAGTCTTCTATGGACGTGAGTTGAACCATAAAGAAGGCTGAACACTGAAGAACTGATGCTTTCAAATTGTGGTGCTGGAGAAGACTCTTGAGAGTTACTTGGACTGCAAGGAGTTCAAACCAGTCAACCCTAGAGGAAATAGACCCTGAATATTCATTGGAAATGCTGATGCTGAATCTGAAGCTCCAATATTTCGGCCACCTGGTGTAGAGAGTTAACTCATTGGAAAAGACTCACTTGCTGGGAAAAACTGAAGGCAAAAGGAGGAGAGTGGGGCAGAGGATGAGATGGTTAGATAGCACCACCAACTCAATGGACATGAATTTAAAACCCTGGGAGATAATGAAGGACAGGGATAAGCCGGATACGACTTAGCAACTAAACAGCAACAACAATAGTTGATTTACAACATTGTGTTAGTTTCAGGTGTACAAGAAAGTGATTCAATTACACATATACATATATCTATTTTTTTCCAATTCTTTTCCCATTTAGGTTATTACAGAACACTGAGCAGAATTTCCTATGCAACACGGTAGGTCCTTGTTGGTTTTCTGTTTTAATACAGGGCAATACTTTGAGGTATAAAGTTTGAGATGAGTTGGGTGCTTCTGTTTTTGTGCTGTTGGAATCCGTAAGTTCCACTGAGAAGTCTGGCTTTTCTGTAGGAGCAGTGACAATGAGAGGGAGATGACCTAAGACATGGAGGAGAAAGTCCAGCTGAGCCAATGTCTTTATGCCAGGTGACCTCTTCTTCCCTGGCCCCAGCTGAATACAGCTTTGGGTGATCACTCTCAAGACTCAAGACTGGGTTTGGCTGAGCCCAACCAACACACAGAATCATAAGAGAGAGATTTTTTTTAGCCTCTAAATTGTAGGATGATGTGTTACATATCAGTAGAAAATCAGAACAACCGCAGAACCACGACAAGAATCTAGGTCTTCTGAGTTCTAAAACTAAGGTCATCTAGGGCAAAAAATTCTTACTATGAGATTTTCCTCTTAACTTTCCAAAAAACTTAATAAAGAATGCAGGGTGAATAACTCTATTGTCCAGTTTGCTCAAGTGCAAAATGTATGTAATAATTAACTTCTTGATTAAAACATACTATATATCCTTAGATGAATGAAAGTTACCTGTTATTTAACCATGAGATAGATTTATCTTGCCATTATTCCTTTTGTCCATCCATCCATCTACCCGTTATCCATCTATTATGAATTAATCTATATCAAAGAACTAGACTACAATTCTATATCAAATATCTGTTTTACTCTGTGACTTTCTGAGCCACCAGAAAATACAGCAGAGGTTGAATTAAAAAGCCAAAATTTGGTCTTTCTTGTCACCTCAGTTTCAAATGTTTATAATTCTGATTAGAGGAATACCAGTGGATACAGTTTTTACTTTGTCGAATGTCTCAAACTATTATTGAATTTTAACTCTTTGTGAAATGTGGTTGATTGAGAAAAATCATCAGAACTTCAATAGTCACAATCTTCTGAAAAAAAAACTGCTCTCCAAATAAGTGCATATCTGGCATGCATCTTTAAAAGGAAGGAAATCACTTTCTTCTTTTCATTTTATTTTTTAGCATGCAGTCCAATAGTTTGTGGGTTCAATATTAGATATTACTGTTGAACAACAGGAATCCTATTCATTTCTATATTAGAATTATATTTGTTTGGAAACTGCTCACAAGTCAGTCTGACAGCTTGACAAGGCTTGTTGCCATGGAAAACGTTTGTGATGTTATATAAATATATTCCCAGGTCATGAGTTGCCATGTATTTTTTGGACATTGATGCTAAGAGGAAAATGACTGAACATTTTTTTTAGAAAGGAAGAATAACATAGTAAACAAACAATAATAACAAGTAATAAATATGTGTATCCAATAAACTGAAGTTCTGTTTTTTTAAGAATTAGACTTATGTTCTCACAGCCATTTTAGTTATAAAAGTTCATTTATGGCCAAGGCTCCCCCCCTTAAAATATTCTTATTACCAGTCATTTTGCAATATTAATAGCCCCACTATTAATAGACTAAGAGACAAGGGAGCCATTATTTTTGCTCTCTATCTGTTATTCCATTAAGTAAGACTGCCAACCTGTGACTGCTAGCAGCTCTATAATGAACCGTGTGCTCAAGCCACGGGGTATATCCTAAGTAAAGCTGTCCTCACATGTTGTTTTTGGTGCCTATTACGACTAGACAGGAAAAAAAAGTACAACAACAAGATGCGAGGAGGGAGCACTCCATTCAGGTTAGGATTTAAAATAGTCGTTTTCTTTGGAATTGATGGGAGGTGAAAAGGGGTTGGGGAAATGATGTGGAAAGTCATGGGTGAATGTCTCTGTCATTTGTCCTCTTATGACTGCTGCCCTTTGTAAGAGCTCCAGTGGTACCTACAATCTGACACACACGAGCCTGTTATCCATCCTGGCTTTCTCTAACACACTATCATTTATTCAACCAGTAATGAGACCTGCCAGATTCTTACGCTTGGGCAAACACTGGTTGCCTTAGGAGTCAGTGTTAGCTGTGTGTAGAGATTCTGCCTTCCTTGTTGTCTGTGGCCTCTGCTGCTGCTTACCCCTTGAATCAATAAAGCAAGCTACAATTAGTACTGCCTTAGGCTCAGACGGTAAAGCGTCTGCCTACAATGCAGGAGACCAGTGTTCGATCCCTAGGTCAGGAAGCTCCCCTGGAGAAAAAAATGGCTACCCACTCCAGTATTCTTGCCTGGAAAATTCCATGGATGGAGGAGCCCGGTAAGCTACAGTCCATGGAGTCGCAAAGAGTCGGACACAACTGAGTGACTTCACTTCACTTTAGGCCACAATGGAGAGGGTGGGTGGCTGTCTAATCTGAAAGTGTGCCATGTTTCTCTTATGTGCGTGTATCCTCAGTTGCCAGATGTGTCCGACTCTTTGTGACCCTATGGACTGTAGCCCACCAGGTTCCTCTGTCAGTAGGACTTTCCAAGCAAGACTACCAGAGTGGGTTGTCATGCCCTCCTCCAGGGGATCTTCTCCACCCAGGATCCAACCAACATCTCTGCTGTCTCCTGCCTTGCAGGCAGATTCTTCACTGCTGAGCCACTGGGTTAGCCCTGAATACAAATGTTAATCTATTGTGAGTTATACCACTAATATTTTAAAAGTCCCCATTTTTGAGAAGTATTTACTTTTTAAAAATGAATTTATGGAAATTCAGTTTGTTCTATGATAATATCACTCCTGTTCACTTGAGAATAACGAAATGGAATGCAGCTATCTATGATCCTGAATGTTGGCCCTCCTACTGAGACTGTGCCACACAAAGCAACATCATCTCATTTGTACAGAAGGGCTTCCCACATAGTGCTAGTGGTAAAGAATCCACCTGGCAATGCAGGAGATGAATGAGACCTGGGTCAGAAAGATCCCCTGGAGGAGGAAATGATAACTCACTCCACTCTTCTTGCCGGGAAAATTCCATGGACAGAGGAGCCTAAGATTGTGTCACACAAAGCAACATCATTCCATTTGATAAAAAGAAAAATAAAAGCTGAAGGCAGATTGGTGGATAAAAGATAATCAGACATTTATTTGATTTTTATTTTTGCAGGTTGCTTTGGGCTTCCCTTGTGGCTCAGCTGATAAAGAATCTGCCTGCAAAGAGTCGGACACAACCGAGCAAATTTCACTTCACTTTCCAAACTACCATATCCTTTGGTTCTCTCTTCAATCCTGCAGGGTGTGTAGGCAATTGATATTTAACCATTTTACAATGAGGAAATGGATATTGAGAGCTTTAAGGATTTGCTCAAGCCCCATATTTTGTAGGCGACAAGAGCTGTGCTTTTCGCTAAATAGTGTCACGTTGCTAACAACTTATACAGGACTTACTAAGCACAGAATTTGCATCAGTGTGTTTTCTCAATACTAAGCTGAGAACACTTTTTCATTAACAAGTCCTCAAGTTAGGATGGAGATGGGAGAGGCATGCGTGGGTGGAGATGAACTTCTCCAGGGCTCCTCCAGCCTCTCTCACCTACTGCAGGGGGTGTTCTCTTTGGGTAAGATGCCCTGTTGTTTTTCTCTCTACATGCTTGGAGCTTTCTTTGCACTGGAAATTGAAGGCACAGAAATAGGAGGACTCTGATGTCATCCAAACTAAGGAAAGCAACTCATTTTATTTTTAAACACTGCACCTCTGACTATTTTTGCTGTCATTTATCCAGGTAACTCTGTCTGCAGGAAAATGAAGGAAAAGTAACATTTGCTTAAATGATCTCCATTCTCTCGTTTTTTTGTAGCTACAAACATAGCTCATGAGGAGATTTAAAAAAAATAGGCCCAGGTGTACCAGGAAAATACGAGGAAAAGTTTTAAATTTTTCTAATTTATTTAATGCTAATATCCTTAATTTTTAAATAAAAAAATTGAACTTTATAAATTAAAAAAAATTGACCTTCATAAAAAAAATGCAGTTGTTTTGTACTTTCGGATTGCATCAAGCATCCTCATAATCTTGTGCATAAGAATCAGTAAAATTATAATAAAATCTGAAGTTATCATCTGATTAAACATGCTGAAGTATTTGATGTCATATGGTACTGTTCTTAAAATATTCAGTTTATTTTTCTTCTTTTACTTTAAAAATAAATGCAACCTATAGTCATTGATTAAGCATATTGTATTCTAAGCATTTTCAAATAAATAATTGTATTTATTATACAGAGCAATAGTACTGTTTACAAGTAATCAGGTTTTTGGTGAGAATATAATTTGGTGCAGCCACTATAGAAAACACAATGGACAGAGTGATTTTTTTTTCCTATGAAAATCCTGAAGGCACAGAAATATGGCCTCCAGAAGCCTGAGTCTTTCAATGACTACCAGAAAGAATCACTGCTTTTTGGTGATCCTTTGTTACTGTAGCATAGCCTAGCCTAGCCTGACTGGTAGAGCATTTGACAGATGAGGAAATGAAGACTAGGAGAAAGGAAGTGATTCACTCAAACTGCCATATCAAAGTTAAATATCAACTTTTCTGGTTCTTCTGTTCCAGACTTGCAACCTCAATTCAGGCTCAAATAGTATGTTCTCCAAGAACCTCAGAATTAAACAACACCTGATTTAACTTGTATGTGTTAGATGTGACCACATGTAAAATAATGTGTTCTTTTGACTGAATTGAAAAACAGATTAGATAAAGGATAGTGGTATTGGATATTTAAATGAACAAAGATTAAGTCTAATAACAAGACATTTTATGGATGAACAAAACTAGTGTGGTTTTTAAAATATCTAGAAAATTAAACTCTCCGAGCCACTTAAAGTTTCTAGCTTTTCTATTCAGACAATCGGTAGGTGATTCCCAAATAGCTACTTCCACCTACTTATTATGAGAGATTGAGAAGAGGAATATCAGCCAAGAAGACAGTCCCTAGAATACTTTGACTAGATGAGACTTTTAATACAATTATAAGAAGCTTAGAAAATTCACTTGCCATTTACATTAATACACATGGATCCTTGTCATCTGAACATGCTGATCTATGTTCAAGTGAAAATGCACTTTGCAAACAGCTTTTGGTTGAAACATATTTTTGCAATATATTGACTTGGCAGCCCAATTTCTTCTTTTTATTAAAAAGTGATTTTTGAATAATGAGTTGAATATCTTGGCCACTTCAAAGTCACACAAATTTCACACTCAGTTTTCATTCTGTGTTCTCTCTTACTGCTGATATTTTAATATCCCTTGTTTAACTACTTTTTATGTCATTTATTTTTTGTATTTTTGGCAACCTATGTCCCATTTCCTTTAAGCTTTAAGCAATGCCAATTACTTTATTTCTTTACCCGATGTTTTGCTCATTTCCTCTCTAAGCTAATCTTTCAGGATTTATGAGAGATATATATTTCTTATTCAAAATAGTCTTTAGGAGCAATAGTGCTCAAACTCCACAGGAAACAGGAAACAGTTTTTAAAATAATTTTCATTCTACTTTTAACTGTCAGAGTGGTCTTTCACAACTCACTTAAGCCTTCAATCCTTTAGTTTCCACATCTATAAATATGAGTAACTGCCTTTTCTTCATTTTAAACTCAAAGACTATTTTAAGAAAATGAAGTTGTATTTCTAAAACTTTTCAGTCTTGTAGAAAGAACTAGATATATTTAAAATATGTGAAGCAAACCTGTATACATTTGTGACAATAGAATTTTAAAACAATCATACTATAATCTTTGGTATGAGCTAGCATGTTCAAAGCACAACAGAATTGGAATACCCAAGTATCAAAGTAAATAACAAGTTGATTTCCCAAAGGACTTAGACTTGTATCATTTCAGATATCAATGTCTGATGAGTGGGATAGGGTTGGGAGGGAGGATCAAGAAGGGATGATTCACATTATTGTGCAGCAGAAACTGACACAACATTGTCAAGCAATTATACTCCCCCAAATTTTTTTAAATGTCTGATAAAATATTTCAAATAATTAGAAAAAAATAGGACTTGACTACCTGAATTAAGTATCAAATTGCTTGCCATTTCTGGAAGTGTTCTTGGTATTAAAATAGCTAATTGGTAAAAATAGCTAACAGTTTTGACAATGCTTACTGTGTTTTCATTCCTATGTGGGTGTATATTACTTTATCTCATTTATGGTCATTCTCTCACAACCAAATGAACTATATGTTTTTCTTACCTTCCTCATTTTATATACTCAGAAAGAGCCCTAAGAAGTAGTTAATCAATTGGTTCAAGGTTACAAAGATAGTAATCAGGAGTGCTCAGATTCAAAGATAAAAAGTTTAATTCCTGAGCCATATTTTAACCACTATCATATAACCTTTTGTGATTATCAATTTATTTTAGGGAACTTATAGTAAGATTGCAGATTAATAGGCAAAATGAGGAAGAAACACCTTATTTTAAGCAATCCACCTTATAGGAGGATTCCCTACACCAGAAGCTTTGTCAATAACATCTTTCCAGAGTAGAGGGTTGTGGAGGTATCTGCATGGGGTCAGAGAGAAACAAATGACTAGAATGTTGGGAACTTTATGAACCACATCGAATGGTACATGTTTGTTTATGACTCAATAGGGTGTCTTAGTTTCATAGAGAGAAGTTTAGTAGGAACATTACAACTGAGTTAGAACATTTTAGAAGCTGTAAGTGATAAAGAAAGGAGGCTGACTCTGGTTTGATCTAAAGACCTAAATAAAAGCACTTCAATAAAAGTTACAATATGAAGACAGATTTGGAGTTAATTTGTTGTTATTGTTCAGTTTCAAAGTGGTGTTTGATTCTCTGTGACCCCATGGACTGCAGCACACTAGGCTCCCCTGTCCTCCACTAACTCCCAGAGTTTGCTCAGATCCATGTCCATTGAGTTGATGATGCCATCCAACCATCCTCTGTTTCCCCCTTCTTCTGCCCTCAATCTTTCCCAGCATCAGGGTCTTTTCCAATGAGCCATCAACCAACATTCTGTGAACATTCTATCCTGCATAGCTTCTCCAGAGTGCAGTTCACAAACAGAGCAACAGATGAAAGCCTATATCACAAGTCCTTTTGATTTATTTTCAATGACACTGAACATACATTTTTAGTGTGCATCTGAAGTTGTTGTTGGGCGGGGGCTCTTAAAATGGTAAGAAAAACACTCACAGTGAGGAAAAGCCAGAATTCTTGAAATCCCTCAGAGAGATGTCCACAGATCCTTAGCACTCCTAGCATCCTTAGCATGCATAGGTACTTAATCGTGCGTCACACTTTCTGATTAAAGAAGTAACACTATTTGGAATGTTCTTAATTACAAGAGATGAGGAAGGTTGCTCATTTGTTTAAAATAAGAAAGCCCACATCAAGATTCTATCAGATTTACTGAAATAAATAGGCATAAAATTGCTTACATAGACCATTTCCGCACCCCCCCACCCCCACCCCTCAAATCATCTAATCATCTAGAAGTTGAAAATGCTTAAACTGGAAATCCATGCAGTCAGAGATTCTGGGTTTGTTGCTAAATTCTTGATACTCAGCACAGAAACTTGCACCTAGCAGGTCCTCAATAAATAAATAGTCCTTGAGTGAAGCACGGTAAATGCAATAGGTAATTCTTCTCAGGAATTTTATAAATATGATCTTCAGGAGTGAATTGAAATTATTTAAGTTATAGAACTTTTGGAAATATTTTAAATCTTTCCTGCTGATTTATGCTTGGACTCTAGAGGCTTGAATTCAGAATTTAAGAAAATTGGAGATAAATGGTCCAGATAGTTCTGGTTAAAACAGTGAAGTTGCTCGTCTATTCTAAAGAAAGAGTCTTTCTTTTGCAGTTTCTTTTTTCTTCTGAGCTTAGTTGTGTTTCCAGAAAGCCCTACTTTCATAAAAAGAGGTTTGTATCCAGCGCAACTTAAACAGGAGATGGCAATACTAGGGAGTAGAATTCTCGGTTTAACATCTTTCTTAAAAATTAAGAACACCAAACCAGATAGCCTGCAGGATACCACTGAGAAAATTTTCATTATATTTAAACAATTGAGCATCAATGCTAATAACTAATTCCTGCTGGGTTCAAGAAAAAGGAAACTATTCATTCACACTGGAATATGTCCTTCACATGAAATGTTCGAAGTTGTATTAATGTGTTGCAGATGATGTTGTCAAGAAAGGGTTCTGACCCTAGAAACACTACTGAACAACTTGGGAGTTGGTTATCCTGCATTTATTCTCTTTCTTTCCTGGAACACTTGATATGTTCCTAGCCACTGAATAAGGTATGTACAACAATAGAATCAAACCAAGTGCAATAAAGGGAACTTAAAAGCTGCAGTTTGTGGTATAAATGCTAATGGTGTGACTGACCTATAGTCAGAAAAAAATTTTTTAAGATTTTTTTTTTATGTGGACCATTTTAAAAGTCTTTTCTGAACTTGTTACAATATTATTTCTGCTTTTTATGTTTTTTTTTTTTTTTTTTGCCACAAGACATGTGGGATCTTAGTTTCCAACCAGGGATCAAACCCACACCCCCTGCATTGGAAGTCTTAACCATTGGATGGCCAGGGAAGTCCCAGAAAAATTCTTTTTCGGTGATATTCTCTCCTCCATCAGACTTTTTGAACAAATTATATTTCATAAAATGACACATTATATGTCTCATTCATTTGAAAGCAGAATAACTGTATATGAGAATGTTCTTTAATTCATATTATTCCTGCTTTGGATGTTATGAATAGACAGTGCTGAACTTCCCACTCTGAGCATTAAGCACTGTCATGTATGTTCTCAGGTTGTTTGCAAACCTTCCCACAGTTATGTGTTGAACTAAAGGGTAAAAAATTAAAAATTTAGGTGACATGACTAGATTTGTTTAGACCCCTGATGACTTACCTCCTATATTATGAAAAGAATAGAATACGCTTATGAACCCTCAAAGCACCCCATTCCATTTCTCTGAAGATTAATCAGTCAACAACTAATTATTGAATTATCTACCAGATACATAGAGGCATAGCACTATGCCAAATCTAGGCAGGCCATACCAATTTAACTACCTTTGTTTATTTTAAAATTAACCCCAGTCTTCTAATAAGGTTATTTTATGGAATACATAAACCCAAATCAGTGATTGATTTTCTAGCATGTAGATTTGAAAGCTTTGATTGAAAATGTTCTAAATAATTTTAATCTGTTTCTTCCTAGCCATAACAGTAAAGCTGAAAGTAAGCACTTATACAGCCTGGCCAAATATTTAGATAAAGAATGAGTTCGTAACCAGCAATATCTTAAAATGTCTTTGAGTTATTCTATATGCTACTTAAATAGTTAAACTGTCAGCCTGGGATTTTGTATATATTCCTCATTAGGTTGCCTCCAAGACCCCAGGGTAGGTATATCTGAATTTTAAAATTTTGTATTTTTCTATGGTTTATATACCCCATAAAATGCCTTGAGAACTTTATGAGGGATGTTACATTAATATGTGTTATTATAAATATGATTTAAATATCTAAAGCATTACAGAGTGATTACTGTTCAATAAGGCAGCACGCATAAAAGGGTTATCTCCACACTGTGCTTAGGTTTCTACAATATAATATAATGAATTGTTCAATATAGTTTGCATGCTATTTGTCTCTGTTTCTTCCTGGGCTCGAGGGAAGCTGATGTGCAATCCTCTAACAAGACGATCATAAATTGCAGAACAATAAACAGCCCTTGAGATTTTTAGATAGTATGTGGTTAGCATGCAATCCATCTTGGGAAACTTGATTTAATACCTCCAAGGAACATCTCCGACAATGCTCAACATTGTTTTAAACTGCTGCTAAATCAATTAGTGCCTTGGAGAATCCTAATGTCTTTGCCTCTTTCCTAGCCCATCCCAAGAACTTTGGCTGGTTATTTTGTAAAGCAAAAGATTTAGGGGGCCACTGCATGGATGCACTCGGGTTCCCCTGGAAAACATTAGAAGTAATACTGCATGAAAGGAAGGATCAGCCAGTCTCCCTAAATTATCAAGATCAATGAGGGCGTTGTCTTCAAAACATTTCAATTTTTCTGAATTACCTTCCTGTGACCAAAGAAGGATGAATTTAGATAAAAGGTAACTTTGATTCCAAAGTCAAGACTGTAAGTCTAAGTACCCCTCCCCTCCAAAATGAACATGTAGTTGCTCTAATCTATACCTTTCCTTTGGTGTATATATCTTGTAACTATGTATATTCATATTAAATTGGGGAATCTCAAGACATTTATAGATATTATCTAATCCTCACACATCTATTAACTCGTAAAGTGAAAAAAACTACCAAAACACAAAACTCTCCCAGGGGAAAAAGGGATAATGTCAACAATTTCTTAGTTCATGATAGATCATTCAATTCTTTTTTCTATGCACTAAATGTAATAATTAAAGTAACAATTGCTTTGCAAGGAGGAAGATCATAACCTCCCCTTAAATTTTACGGTACTCCCTCTTTTTCTTAAATAGTGTCCTTTTTTTTTCTACATTAATTTATTGAAAATGATTCTTGGGCAATTACTCATCTTTATTTCCACCTTTTGTTAGGGTGCAATACACTTGCATTTTCAGTATCTCCCAGACCCAGCTGGTTCCTGTTGCTGGCAGGGAGAAATCACAGATTGTGCTGAGGGGAGAGCCTCAGTTGTACCCCTAAGCCATACATCCAGAGCAACTTCCCTCCACTTATGCAACTAGGGCTAATTGACTGGATTAATGAACAAAGAGAAATAAAGCAATTAATCAGCCCAGCTAAAAGAAACCTCTTTTTCCCTTTAACAGAGCTAAGTACCTGTTTAACCTGATTTAAAAAAAAGAAAAAAAAAAGCAGCAGTCTGTTCTGGTGATGTGTAAACACATCAACACTTTCCTTTTTTAAAAAAGAGCTATTAATGTATCTATTTTTGGCTGCGCTGGGTCTTTGTCATCGTGTGGACTTCTCTCTAGTTGCGGTGTGTGGGCTTATTTTGGTGGCTTCTCTTGTAGGAGCACAGGCTCTAGGCATTCCGGCTTCAGTAATTGGGGCCCATGGGTTCAGCAGTTGCAGCTCCTGGACTCGAGCGCAGGCTCAATCCTTGAGTGCACGGGCTTAGTTGCCCTGCAGCATGTGGGATCTTCCCAGATCAGGGGTCAAACCTGTGTTTCTTGCATTGGCAGTGAATTCTTTACCACTGAGCCACCAGGGAAACAAACCCTCAACGTTTTCTTAAGTCCAAAGTTAGCTTCCTCTGACAAACTGATAATTTCAACATTTTTTTTTTGGTCTCTGTCCTATCCTTTAAAGATACATATGATTTCTGGAAGCCATCTAAACTTCATGTTAAATGAAGTTGCTCAGTTGCGTCTGACTCTTTGCAACCCCGTGACTGTAGCCCGTCAGGCTCCTCCATCCATGGGATTCTCCAGACAAGAGTACTAGAGGGGGTTGCCATTTCCTTCTCCAGGGGATCAACTCCCATGCATAATAGGAACCCTTACCATATTTTCTCCCTTAGCTAATCAAAAGCCAAAAGGTAAAAGCTTTTTATCTCCCCTCTTCAAATAATTGAGTGAGTATTTAATTAGCCTGATTCATTATTCAGAGCCCGGATGAAGCTCATTTTTGTAATCCATAAGAACTATGGACATTGTTATGCTTCACTTTATTTATAGTGTTATTTCTAGACAAAGTAAGAAATAATTGAATGATTTATAAACTCCTTCTCTTGCTTCATTCTATTGCTATTTTTGAGGGTTGTTACTATTATTAAATAATAAATTACAATATAACTGACAATAATTACTCCTGTGTTTTAAAAATGTATCTGTTCCCATATGTATATTTGTTTGNTCTTGCTTCATTCTATTGCTATTTTTGAGGGTTGTTACTATTATTAAATAATAAATTACAATATAACTGACTAATTACTTCTGTGTTTTAAAAATGTATCTGTTCCCATATGTATATTTGTTTGATCTCACTACAAGGCTATAATGCAGTTTGGCAGATTATCCTCGTGTTATGTAAGTAAAAATGGGGGCATAAAGTGGAAAAGCAGCCAGAGGGGCAGGGAAAAGCCAAGGCCAAAGTCAGGCAATTTAAATATTTTAATAACTTTTGTAGTGTTTTGATTGGAAGAGAGGCTTAGAATTAAAACTGAGAGCATGTTTTGGTATTAGGTGTCTTTTTAAAAAATTATCCAAGAGTTCATTCTCACACTTTCTCTCTTTGTCCTCTGAGGTATCAATGAAACTTGACTACCTACGGGTGCTTGCCAAATACAGCTGTATTTCGTTTAGTAGTTGTTAATAAAAGAAGAGATTCTGATCACAGGATTGGTTTCAATAAATCCTATTCCTGTGTTATCTTTCATGGAACCTAAATAACATCTTCCTCGTAGTCAAACCTTTCAATGATTTCAAAACCGAACAGGACTTGCCACACAGCAGGGGCTCCATAGTTGGCCCCTGTTTCATTGATTGTTATAGAAACCACTCTTGTTCAAAACATGAACTCCCAAGATATAAGGGGGAAAAAATGACATGGTAGAGCTTCTTTCTTGTCATTTCCTTTCTGCCGTGATCCTATTCAAGAGTCTTTTCTACAATTTTCTCCTTTCACCTCATTCAGATGTATCTCTGTAGTACTGTCTGACCACGTTTTTAAGTAATCAGAGGCTTATGGCTCCATGTGTGGGTTATTCTGGCCCACTGTTATTATTATTTCCTGAAGCTTTTGGATACCCTAGGACCATTTCTTTTCTTGTTAGTGTCTTTATCAGAAAGTGAAAACAAAAAAGCATTTAACTGAAATTGGTTTGGTTTCTGAATTTCTCTTTCTATAGAGCCTTCCCAAAAAGAATGCTTGAAAGATATATTCTCTTCCTTGGAGTAATCCAAATTCTATATACCATCAACACGGATAGTTAATAGTTTTCTTTTTATAAGCATACCTTCAAAAATGCTTTCTAGCAACTCGTTTCCGAGTTGTTATTCAACAAATACTTCTTGGTCATTTTGTTGAGTTAGTTGTTGTACATAAAAATTTAAAAAGTAGAGACGACACAAAATGCTCTAATGCAAAGCATTGTAGTATTGTAAAAGATATGTTAATTAAATGCTATATATTATATTAATTAATGCCAAAGAGGGCAGAGAAAATTAATTCTCTGGGAGAATCTAGGAAGGCTTTATAGGGAGGTGGCTTTTGAGTTTGGTGCTGAATGATGTGGGATTTCCCTGGTGGCTCAGATGGTAAAGAATCTTTCTGCAATGCAGGAGACCTGAGTTCGATCCCTGGGTCAGGAAGATCCTCTGGAGAAGGGAAAGGCTACCCACTCCAGTAATCTTGCCTGGAGAATTCCATGGACAGAGGAGCGTGGTGGGCTATATAGTCCATGGGGTCACAAAGAGTCAGACACGATTGAGTTGAATGATTCCTAGACTGTAGTCTTGAATATAAAGCTAAGACTTTGATTTTATTCTATAAAAGATAGAAGGCACCAGTAATTTTTAAAGCCAGAAAATATCAGGATCCCTGCTACTGCTAAGTCACTTCAGTCGTGTCCGACTCTGTGTGACCCCATACACTGCAGCCCACCAGGATCCCCCGTCCCTGGGATTCTCCAGGCAAGAACACTGGAGTGGGTTGCCATTTCCTTCTCCAGTGCATGAAAGTGAAAAGTGAAAGGGAAGTCGCTCAGTCTTGTCCGACTCTTTGCGATCCCATGGTCCCCACAGCCTACCAGGCTCCTCTGTCCATGGGATTTTCCAGGTAAGAGTACTGCAGTGGGGTGCCATCGCCTTCTCCGATCAGGATCCCACACTTACTTAATAACATTTAAGTTACTCTCTAATTGCTTTCTAGTCTTAAATTTCCTCTGGCCGTTTGCTATTTTTTATCTTTTCTTTAGATTATATTTTATTATCCTATGATAGAACATTTCTGGCTTTTTGACTTATCTCAGGTAAAAGCTGGAACTTGAAGTCAGAGTAACCTGATGGTGCTTTTAACAACAATGTCATCAAAAGCATTTGAAATTAGTCCCATTTATTTTAGATGGTTTTTAAAAAGTGCATCTTAACAAACAATGTGAAGGTAACAGATATATTAAATGTCAAGAGTCCTAGTCATCTTCATCAACCCCACACAGAGACCCTTTACCAATTTAAACACCTTTCTCAGATGCTTGCAAATGCTTCTTAATATAAATTACTATATTAATTACTTTACTCTTATCTCCAATTTTTCTTAATATAGATTAGCTTCCAAATACCATGCCAGAAGTTAAGGATAGGAGGATAGGAAGTGTATAACCTACATACAATGATCATAATTTTTATTGAAGTATAGCTGATTTACAATGTTGTGCCTATCTCTGCTGTATAGCAAAGTGATTCAGTTGCATAGATATATA
Organism: Redunca redunca; assembly: GCA_006410935.1. Classification (NCBI taxonomy): domain Eukaryota; kingdom Metazoa; phylum Chordata; class Mammalia; order Artiodactyla; family Bovidae; genus Redunca; species Redunca redunca. Next base: position 1,526,562 of record SJYQ01002241.1, read on the forward strand.
CATTCTTTTTTAAATATTCTTTTCCTTTATGGTTTATCACAAAATAGTGAATATAGTTCCTTGTGCTATATATTAGGACCTTGTTTTTCCATTCTAAATGGAAATAATTTCCATCTACCAACCTCAGACTCCTAGTTTATCCCTTTTTCCTCCCTTTTTCCCCTTTGGCAACCACAATTCTCTTCTCTATGTCTGTGAGTTTGCTTCTGTTTTTCAAATAAGTTCTGTGTCATAGTTTAGATTGCACATATATGTGATATTATATGTATTTGTCTTTCTCTTGCTGACTCACTTCACTTATATGATAATCTCTAGCTGCATCTGTGTTGGTTAAATGACAGTCAGTTCAGTTCAGTCGCTCAGTTCTGTCTGATTCTTTGTGACCCCATGGACCGCAGCACACCAGGCCTCACTGTCCATCACCAAATCCTGGAGTTTTCTCAAACTCAAGTCCATTGAAACAGTGATGCCATCCAACCATCTCATCCTCTGTCGTCCCCTTCTCCTTCTGCCTTCAATCTTTCCCAGCATCAGCGTCTTTTCAAATGAGTCAGTTCTTCGCATCAGGTAGCCAAAGTATTCAGCATCAGTCCTCCCAATGAATATTCAGGACTGATTTCCCTTAGGACTGACGGGTTGGATCTCCTTGCAGTCTGAGGGACTCTCAAGAGTCTCCTCCAACACCACAATTCAAAACCATCAATTGTTTGGCGCTCAGCTTTCTTTATAGTCCAGCTCTCACATCCATACATAACTACTCAAAAAACCATAGCTTTGACTAGACGGACCTTTGTTGGCAAAATAATCACTGCTTTTTAATATGCTGTCTAGGTTGGTCATAACTTTTCTTCCAAGGAGAGAATGTCTTTTAATTTCATGGCTGCAGTCACCATCTGCAGTGATTTTGAAGCCCCCCAAAATAAAGTCTGACACTGTTTCCACTGTTTCCCCATCTATCTGCCATGAAGTGATGGGACCAGATGCCATTATTTCAGTTTTCTGAATGTGGAGTTTAAGCCAACTTTTTCACTTTCTTCTTTCACTTTCATCAAGAAGTTCTTTAGTTCCTCCTCACTTTCTGCCATAACGGTGGTGTCATTTGCATATCTGAGATTATTGATTTTTCTCCTGCCAATCTTGATTGCAGCTTGTGCTTCATCCAGCCCAGTGTTTCTCATGATGTACTCTGCATTTTAGTTAAATAAGCAGGGTGACAATATACAGCCTTGACGTACTCCTTTTCCTATTTGGAGACAGTCTGTTGTTTCATGTCCGGATCTAACTATTGCTTCCTGACCTGCAAACAGATTTCTCAAGAGGCAGGTCAGGTGGTCTGGTATTCCCATCTCTTGAAGATTTTTCCGCAGTTTGTGGTGATCTATACTGTTAATGGCTTTGGCATAGTCAATAAGCAGAAGTAAATGTATTTTTGGAACTCTTTTGCTTTTTCAATGATCCAGTGGATGTTGGCAATTTGATTTCTGATTTCTCTGCCTTTTTTAAAGCCAGCTTGAACATCTGGAAGTTCACAGTTCAAGTACTGTTGAAGGCTGGCTTGGAGAATCATGAGCATTACTTTGTGAGCATGTGAGATGAGTGCAATTGTGCAGTAGTCTGAGCATTCTCTGGCATTGCCTTTCTTTGGGATTGGAATGAAAACTGACCTTCTCCAGTCCTGTGGCCACTGCTGAGTTTTCCAGATTTGTTGGCATATTGAGTGGAGCACTTTCACAGCATCATGTTTTAGGATTTGAAATAGCTCAACTGGAATTCCATCACCTCCACTAGCTTTGTTCGTAGTGATGCTTCCTAAGGCCCACTTGACTTTACATTCCAGGATGTCTGGCTCTAGGTGAGTGATCACACCATCATGATTATCTGGGTCATGAAGATCTTTTTTGAATAGCTCTTCTGTGTATTCTTGCCACCTCTTCTTAATATCTTCTGCTTCTGTTAGGTCCATACCATTTCTGTCCTTTATTGAGCTCATCTTTGCATGAAATGTTCCCTTGGTATCTCTAATTTTCTTGAAGAGATCTCTAGTTTTCCCATTCTATTGTTTTCCTCTATTTCTTTGCATTGATCTCTGAAGAAGGCTTTCTTATCTCTCCTTGCTATTCTTTGGAACTCTGCATTCAAATGGGTATATCTTTCCTTTTCTCCTTTGCTTTTTGCTTCTCTTCTTTTCACAGCTATTTGCAAGGCCTCCTCAGACAGCCATGTTGCTTTTCTGCATTTCTTTTTCTTGGGGATGGTCTTGATCCCTGTCTCCTGTACAATGTCACGAACTTCTGTCCATAGATCTTTTGGCTCTCTGTCTATCAGATCTAATCTCTTGAATCTATTTCTCATTTCCACTGTGTAATTGTAAGGATTTGATTTAGATCATACCTGAATGGTCTAGTGGTTTTCCCCACTTTCTTCAATTTCAGTCTGAATTTAGCAATAAGGAGTTTATGTTATGAGCCACAGTCAGCTCCCAGTCTTGTTATTGCTGACTGCATCTTTGCCTGCAAAGAAAATAATCAATCTGATTTCGGTACTGACCGTTTGGTGGTGTCCATGTGTAGAGTCTTCTCTTGTGCTTTAGGAAGATGGTGTTTGCTATGACCAGTGTGTTCTCTTGCCAAAACTCTATTAACCTTTGGCCTGCTTCATTCTCTACTCCAAGGCCAAATTTGCCTGTTACTCCAGGTATTTCTTGACTTCCTACTTTTTCATTCCAGTCCCCTATAATGAAAAGAACATCTTTCTTGTGTGTTAGTTCTAGAAGGTCTTGTAGGTCTTCATAGAACCGTTCAACTTCAGCTTCTTCAGCATTGTTTGGAGCATAGACTAGGATTACTGTGATATAGAATGGTCTGCCTTGGAAATGAACAGAGTTCATTCTGTTCTTTTTGAGATTGCATTCAAGTACTGCATTTCAGACTCTTTTGTTGACTGTGATGGCTACTCCATTTCTTCTAAGGGATTCTTGCCCACAGTAGGAGATACAATGGTCATCTGAGTTAAGTTCACCCATTTCGGTCCTTTTTAGTTCGCTGATTCACTGTTGCCATCTCATGTTTGACCACTTCCAATTTGCCTTGATTCATGGACCTAACATTCCAGATTCCTATGCAATATAGCTCTTTACAGCACCAGACTTTGCTTCTATCACCAGTCATGTCCACAACTGGGTGTTGTTTTTGTTTTGGCTCTGTCTCTTTATTCCTTCTGGAGTTATTTCTCCACTGATATCTAGTAGCATATTGGGCACCTACTGACCTGGGGAGTTCATCTTTCAGTGTCCTATCTTTTTGCCTTTTCATACTGTTCATGGGGTTCTCAAGGCAAGAATACTGAAGTGTTTTGCCACTCCCTTCTGCAGTGGGCTTCCCTCGTGGCTCAGAGGTTAAAACGTTTGCCTTCCACGTGGGAGACCTGGGTTTGATCTCTGGGTCGGGAAGATCCCCTGGAGAAGGAAATGGCAACCCACTCCAGTATTCTTGCCTGGAGAATCCCATGGATTGAGGAACCTGGTGGGCTGCAGTCCACAGGGTCACAAAGAATTGGACACAACTGAGTGACTTTACTTACTTACTTACTAAGTTTTATCAGAACTCTCCACCATGACCCGTCTGACTTGGGTGGCCCCACACAGCATGACTCATAGTTTCATTGAGTTAGACAAGGCTGGGGTCCATGTGGTCAGTTTGGTTAGTTTCCTATGATTTTGGTTTTCAGTCTGTCTGCCCTCTGATGGAGATGGATAAGAGGTTTATGGAAGCTTCCTGTTGGGAGAGACTGAGGGAGACTTGTCCTGATGGGTAGGGCCATGCTCAGTAAATCTTTAATCCAATTTTCTGTTGATGGGTGGAGCTGTGTTCCCTCCCTGTTATTTGAAATGAAGTGAGTTCAGTTCAGTTCAGTCACTCAGTCATGTCTGACTCTTTGCAACCCCATGAATCGCAGCACGCCAGGCCTCCCTGTCCATCACCAACTCCCAGAGTTCACTCAGACTCATGTCCATCGTGTGTCCGTGATGCCATCCAGCCATCTCATTCTGGGTCGTCCCCTTCGCCTCCTGCCCCCAATCCCTCCCAGCATCAGAGTCTTTTCCAATGAATCAACTCTTCTCATGAGGTGGCCAAAGTACTGGAGTTTCAGCTTCAGCACTCAGCCTTTTTCACAGTCCAACTCTCACATCCATACATGACCACAGGAAAAACCATAGCCTTGACTAGACGGACCTTAGTCGGCAAAGTAATGTCTCTGCTTTTGAATATACTATCTAGGTTGGTCATAACTTTTCTTCCAAGGAGTAAGCGTCTTTTAATTTCATGGCAGCAGTCACCATCTGCAGTGATTTTGGAGCCCCAAAAAATAAAGTCTGACACTGTTTCTACTGTTTCCCCATCTATTTCCCATGAAGTGATGGGACCGGATGCCATGATCTTTGTTTTCTGAATGTTGAGCTTTAAGCCAACTTTTTCACTCTCCTCTTTCACCTTCATCAAGAGGCTTTTTAGCTCCTCTTCACTTTCTGCCATAAGGGTGGTGTCATCTGCATATCTGAGGTTATTGATATTTCTCCCGGCAGTCTTGATTCCAGCTTGAAAGTGAAGTGAAAGTCACTCAGTAGTGTCTGACTCTGCGACCCCATGGACTGTAGAATACCACACTCCTCTGTCCATGGGATTTTCCAGGCAAGGGTACTGGAGTGGGTTGCCATTTCCTTCTCCAGAGGATCCCCCGACCCAAGGATCGAACCCAGGTCTCCTGCATTATAGGCAAACGCTTTACCATCTGAGCCACCAGGGAATTTCCCCTGTTATTTACTTGGGGCCAAACTATGGTAGAGGTAATGAAGATAATGGAGATCTCCTTCAAAAGGTCCCATGCATGCACTGCTACACTCAGTGTGCCCAACCCTGCAGCCGGCCACCGCTGACCCACACCTCTGCCGGAGATTCCTGGACACTCCCAGGCAAGTGTGGGTCACTCTCTTGTGGGGTCACTGCTCCTTTCTCCTGGCTCCTGGTGTGCACTAGGTTCTGTTTGCACCCTCCAAGGGTCTATTTCCCCTGTCCTGTGTAAGTTCTGGCAGCTCCATGGTGGGGTTAATGGTGACCTCCTCCGAGAGGGCTTATGCCACACCCAAGTCTGCTGCACACAGAGCTCCTGCCCCCATGGCAGTCCACTGCTGATCTATACCTCCACGAGAGACATTCAAACACAGTTCTGTCTCAGTCTCTGTGGGGCTCTGGGTCCTGGTGTGCACAAGGTTGTTTGAGCCCTCTGAGCATCTCTGGCGGGAACGGGGTTTGACTGTAACCATCAATTCATCCCTCCTACCATCTTGCTGGGGCTTCTCCTTTGTCCTTGGATGTGGGGTATCTCCTCAAAGTTGCTCCAGTGCCACGCAGCCACCACTCCAGTGCTGACATTATTTCACTCTTTTACATGGCTGACTAGTATTCCATTGTATATATGTGCCACATTTTCTTTATCATTCATCTGGCAATGGACATTAAGTTGTTTCCATGTCTTGGCTCTTGTGAATAGTGCTGCTATGAACACACAGGTGCATGTATCTTTTTGATTTATAGTTTTGCTTGACTGTATGCCCAGGAGTAGGATTGCTGGATCATATGGTAATTCTACCTTTAGTTTTCTGAGGAACAGCAACACTATTTTCCATAATGGCTGCACCAATGTACATTCTCACAAACAGCATAGGAGGATTCTCTTTTGTCCACACCCTCTTCTGCATTTGTTATTGGTAGACTTTTTAATGACAGTTGTTCTAACAGCTGTAAGGTGGTACCTCATTGTAGTTTTGCCTTGCATTTCTCATAATTAGTGACGTTGGTCATCTTTTCATATTCCTACTGGCCATCTGTATATTTTCTTTGGAGAAATGTCTATTAAAGTCTTCTGCCCATTTTTCTGATTAGGTTGCTTTTTTTTTTGCTAAGTTTTCAGGGATCATAATTTTTAGTTTATATTTTTTCTGAAGTGAAAATACTTGAAGGCAAGTAACATGGCTTATACACCTGTATACCCCCAATAGCAAAGAGCACTAACAAGTCACCTAACTTCTCTTGATCTCATGTTGATTTGCCAGAGGCTTATTTTGGGAATTAAATGAGTTATTGTGTCTAAAACTCATCCTGAATGCTCACATATTATACAGGCATACTTCATTTTATTGTGCTTTAACATTTTATTGCACTTTGTAGATACAACGTATTTGACAAATTGAAGGTTTGTGGCACCCCTGCATTGAGCAAATCTATCAGTGCTTTTTTTTTTTTTTTTTAAGTATTTCTTCACTTTATGTCTCTGTGTCACATTGTGGTAATTTTCTCAATATTTCAAACTTTTTCATTTTTATTATATTTGTCATGATGATCTGGGGTCAATTATCTTTGATCTTACTGCTATGACTCACTGAAGGCTCAGATGAAGACCAGCACTACTTAGCCATAAAGTATTTTTAAATTAAGGTGTAGGTACATGGCTTTTTTAAAAGACATAATGGTGTTGCACAATTGATAGACTACAACATAGTGTAAATTTAACTTTTATATGTGCTGGAAAACTGAGAAAAAACATGTGTGACTTGCTTTATATTGCTGCGGATCTGAAACAGAACCCATGATATCTTGGAAGTGTACCTGTATTTATGGCTCAGAGTAGCTGTCCTATTTGAATTCAGTAAATGATTGACTAATTTAATCAGGGCCTCTCTCCTTTGCACATTCCAGATTGAGAATCAACTTCTTGCTTACCAAACAAACTTGTTTAGTCAAAGGCAACTTACTAGTATCCCATTTCATTGACACTGACATGCAGGTATGTTAACTTGGTTTCAAAGTAGTTCTATTGCCTTCATGAAACTGTACTTTGTGACTTTATCTCCACAGGTCACTTCTAAACTTCAGGAAGGAAATAATGATGGGTAACACTACAGTAAAACTGATTGTCTTTCTGTGGCTTCCCTGGTGGCTCAGACAGTAGAGCATCTTGCCGCCGATGCGGGAGACCCAGGTTTGATCCCTGGGGTGGGAAGATCCCCTGGGGAAGGAAATGGCAACCCACTCCAGTACTCTTGCCTAAAAAATCCCATGGAGGGAAGAACCTGGTAGGCTACAGTCCATGGGGTTGCAAAGAGTTGGACACGACTGAGTGACTTCACTTTCACTTTTCATCTTTTCTTAGAATCGTGCTTGCAGCAGGGATCTGATGCCATATGGAGGTACACTTCCTTACTGTCAGGATATGGACCTGTGGTGGTGTACAAAACTCCCTTTTCCTTATTAAAGGCATAGAAAAGTCTAAAAATAAATCTTCTGTTCTTTCATTTTTCACTTTTTAGCAAACCTCTGGGGACTACTGCCATCCAGGCAGTTCCAGGGAGGAAAGCAAAGCTGAAGTGTTCAGAGGATAAAGCAGGGAGGCAGGTACTCTTGCTATGGGATTGGAATTAAAGCCAGGTGGGAGGTCCAGAGCTCATTAGTAAACTATTGACCATCATGATTACATTATGTTAGTTTTGGAGGCTCTTCCTCCCTTAACCTCTAAGAAGGAAGAGATAGTTCTTGAGTCAACTGGTCTGTTGCTGTTGTAAAAGGACTTACCATTACAGCAAAAGCAATAGGTGGGAAGTGGTGAGAAAGGGCATTCTTGCTTGTCCTCAAGGCCTAGCATCTGTGCAAAAGCTGTGACTCCTTGGAAGAGTGGTCCTCTTTATTGTTCTGATTTTATTATTTTGTTTAATTATTTTTAATTTTTGGCTGTGCTGGGTCTTCATTGCTGCACAGACTTTCTCTAGCAGCAGTGAGCAAGGGTGACTTTTTAGTTGCGGTGTGTGGGCTTCTTGCTGCCGTGGCTTCTCTGGTTGCAGAGCACAGGCTCATTTGTTGTAGTACCTGGGCTCTAGGGCACAGCTCAGTAGTTGTGGCTCATGGGTTTAGTTGCTCTGTGGTATGTGGGATCTTCCTGGACCTGGAGTCGAACCTGTATTTCCTGCCTTGGCAGGTGGATTCTTTACCACTATGCCACTGAAACTTTTACCCCCCCCCCCAAAGCCCTCACTTGTTTTGCCATTATGCCCAAAACCTCCACGATACTTATCCTCTTTCTGTAATAGGCAGGTCATCTGGGAAGAGCATCAGATAAAACCACTTCAAACCACTCAGATTTTAAATCCAGTTAATTTATCAGTTTAGTTTTGTTTTCTAATAGAACTCTAAGGGATTTAGACATGAAGTGGGAAATTTTCAAAGGGGTAGCTCTCTTTAAGGAAGATAAGAGCAAAATCTGGATCAGGAGACTAGCCAGGAAAAGTACTCAGATAGTACTAGTACTCTAACAATACTAAGAAGGAAGTATGCACACAGGAAGTGATGAAAGTACAAGAGACCACCTTCACTACTTCAGCAAAGTGATCAAGGCTTCCTCTATCCTCTTTCCTTCCTCCCTGGTGGAACTGTATCATTTTGGGACTATGATCTAAAGCATTTCATCAGCAGCAAATAAATTGTGGGCTTCTTAATTTTAAGAGATGACTCACATCTTTATTCCTACCCAGGATAAAAGATGAATTCCAAAACAGTAATACTGGATATCTAACTCTTAGGATGATAGCCAATTAAGAATATCTTTTGCTTTTCCTCTTGTTTTGTTCCATATGATTTAGAGAATATTCTAGAAAACAGACAATTCTGTCTTCAACTTAAACCCACAGATACTTGAAATTCTCAATACTGTTTTATTCATTTTCTCTATTTTGAATCCTCAGAAATCTTGGTTTATTTGTCACTAAAAAAAAATCAAAATATTCTGTAAGTGGTGAGATTTTATTAAGGAAAATTCTGCTTCCATTTGCACTGATAAAAGCAAATGTTACTCCAGAAGAAAATCATAACTGAACTTTGAAAGATATAAAACTTACTATCTTTTTGGACCAAGTTTTATCAAAAGAAGAAGCGATTTGCAGGCTGTCTTGAGAGTAATATTTATATCTGAGCCTGGATTTGTAGAGAAAAGTCTACAGATATTGGAAATTAAATAAAATATTTTATCTGCATATAATTAGTCTGAATATTCTATTTGCTAGAGTTCCAGAATGTTTTTTTCATAATTTTTCCTGTAGAAATCCATATAGTCATGATCTCAAGAAATATAGATTGATAGACATGGATATAATTTCCCCTATATTTACCTTTTATTTCCAAAATGTCTATTGCTTGAACTGATTTAACTGGTATTGGGAGAAGGCTGAGTTCCTTGGACAGATGTGGAGTATTTTTTAATGTTTTGTTAGGTTTGAAATATTTCTGTATTTTCACTCTTTCTTTCAGACTGTTTGATCTTTCAACGGTATCAAACGTCTTGCTAGGTTTAAAATTTTAGAAAGCGCTTTTTCCTCTTCCATTTTTAAACTAACATGAATCCATTTATTCAAGGGAATTTTATTGAACACAGAAGTTGAAAAGAATACTTATAAAACAGCATTATGAAATAAGATCAGGGACATTAAATTGTTAACTTTATTGACTGACTATGCAAAGCATTCTAAACTCACTCAGAGAGAAGCACTGAGGGGCTAAGTTCATTGCAGGGCAATTAAACAGAAATTTCATGCAATGTGAACCCAGCTTTCAACACAGAATGAAAGGGCTTCAGGAATCATACATTGCAGATTGTGCTAGTGTATAAAAGACATAAATATATACATCTGCAGAGATAACAAATAAGCAAAGCTTTTAAATTATCTTGCTAGATCATTTAGTATTTCATGTTTCAAATCTCAAGAAAGAATTACAACACTCACAAACATAAAATACAGATATATATAATCACATTTTATGGACTCCTGCATGAAGATATATTGTGGTATATTCTATTAATTACCAAAATGATTATTCAGTTTCCTGGTTTGTAGGGACCAAGTTGATAAATTTACAAAACGTAAGAATCTCTCCCCTAATCAGACATATAGAAAACAATCAGCACACCAAGCTATTTCTGTTAATTCATGGGTGCATACACCAAGGAGGGATAAAGAAAAGAATAATTCTAGGCACCAAGGATTCTAACAACATGGGATAAAGGATATAGAAGTATAACAAGATTCTCTGTCTTGATAAGAAATGAAGTATTACTGCAAAGACAAGGACTATCCAAGAAAGAATGAGAAAACCCATGCAAATGTTAAGCTGAGACCTCAACTCACGGATGAGGTGAAAATTATGTATTCCCACCATAAACATCCCTTTACAGAACATTCATTTGCTCTTTTCTTCTAACTTGTACCTAGCCGTTGCGTTTATTTTCCTGTGTTTTTCCTCTCCCTGTAGCTTTTCTCACTTTATGTATGGCAGGGGGAGGGGTTGCACTCTCCTCGCTCCCCTCTCCCTTTTGGTTACATGTGGTATCTGCAGATGCAGCCCACACAGTTCTCTCTGTGAACATCCACTGATAGACAGGTGCGGAGATTGATCACAGCTCCGGAACAGTGCTGGAAATGGCCGCCAGTTGTGAAGAAGAATAACAGCTGGCAGCCATTCTGATTGGTGCTGGCACCGAGGCTTTCTTATGAGATCCAAATGCCTTGAGAACCAAATGTTCCTGGGATACAGGCTTTCTGCAGCCAACAAAGCTTAGGTCAAAAAGCTAATTGGCTACTTGAAACTTTACTTAGATATCTTCAAGAGAAACAAAAAGGGTTGTTTCTGTTCGCTCACGTATGCATGGACTAAGGAGCGATGGCTAAACAGATAGATGAGAAAAAGCCAAATGCTTCTTTGAAAGAGCTTTTCTTTCAAGGTAAGACAAGGAAAGGTTTTGAAATAACAATGCGAAATACATTTTCTATAGAAACCAAACTGTTATTTCGTACATTCACCACGTAATTGTGTCTTTGGTGATATAAAATCTTCTCCATTGTAATTGTTCAGAGCTGGATGGGTCTAGAAAGAGAAAGAAAGAAAAGAGAAAGAAAGAGAAAAGAAAGAATGAATGAAAGATCCTTTTCAGGAGAGAGTTTGATGAGATTCAAATAGAAATCACAACTCCACACCAATAAAACGCTATGTCCTAAACCTTCCCTGTCATAGCCTATGTGAAACATTGCTATTCTCTCTCTCTTTGTCCCTCACTCGAATACCAGGGCCACTGTAGGGCATGACACAGAGAGTGAAACAGTCCTATGGTATTCTGATTAGACTCTAACAAAGGTATTTTGCAAAATGCTTTTTCACTAGTGGACAGTTCAATAAAAGAGGGAACTGGGAGATCAGAACCTCCTGGACACTGTCATTAATGAACATCCAGTTCACACTGACCTTTGCACAGTGCTGTGTTGGACACCATAGAGAGCAGTACACAGACACACTCCCCGCTGTTCTTTAAAGTTTACAATTGAGAACAGATGACAATGGGCTGACACAACTGATAACACTATAAGATCATGTACTGAAATTAAAGCATGGAGCAAACAGAAAGGAAAAATTGAGTTGTAGTGTACAATGTATTGTGTGTGTGTGTGTGTGTGTGTGTACGTGCTCAGTTGTGTCCAACTTTGTGACCTCATGGATTGTAGCCTGCTAGGTTCCTCCGTGCATGGAATTTTCCAGGCAAGAATACTGGCGTGGGTTGCCATTTTCTCCTCTGGAGGATCTTCCCGACCCAGAGATCAGATCTGCATCTCCTGTCTCCTGTATCCTGCATTGGCAGGCAGATTCTTTACCACTGAGCCATCAGGGTAGCCCATACAACAGATTAGGATATTAAAAAAAAAACACACTGTTATGTCAATCACTGGGAAGGATCTTCATTATTAGTTAAGGAGAAAAAGTCTTATCACAGAGCTGGAGCTTGAAGAAATCTTTATGTAAAGAAATCAAATGAAGAACTTGGCAAACTGGGGGGAATATAGTGCACCTGCTGTGGGGATCCGAGGCTGACAAGGTCAAGCACTGTGTAAAGGCAGGGATCAGACTGACACTGGCCAAGCGGAGGGCATGGACTGAAGCCCAGGGTGAGAAAAAGACTAGCTAGATGCCACTTGATACAAAATTAAAGCTCAATCTTGTTTGTATGTTTCAGAATTTCATTATATCATAACATGAATGAATGCACCTATGAAAAAGTGAAAGTTTTAGTTGCTTAATCACTTTTTGACTCTTTGTGACCCCATGGACAGTAGCCTGCCAGGCTCCTCTGTCCGTGGGATTTCCCAGGCAAGCATACTGTAGTGGGTAGCCATTCCCTTCTCTAGGGGATTTTCCCAATCTGGGTCTCCTGCATTGGAGGCAGATTCTTTACTATCTGAGCCACCAAAGGAAGCCCCTCCAGTGATCTTGCCTGGAGAATTCCATGGACAGAGCAATGCACCTAATCGCATGCGGGTGTCTCCTGCCTTGAAGTAGCCAGCTGTCTGGTGCCCACTTGCCATTCTGCCTCAGGGTGACATAGGAAAAAGTGAAAAGTTGGGGGAGAGAGATATCTTGAGTGAGAACAAATAATACAGAAACCACAGAGGAAAGAACACTCAAACATTTGTTTTTTTTCCACTTTTATTACTATAGAGTTAGTAGTAGTTTCTGTGTCTAAGTGTAGAATGTATCTCTTGAACTCATTTCTCTCTCTCTCTCTTTTTTTTTTTGCAGAATTACCTTATTTGAACTAATATAAATTTTTATTTTCTAAAGGAGATCCTTTTTCCCAAGTAATGTGATCTTCCCCAGGTAAAATCATGAATGTTATCCAGCCCATTTGAAGCTAATTTGATTTGACCAGCAAATCATCACTCTTGAATAAAGAAAACCCAAATGCATATTTGTGGAAGTTTTTGCATTATTAATATTGCCCTGAGCTTTTTCATAGTCCAGTGTCACTCTTTTGTAAAAGTTTAAGATTTCAAACCATGAGAGTCTATGGAGGTTGAGATGGTCTAGACAAGAACAAATCAAAGAAAGGTTAAAGGAACTCTGAAGAAAGGTTACAGAAATGGCCTTATTTCACTCAGGAAAGAGAAACTGAAAAGCAACTGCAAACAAAAACCTTATGTAATTGACAAAACATGGCTAATTTGTATGTGTAAAAACTTCAGTTAGACAAAAGGAAGAACTCTTAAAGAAGGAATGCAGAATTGAGATTTTGGAGTTGTAACAATGGTGGTCCTTAAGACTGGGATGGACACAATTGGCCAGTGCAGAAATTCACCTGTCTGCGGACACCGCAGGCTTAATTCAGACCGTCTTCCAAACCTATCATTTGATGTTACTTCCTGCCTAATGCATATGTAAGATGATATGAAAAGATGAGGTATTGCTGTAAATCTTTATTAGTAAGCTCACATTCTTTGTTAGAAAGAACCAGGAAGGTTAATGCCATCTCCTTTTGACTCAAATCTGAAGTTGTTTTCTCATCTTCCCACCACAAATTCAGATTTGCTTTCTTTTCATCAGAATTGTCTTGAGAAAATTCAAGGATAATAAAGAACAGTGTATTTGGTTCACTACTCATATCTTTTCTCATTATTGTGCTTCTTTTACTCGGTTAGTGGAGTTTTTTTTTTTTTTTTTTTTAATATAAACAGTACCTTTTTTTTAAGATTTCCATTTTCATAGTGTCATTACTGACACTGACAGCTGCCTAACAGTCATGTGAAATATATAATTGCCTAAGGAAGAACATTCCATGACTGACTCTTTCTCTTTTATATTAAAAAGAAGTTAGACAGGCTTGCTAAGCCCCAGGCTTCAGAATTTTATGTCAGTTCAGGAATTCTTTTTATTTTCCAGATATTGTATTCATATATTTTTCTACATATATCAAATGATTTTCTCTGAAATAAGTTCAGTATTAATAATACAGGTCTTTCCTGCTTTGTCCCAGGGATTGCCATTTTACAATTGTTCTGGATCTTTCTCTACAGCACCTCTGCCAGGTCCAAAAAAACAGAAATAATTCACATCCTTAATTAATATGTCCTCAGTAAGAATATAATCCTTTCCATAAATTTCAAATATTATCTAATTTGCTTTCTAAATTTTGAGTTTGAATTTAATGTTGGCTTTAAATTTTTTTTAAATTGAGATATAGTTGCTTTGTAATTTTGTGTGAGTTTCTGCTGTACGACAAAGTGAATCAGCCATTCCTGGCGTGCATGCTCGTCATGTCCAACTCTTTCAGACCCCATGGATTGTAGCCTGCCACATTCCTCTGCCCATGGGATTCTCCAGGCAAGAGTACTGGAGTTGGGTTGCCGTTTCCTTCTCCAGAGGATCTTCCCAGCCGAGACTGAACCCGTGCCTCCTGAAAATCCAACATCGACAGTCGAGTTCTTTACCACTAGCACCACCTGGGAAGCCCTCAAATCAGCCATATGTATACATATATCCCCTCCATCTAATTTTTTTTTTAAGATGAATTACAGCACGTATACTTTTTTTTCCTGATGGAAAAAGTGCCTCATTTTTTCACTGTTTTCAAGAAAGGACATCCTTCAAGGCACACCCCCAACTGCATTAACATTCCTCCACTTGCCCTCTTGCTACTCCTTTTACCTTAATCAAAAACTCTCATTTGGGACTAAAAAGGAAATACCTGAACTTTTTATGAAGTTTTTATCTTTCCTTTTTTTCTTTCAAGGACACATCACTGTGATTCCTTTAACATTTTCTAATTGCTCATTTTAACAGCCCTGATCATTTTTGTTATGATCTTTTGGATTCTCTCCAAGTAATCCATAAGTATGACATTCCTTTTCTTTGCAAACTGGTCGGGAAATGATGATATTATATCATGGCAGAGAGTGATTCCCCAAGGAATAAAATCTACAGGAGAGTTAGAGAATTGAGGGCTGAGAAATTAATACAGGCTGTGCAATTTATGTTAGACTGCATCTCGGTCCTAGACTTTAGGCTACTGTCATTTTAAGTTACTTCCTTTATGCCTTTGTTCATTTCCCTCTAGCCTCAGCCAACTTCAAGTAAAAATGAGAGAGACAGGAGTATTTGCTTGTCTCTTTCTTAGCAGCCTCCAAATACTACAGATCTTTAAGGCATTACTTTGTACCTTCACCATTTGTTTTGGGGGTCCTAGGACGATGTCTCATGTAGTCTCATGAACAGATTCCCATGGCTATTCTTCATTTGTGCCACTAACTACCACCTATAGTACAGTGTGCATTTTCATTCCTGCCAAAGCTTGTCCCTGTTATCAAGAGAAATGAGGCCACTTCAAAATACAGAAGCTAATACTCTGTTCAGATTTGTATGCAGGCATGTTCTGGGGTCCCCTGATAGGGCCATGCCAATGTCACCACAGTTAGCAACACTACTTCACTGGAGCACGTGGTGGCTCAGAATTTCAGTTTAAGAGGTGTCCAGGCACCACGATTGGAAAGGAGAGGGAGCTTGGCAAAATTTGTTCTGAGGCTTTGTTTGTATTACTTATTCAAAACTGGGTTTTGTTGCTTATACCTTTAGAGGAGAAGGCATTGATGGATACGAGCTAACTCAGTTGCCTTTATCAGAGTGTCTCAGGATTAATTCAGAGCTGCAGTCAACTCCAGGGGACCATTTTCAGGGTTTGAGATTAGCTCCCAACACTAAGTCATTGCTCAGGGCTCTTTGCAAACATTCACTCCTCAAAACTCACTGTTAGGCTTCCCAGGTGGTCCACAGGGTCCTCCTGTCAATTCAAGGGACACAGTTTGGATCCCTGGTCCAGGGAGACTCCACATGCCTCGGAGCAACTAAGCCTGTGCACCACAACTACTGAAACTGCTCTAGAGCCCAGGAACAACAACCACCAAAGCCCACGCACCCTAGAGCTCGTGCTCAACAGTGAGAAGCCTGTGCATGGCAACGAAGAATAGCCCTCACTTTCCACATCTAGAGATAGCCCATGGACAGCAACAAAGACCCAGTGCAGCCAAAAATAAATAAATAAAAATAAATCTTAAAAAAAAAACAAAACCCTCACTCTATTCCTATAAACTCAAGACGGGAAAGAAGATGGAGACACAGAAATTGAGTGGCATCCATGGTGGCAAATTCCTCTTGGAAGTGACCTCTGGTTTGTCTCCCTAGAGGCACCTTAGGAGGAGATGTTTTTCCTGCTCCTATCCTCTTTAGTTTTGTATGGAATCAAAGGTTGGTGGGGAGTGCAAGGAGATGACATAGTGGCAGCCATGTTGGGGCACCTGATTTGAAGAGAAATTTTCCAGACATGCCTGTCCAATTGGAGAGGCAACATGACAAACCCCCTGAGCATCTGGGTCTGTCAAGAACCCTGGAAAGAATGGAGGGCACACATAGTAATAAGAGGAGAGCGCAGTGGTCTTTTCCCCACCAAGATGTTGCCAACCAAAGGGGAACACTGTGACTCAGGGGGTGGCAAACAAGGAGGAAGTATCTAAAGGGCTTCTGAGTGCCGAAAACAAACTTTTGCTTTTTTAAATATTTTACTCAATGTATTTATTTATTTCCCACCCTTTTGTTGGTAGTTTTATTTTCTTTTATTATTGCTATCTATTTTGACTTACTGTTAATGTGTATCCTTTTAAGTTCTTATTCTAAGATTTTATAGTTTGGGACTTCCCTGGTGGTCTAGTGGTTAAGAATCCTCCTTGCAGCGCAGGAGATATGGGTTCAATCCCTAGTCCAGGAAGATCCCACATGCTACCGACCAACTAAGCCTGAGCATCACAACTACTGAGCCCGTATGCCCTAGATCTGGTGCTCCAACAACAAGAGAAGCCAGCACAGTGAGAAGCCTGCACACAGCAACAAAGAGTAGCCCCCGTCCTTTGCAACTAGAGAAAGCCCATGTGCAGTAAGGAAGACCCACCACAGCCAAAAATGAATAGGCAAATACATCTAAAAAATAGAAAGATTTTATAGTCTGATTTTTCTCTGGAAGAGAATTGTATGCTTTCACACTTTGGCTATTTTTTTGTTTGTTTGTTTTCTCCCTCTACTTTTTTAAAACATTAGCTACTTTCCTAACTATCTATTTTTACTTTCTTCTGTAAGTTATCTTTGTTTCATTTGGAGTGGGGGGGAATCAACTTTGTTTCATCATCTTTATTTAATTATTTGTTTAACTGAGTTTATTCCTTTTTCATGAGCTACTTCTCTTCTCTTTGAAAATTGTTTTTAAATCTTCTTTCTAGAAGTCAGGAGGGAGGCACAGTCACGGCAGCAGAGAAAATCACCAAAAACGGGGAGGCCTTGAAAACAGCAGCACTTCTGTGCTCCCTTAATACTTCCCAAATCCCTTTTTAATGTCGAATCTGCTAAAACTTTAACTTGAGTGACTCAGGAGACCACCAAGTTTCAAATTTCCTCCCAGGATAATGCTAATATTACCTGCACTTAGAGCACGTTGGAACTGCCCTAATCGCAGTGTTTTCTCAGTTCCCTTATGAAGGGAAACATTATTTAAAATCCGCAGGCTCTGCCATATATGACTGTAGACACTGGGCAGAGGTCCAGGTCAGAGCTGGGCGAAGTCACTCAAAGCAGGGAGGTAAGAGATTTCTTTCAAGCAGGGAACGTTAACAAAATATCCCTAGTTTAACTACAACAAGGGCTTAGGCTGTCTTTTCATTTTCACTAAGATGCTCAGAAAGGTGACGCTGGAGAGGCTGCTTGATGAGTTTATGAAGGAGTTATGAAGGGTCAACCAAAGCTAATATGCATGTTGCTTTTTTGGCTACTATGGACTATCGAGGAAGAAGAGAGCATCAGTCCTTCCAGAAGAAGGGACCTATTCAAACATGGTTTTGTTGTAAAGGTCTGAATGTTGAAAATAAAAACAAGTAAACACTAAACAAAATAACTCCAAATTAATTTAACTTTAAGAAAGATGGAGGGGGAGTTGGGAGAAGTGGAAATGCCTTGATCAGGAGCAATCGCGGATACTCTGCCTCAGAGAATGGCAAGCGTGGAAGGGGTCTCTAGAGGTGGTGATTTATATAATCGTCTTCCTAGCACTGGACTTTACTTTGCCTTGCTCTGCTGCCCTGACTCTTTGATGGGACATGAAGTGCTTGGTAAAAATAGCCTTCAATGCTGAAACTCTGAAAGCAGTAACAACTGGTCACTCATATCTGTGTTCAAAATCCAAGAGTTACCAGGAAGCCATTTTCCTAGGCTTGGATTTATATAACTTTCTGGGTTGTATTTAAAAGATTATCTTGATTTCTCTTCATGGCTTAACTCATCATTAGGACTTACTAAATTTAATGGTGCTCATCCATCCTTAAGTCCCTTAATTTCCTCTTATTTGAGAGAGAAAATTATTCCCTTAGTGGTACTGATGGCATTCCTTCCCACATTTAATTCTGCATGTCCTAAATCTTTTCCTTACTGCAGACCTATATCCCTAGGCTTTCCCTTATCAATATCCAACTCCTTTCTCTCCAAAAGAAAAAAAAAATGTGTTGGAATGTATTAAAGCATTAAGTTTACCCATAAAAATTGAAGGCAAGCTAAAGTCTAGTGCTAGGAGGATGATTATATAAATCATGGAACAATAGCAGCTATGGAATATTATATATCCAAGTTACAATAATAAACCATGTAATGAAAATACACGGGGTAAAAATAAACATGTAACAAATACATGGGGTAAAAATACATAGGGTAAAAATAAACATGTAAAGTTTCATACTGTTTACAGAAAACTCATTAACTTAACACTAAACCTCCCTATTTGGGGACTAAAAAGCACATTTATAAACCACTTCTGGATTAAAAAGAAAACCTAAATAGAAATGATAAACATTTACAACTACATGACCATGAAATCACATAAATCAAACTTAGAAGATTAAAAAGAAATAAGTGTTCAGCTCAAGAAACTGTCAGAAGGAAAGTAAGTAAAATAAATCCAAATAAAATGGAAGGAAGTAAATATAAAACAGAAACAATGAAATATAATACAACCAATGGAAATAATCAGCAAATCCAAAAGATCATTCTTTAAAAGGACTATAGAGTAGACAAGACCCTGGAAAATTAATCAAGAGAGAAAAAAGAAAAGAATGAATAAGAAAGAGGAAATAACTTATAGAGGAGTAAAGATAATGATAACCCTGTATGTGAGACAGCAAAAGAGACACAGATGTACAGAATAGTCTTTTGGACTCTGGGAGAGGGAGAGGGTGGGATGATTTGGGAGAATGGCATTGAAACATGTATATTATCATATATGAAACGAATCGCCAGTCCAGGTTCGATGCAGGATACAGGATGCTTGGGGCTGGTACTCTGGGATGACNACAAACACAAAAAAGAAAAAAAAAAGATCCATAAGAGACTATTGCAAATAAATTTACTTAATAAAAATTTAGAAGACTAGCTAAAATGAAAATTTTTAAAAATTAGGGGGTTTTAAATTAATTTAAAGTTTTGGATGGACCAGTTATGGTAGGAGAGACTAAAATGGTGATAAAGATGTCCTTCTACAAAAGACATCAGATAAAGATAATTTTATAGGAGAGATCTACTAAACCATTAAGGAACAGATCCTTCCTATCTCTAATAATTTGTTTTGCAATATGAATTATGATGGCAAATTATACAACTGACTTTTTGAAGTTGGTAATTTTTTATACAAAACCAGGAAAAAACTAGAAAAGATCAACTGGTGGATAATTTCATTATGGAGGTAGGTAAAAACTTACATGTGTTAAATTAATACAGCAGTCCTCGAAAACAATGCATCACGACCAAATTTGGTCATCCCTGGGATGCAAAGGTAGTTCATAAGAAAACCTAGCAGTCTAAAACATTGTAATTCATTGTTTTAAACAGATCTGGGGTTTAAAAAAAGAAATTGTATTGAGATATAAAATTTGACCTGAAGTTGAAAATTTCCCACAATCATCCTGGAGCGAAAACTAAGGTGAACTTCCATTAGCTAGAGCCAAAAGAGAATTTTCTGGGGCTTGCACTTTGCTGACGCGAAGATCCTGTAGGTAGGAGGGTGTTGACTCTGTCATGTAAAGATCTACAGTGGTAATGGTGGTGAATTTTACTTTAACTATGGGAGTCCTAAGACGATACACAGCTTAAAGCGGTATAAGCTACTTGTGTATCTCTTTTCTCAAGCGTTCCACGGGTCTTATTTACTTTCTCCCTGTTGTCTGAGTAGAGATTATGGCAAGTTGTAAGATGAAAGCTTCTCCTCCAAGGCCAGAGAGGGGCCATCAGCAGTGGAGGACAGTGGTGCCCAGCAGAGCACTCTTCCCATGAAGACCAGAAACAGTGGCCACATGGTAACATTGAGACAAAAAGCCTCGAGTGATGTAAACCAAGGGCTACAGTTTGGGGTTGATGATTATAACAAATTTATCAGTGGGGAATTATATCATACTCAATTTGTATATTAAAAGGATAGGGAATCTCATTCTTCAGCCATAGTCTGAAAAGCCCAGGAGGTATGAATTTCTCATTTCCTCATAAATTGTAATATATTCTAAGGTCTTTTATTTTCTAGGATGTCTTCTTTTTTCCATTTGTATTTTTTCCAGTTTCACTTAGTGCGAATCTAATATGATATCTACCATTTATGTAGGTTTCCTTGTTGATTCAGCAGTAAGGAATCCATCTGTGATACAGGAGATGCAGGTTTGACCCCTGAGTCGGGAAGACTCCCTGGAGGAGGAAATAGCAACCCACTCCAATATTCTTGCCTGGAAAATCCCATGGACAGGGGAGTTTGGTTGGCTACAGTCTGTGGGGTCTCGAAAGAGTCAGACACAACTTAGCAACTAAACAACAAAAACAATCCATGCAGATTCAGACTGTAAATAATAATTTATTATTGCATTTAATTCTCACATTGTAGTTGGATATTATTTTCTACATATTACAACTGAGGACACTGAAATTTAGATAAAGAGACTTGCCAACACGAGTAGAAGAGCCAAGATTTGAACCATTATTTACCTGATGATCTGAAATCTGTGTCCTTCCTCACTAAACTGTATTGCCTATTCTCTATCCTTTTGATTAAAGACAAAAAATCCAAACAATAGCTTCCTCATTCATGTCTACTTCCAGCTCTCCTTAGCAATGTTTTGTTATGCTGCTGTGCTGTGTTAAGCAGAATCAGTCCTGACTCTTTGCAACCCTCTGGACTGTAGCACGCCAGACACCTCTTTCCATGGGATTCTCTAGGCAAGAATACTGGAGTGGGTTGCCATACCCTCCTCCAGAGGATCTTCCTGACCCAGGGATCCAACCCACGTCTCTTACATCTCTGGTATTGGCAGGTGGGTTCTTTACCACCAGAGCCACCTGGGAAGTCCTGTTTGGTTATAATCAGACTTTAAAATGATTGTCTATAGCAGGGCTGTGAAACAGGCATAATTTTAATGAACATTTATCTATTGGATCAATCAATGTTTTGATGCAGGAAAAAGAAAAGACTGTATATTGAGAAGGAAGAGATTAATAGAGAATGGGGGAATTTCAAAGTTATTGGAAAAGTTGGGAAAATAGTCTGTAGGGTTGTTTGAGGCAACTCCTGGAAATCATGAGTTGAAATCACACACTCCCTTTCTGCCAGTCAGTACCCAGAATGTCCCTGCTACTGCTGCATGGATTGTAAATACAATACTTCTCACAACCCAGACAGCGAGAGAATGGACACTGGTAGCCTGGTGCAGACATTTCTTTCCACTCTGCGTGCCTGCCAAAACCGCCAAGAGGGACAAGGAAAAAATTCCCCCTCTTCTCTCTGCCTTGTGAGCCACTCCTGAGTACACCTAACAGACAGGACTTCATTTCCATCTGGAATCCTCACAGCTAAAGTGTCTAGAAATATATTTTTAGCTTTCTCCACTTTCCAAATAGAACAGGAATAATAGAACCCCTACTCCCCACCACGCTGGATGAATCCTGAAATTGAGGACCTTCCAAATGTCTGTTGGGCACATGAATATTTTTCTCCTGTGAATTGAATGTTCACACCCATTGTTGATTTTCCTTTTCAGCTGGATGCCTTTTCCTTATGATTTATAGACATTTATTTATTAACTTATTCTGAACACTAATCATCATTGGTTGTAGGCGCTACAGATATCTTTCTTCAGTCTAGCTTTTTTTGGTCATAAAACAAACTTTTATTGTAATGTTATCAAATTTATCAACAGTCTTTATGATTTGTGCTTCTTGTGCACTTTTCAAAAATTATTCTCTAACCTGAGGTCATAAGCCAAGTCTGTACATTTTCTTCTAAGTGTTTTAAAGTTTTTCTCTGCACATATAGGTTTCTGTCTATCTGAAATGTATTTCTGAGAACTGTAAGAGAGAGAAGTGTAATTTTTATGCTATGTAATAACAAGTAACTGCACAGTTTCACCATTTATTATTTTATCATTTACTGATACATAATCAAAAACTCTCAAGAATTCCATTCCCTTTTACACTTGGGACTCTTCCACAACTCCTTAATTTCATCTAATTACCTTTTTGTCTATTTCTATTGCAATACCACAGTTCTAATTACCAGAATTTTATCATATATTTTTATGACTCAAAGTTAGTACTAAGTTCTTATACTTTTTCTTTGAAGTCACTGGCTCTTCTCGACCCTTTACCATCCCATAAAATTTTAGAATCAGTGAATTTCCATGAAAAGAATTTGGGGTCTTGTTTGGACTTGTATGATATTTACAGATTAACTTGGAGGTAGTGTACTCTCCGGAGATGGTGAAGGTTAGGGAAGCATGGTGTGCCACAGTCCATGGAGTCGCAAAAAGTTGGACCTGATGGAGCGACTGAACAACAACGTACAATCAGTGTTCAAATACTGAGTACTCACATCCTCATCCTTGATCCACTTTATTTGGGTGGATCTTCTTTGATCTCTTTCAATACGTTTTCTAAATGTCCTCATAAAGTCCTTACATGTATTTTGTTAAACTTATTAATAGGTAAATTACTGCTTTTTATGAGTGGAAACATCTTATTAGTTTTTATTTTTGGTTGTTAATGACATATAGAAACACGATTAATCCTACAACCTAGCTAAACTTGAATTTGTTCTTACAGGTTCATTTGGATTCTTTTCTTCTAACCAGTCATAGTGTCTCAGAATACTGTCACTTTTGTTTTCCCCTTTTCAGTCCTTACACCTCCTATTTCTTGTACATGTGCTAAGAAGTCCAGTACAACGTTGAATATGAATGCTCTTGGAGTGAGGGACACGTGGATTAAGGGCCAGCTGGTTCTCACCAGGGGTGCTAATCTGTAAGGGGCGCTAAAACTTCAGTGGAATAAATCAAATATACAGTGCCAAAAAACTCAGGTTTCCACAAGCGATTCCTTATATTATTGGCAAAATGAATATTGGGCCTGCTCCCACTGAAGCAGCAATGCCCTGAATGGAAATTTATAAAAAAAAAAAAAAAAAAAAACCCACCCCTTGCCAGCCAGCTCTGAAGCTAGCTCGTAGACAGTCACCTGAACTTGGCAGTCACCAACAGCTAAAGTTCTGAAACAAAATAATGATTGCATAGTGCTATTTACCAGGAACAAGTGATTTTCCTTATATCTAAATTTTAATCACTTTATTGTGATGCTTCCCAGACACACCTGGCTCAAAACAGACTAAAAAAACAAACAAACAGGAAAACCAAAAAAAATGTAGAATGTTAACCTAACCTTAAAAATTAGAAACATTTTGCCTTTTTTACTTCAGTCATTGGAAACAAATTAGTAAGCACATTTATATATGAATATCATATTTATTAACAGAAAATCGGTGTCTCTCCAGCTTCGCTAAGTCAATTGGAATGAAAATTGCTTAAAGATTATTTTCAAAGGGCACCAAATTATTTGCTTGCTCAACTTAGGTTCTGAGTGAGGGCCTGACAATTGTCCTATGAATAAATGATCTACTTCTCTGAGAATGTTCTGATTGTCTAAATTTATCACTTTCCAGATAGCAGAAATTATTAGAAAGTTAAGCATAACTGTGTGCACAGATAGATGTGCGTGCTAAGTCACTTTAGTCATGTCCAACTCTTTGCAACCCCATGGACCCTAGCCCTCCAGGCTCCTCTCTCCATGTGATTCTCCAGGCAAGAATACAGGATGGGTTGCCATGTGCTCCTCTAGGGGATCTTCCCAACCCAGGGATCAAACCTGCATTTCTTATGTCTCTTGCATTGGCAGACAGGTTCTTTACCACTAGTGCCGCCTGGGAATCCCCCACCACCACACATACAGAAATACACTCAAATATTTAAATTTAGAACAGAGGTTATGGACATTTGTCCATCTGCCTTTTGGGGAGAAAGGCCCCTTGATATACATTTGACATATCTTTGATTTTCTTTCCTCCTTTAATTCACAGCCAAACATTTATATTATCTTGGTCTTTGTTTGGGGGCAGTTATTTGGATCTAGACCAACATCTCAAAATTCAATCCTGCCACTCGTGTTTGCTTCAAGTTTTTCTTTTTCCATTTTTCTATCTCCATGTCATACTTTCTTCTGCTCTTTGCTAATTGTTTTGTTTTGTTTCATTTTCCCCCTCTGTCACTCACTTTACAGCAGATCAGAAACTCTAACAGAGTGAGGAGAGAGATTCCAACCAAGATGTGTGTGGGTCCTGGGATCTGGGGGGAGGGGTAGGGATTTGAAGAACAAAGAGAAGACTTAGTCACGGATAAACAAAACTTGTGTAGATCGGCTACCAAGTAGGTCTGAGATATATATAATAGGTTTCAAATTTAGAACAAGCTACCATGCAAGTTGCCAAGTAATAAATATACTTTTTTTCAATTATAGACACAAGAAAGGTTTAAAATACCCACACAGTGTGTTTATTAAAGATGAAAGTAAAGTAATAACAATTAGAATAAGTATGAATTTGATGAGAACTAAACAAATAGCAGAGGAAATTCCCAGTTAAGCATAATGTATACATAGAACCAGTTTATTCCTAAGAGAGCAAATATTTATCATCTGAGTCCACTTAAAAGTTTATTTGAATACCTGACACAGGCCCCATACCTCCCGTGATGTTTAGAAATAGATATTTGTTCAGAGGACCTGCCTGGAAGATTCCCAGCTGTTGTTGAATATTCACGCCACAAGTGATCACTTTCAAACGGTCCTGCCTTTCTCCATCGGAATCATCCCAAGGATGGAGACAGAAGCAGAAACAGAAGTGCTACCAACTGTATTGCTTTTCTGCAGGAGCCTGCTTTCCAGTGGAGAGATGTAGACACATAAACAAGCCAACGGTACAGTTACAGGGTGTGAGAGTAAAGCTAAAGAATGCAGTGGCTGGTGGACCGATTTGCTGGGCAGGAACAGAGGCACAGAGAACAGTCTTGTGGAACCAGAAGGGGGAGGAGAGGGTGGGACAAACTGAAACAGTAGCATGGACCGACATACACTACCATGTGTACAACAGATGGCTAATGGGATGCTCTTACATAACACAGGGAGCTCAGCTTGGTGCTCTGTGATGGCCTAAAGGGGTGGAATGGGACTGGGTGGGAGGGAGGCGATATGCGTCTACTTACGGCTGATTTGCTTTGCTGTATACAGAAACCAAAACAATGTTGTGAAGCAATTATCCCCCAATTAAAAAAAAATACTTTCCTTTTACTTAGAAAAAATGTAGACCACTAAATAAAAGAAGAAAATAGTGTTACGTTTAGAAGTATTAACAATAGAAATCATCATTCAAAATAAAATTTTACTTTAGAAAATTTACTTACTTAAAATTTGTTTATACCTATGTTTAAAATAAAATTTTAATCATCCTTCAAAAAGAAAAATACAGTAGAGCACGGATGAATGAAGGTGCAGTCCCACTGGAGAAGGAGGAAGGTCAGGAAGAGTTTCTAGGGGAGGGATCACCCAGGACAGAGGTCTGGGAGGCTGGGAGGCTGCAAAATCCCATGAGACACTGTGCTATTTTGAACACTAAGGATTGTGGACTGTGGGCTGCACACTAGGAGATGAGTGTAGACAGTGGGTTCATGGAGGATCCTTATGACTTCATAGGGAATATGGAATTTTTCTGAGTGAGATGGGGAAGATGGAGGATGGTGAAGGGAGGAGTCAGGAGGCTAAGATTCTAGTACTGACTGTCATCATTGAACTGGATCACGGTAGATAAATTACCTAATAATATGGTGGATGTCAGTTTCACATGTATGAGAAGAGAGGGGGCAGAAAGAAGGTACGTGTGGAGTTCTTCCCTCTTTTGATTGAGGCATTGATAAGAGCTATCATTTCTGAGTGCTTATGATAGACACTTCATTTGCTTTGTCTCATGTAATCATTGCAACAGCTCTGTGATAGATATGACTACCCCCCATTTACTAACAAGAGTCTGAGTTACAATAACACATCCAATAAAAATCTAGATTTGAACCTATCTGTGTTTTTCTAAAGCCAATGAGGTTTTAACAGGATATTTTTGGCACTTCTATTCTTTAAAAAAATAATAAAATTTTTAATATTTTAATAAAAACATTATTATAATTATTTTATATTTTAATTAAAATTTAGTAAAATCAGATGCAACACANTTATTACAATTATTTTATATTTTAATTAAAATTTAGTAAAATCAGATGCAACACAGATCTTATTTGAAAGATGGTGGCCAGTTTCTATCTTCTATTAAGACAGAATAAAAAGAAATGTGTTTCAAAAGCAATACATCAATTGATTCCATTTAAGGGTAAAGAGCATTTATAGATAGTAGAGGCTGTTAGCCATAGTTGTGTTATGGGAATGTTTTCTCTAGAGTTTTTTGATTGGTGAGAGTTTTGCCTATCTGAATTATTCAAAGTATTGTTCTTGCCAGATGTAAGCAGTTGAACAGGACAGGTACTTATGATTCTTTTAGATTCATGGTTTAATCTGGAAACCTCACCTAATAACCAAATCTGCATTTTCTGTGTCTCCTGCATTGAGGACAGATTCTTTATCCACTAAACCACCTGGGAAGCTGTCCCCTACCACTTGAAGGAATAGAAATTATTTACCATAAGTCAGACAGAGAAAGACAAATATATGATATTGCTTATATGTGGAATCTAAAAAAAAAAGGTACAAATAAACTTATTAAAAAACAGAAGTAGAGTCAGATGTAGAAAACAAANACATCTTATCTTGAAGGAAAAAAAGACCTGTGAAAATTCAAACTTACAATATTCATAAATTAATAAATAACATTAATTCAGTGTTTCTGAAGTTTGAAAGATATTTGTCCCTCTAGATACAATTGAGAATTCTATACACACACCTCCCAGTGTTCTGATCTAAGAGTGTTTCCTTTGTGAGAGACTCTTAACATCTCCTAAATGTACTTCCTGATCAGAAAGATATTACTAAACTTTATTCTGTATAGTTTCTCTTACAAGAAGAGTGTTTTTCCTCTTTTAATATGAGGACTTATGTTAAATTATGGAGGACTTCCCTGGTGGCTCAGATGGTAAAGCATCTGCCTACAATGTGGGAAACCTGGGTTTGATTCCTGGGTCAGGAGGATCCCCTGGAGAAGGAAATGGCAACCCACTCCAGTACTCTTGCCTGGAAAATCCCATGGGCGGAGGATCCTGGTAGGCTACAGTCCATGGGGTCGCAGAGTTGGACATGACTGAGCGACTTCACTTTCACTTATAATATCATGCATTTTATAAAAGTATACCTTATCAGTCTACCTGTTCTAAAAATTCCAATTTGCCACTACAGTCTAAACATTTCCTCAATCACAAATTTGAATGTATACTTGAGTGATTTTGCATAATCTCAGCCCACTATTCCAGGGAGCTGGGTGAAGACAGGAAGAAAAACTTAAAACCGGAATATGAAAAGGCATTCTCACATAACTAGACATGAAGTTTTCTCTGAAATTGTGAAATGCTCCACAATAATGCAGTTGGCAGTGAATTTCTTAGCTGCCTTAAGAGAAATTCACTTGTCTTCAGCCTCAGTGGTTTCTCCTCTTTGATTATTCAGACATACATCTAAACAACTTTTCCAGATTTCATTTGAATTATACTTGTCTTTTTCAGGCACATTAATTAAAGAACAGTTGAAATTCTTTTTTTTTTTTTTAATCTCTTTTTTTTTATTGGACAAATTATTATTATTATTTTTTTTTACTTGATAGTATACATGTTTCAATGCCATTCTCCCTTAAGAGAAATGTCTTTAGCATGTCTTCTTAGAAGGAAACATC
This sequence comes from Redunca redunca, assembly GCA_006410935.1. NCBI lineage: Eukaryota > Metazoa > Chordata > Mammalia > Artiodactyla > Bovidae > Redunca > Redunca redunca. The sequence continues at coordinate 1,554,798 of SJYQ01002241.1, forward strand.
TCTATGATGACCTTCTATCATGTTACTCAGCTGATATTCAGATGCATCTATTGCCCTTGAAAACTGTCCTTGAGGAAACAATATACCACAAATGAATGCAAAATATGAGATTTCCATTATTGTAAAAATCAAATTACTTAATGTCTAGTTAACCCCTGAGATACTGTAGATACAGTTACACATTGTGTGTGCTAAGTTGCTTCAGTTGTGTCCGACTCTTTGAGACACTATGGACTGTAGCGCACCATGCTCCTCTGTCCGTGGGATTTCCCAGGCAAGAATACTGGATCATGTTGCCATTTCCTTCTCCAGTGGATCTTCTTAACCCAGGGATCAAACCTGCATTTCTTACGTCTCCTGCATTTGTAGGCGGTTTCCTTACCATTAGTGCCACCTGGGAAGCCCACACATTTGTAAATAATCATAAATGAAAAAGAGGAATGATTATGTTTAAAATTTGGTCATTGAATTTACTAGTAATTTGGTTGATTCCATTTTCCCCATGCCCTAGTGTCAACTGCCCAAAATCTCACACACTGGTGATTGGTAAAGCATAGAAAACCCTAATAAAAAATGTTAGTGGAGTTATTAAGCTATTACTATTCCCACTGCTCTCTCTTCTCCTCTCTTCTGCATTTCTTTCCTCTACCTGCCAAATAGGTACATTGTCTGCAAATGGCCTAATCATTTTGCACAGCTTTATAATACCATTAAGATACATTCAAAGCCAACAGAAATAGCAAAGTCCACAGAAAGGTGAGCTATTTACAATGTACATGTACTAGAAACTGCAATTATGATAAATACAATAAAAAAACTATTGAATAAGACATTCAGGGTTTAAAAAAAATCACTTTGATGAATCAGCAAAGTGATGAAATTTACTGATCCCTTGTTTATACTATCTTCCTGTTACTCTCTGATAGCTCATATCTATTTCTTTATGTGTAGGTGCCTATTGAATTAATATCTGCAGGTAGGAACTAGGCATCTTCACTTGGATGTTAAAGGGATCTCTACGCCAATATTTTTGACAGATTGAGATGTAATTCATATATTACATAACTTACCCACTTTCAGAGTATAATTCATTGTTTGTTTGTAAGTTCACATAGTCATGCAACAATCTGCATGATTCAATTTTATTTTCTTCTCCAATCACAAAAGCAGTCACTTGCCACCCAACCCCAGCCCTAGGCAACAATTAATCTAACTCCTGTCTCTATATACATATTCCTATTCTGTATATCTCATATAAATGGAATAATAACTGAACTGAACTGAATGGTCCTTTATGACTGGCCTCATTCACTTAAGATAACATTTTTAAGGTTCATCCATGTTGTATTCTTGATGCTGGGAAAGACTGAAGCAGGAGGAGAAGGGGACGGCAGAGAATAAGATGGTTGGATGGCATCACAAACTCAATGGACATGAATTTGAGTAAGCTCTGAGAGTTGGTGATGGACAGGGAAGCCTGGCGTGCTGCAGTCCATGGGGTCACAAAGAGTCAGACACCGCTGAGTGACTGGACTGAACTGAACTGATAGCTGAATAGTATTCCACTCTAAAGGTATAGGTTGTTTCCATCTTTTGTCTATTATAAATACTGCTGCAATGGATATGAGGTGGTGATTTCTCATTGTGGTTTTGGTTCGCATTTTGCTAATGATTAATGTGTTGACTATCCTTTCATGTGTTTACTGTCCATTTCCTATATCTTCTTGGAGATATATCAATTCAAATTCTTAGTTGATGTTTTGTTCTAAAATATACTGTAATTGAGGACTTCCTGGTGGTCCAGGGGTTAAGAATCCACCTTCCAGTGCAGAGGATATAGGTTCCATCCCTGCTGTGGGGCAACTAAGCCCACATGCTGCAGCTAGAAAAGCCTGCATGCCACAATGAAGACCCAGTGCAGCCAAAAAGATAATGTAGTAATAAAAATTTTGAGGTAACACCCACAGAACAGGAGATAGTGGTCACTATAAAGATAGCTTATCATTCATAGTTCTCAAGAGAGGTCATCTTAACTACAGGAGGCGGGGATGGGGGGTGGGGGGTGCATGGGGAAGCACCAGTGTCAGTAATGAGTCAGAGATGAGATAGGAAGGGGCTGTGGGCAAGAGCCTTTATTCCTCAGAAAGGAACAGATGAGGTAGGGAAAGCAAGTTTAGGATTGGCTAGATTGCATAATTTCAGCAGTCTTTGAGGCACAAGGACTGTCTCTAGTTGTCTGGTGCATGCTTAAGTCATGTCCAAATCTGTAACCCCACTCCAGTACTCTTGCCTGGGAAATCCATGGACAGAGGAGCCTGGTGGGCTGCAGTCCATGGGGTCGCTAAGAGTTAGGCATGACTGAGCGACTTCACTTTCACTTTTCACTTTCGTGCATTGGAGAAGGAAATGGCAACCCACTCCAGTGTTCTTGCCTGGAGAATCTTGGGAACGGGAGACCCTGGTGGGCTGCCGTCTATGGGGTCGCACAGAGTCGGACACGACTGAAGCGACTTAGCAGCAGCAGCAGCAGCGTGGACTGTAGCCTGCCAGGCTCCTCTGTCCATGGGGATTCTCCAGGCAAGAATACTGGAGTGGGTTGCCATTTCCTTCTCCAGGGCATCTTCCTGATCCAGGGGTTGAACTGGCATCTCCTGCAGCTTCTGCATTGGCAGGTGGATTCTTTACCATTGAGCCACCTGTGAAGCCCTCATGTTTGAAACTGGTTCGCATCAAAGAGATTTCTTTGTCTTTTGTCATTGTGCTGCTTTTCCTTGATTTTTGTATGCCTTCCAGTCTTTTTGTTGAAACTTTAACATCATATTTAGAATAGCAGAGGCTGAGATTTTATGGCTGGAATTGGCTACCTTTTCTTGTTCTGGGTTTCCCTGATGGCTCAGCGGGTAAAGAAACTTCCTGCAATGTAGGAGACACAGGAGATGCAGGTTCAATCCCTGGGTCAGGGAGATCCCCTAGAAGAGGAAATGGCTACCCACTCCAATATTCTTGCCTAGGAAATCCCATGGAAAGAGGAGACTTGGTGGGCTACAGTCCTTGGGGTCACAAAGTCAGACACTGATGAGTGACTAAGAACTTTCTTGTTCTAGGCTGTTAGTGTGAGATTTAGATTCTGTTTTTCCAGAGTTGAATAGGATTTGGTATTTGTTACTGCTGCTGCTTAATGGTTATTATAAGTGCACCACTAACTTCAGATTCCTCTATAATTATTTTGTATTTAAAAAGGGAGCTGGTTTGCAGAATGTTTTTCTCAATATCTGTTCCAATCTTAGTTGAAGTATCTCCTTAATTCTATCACTCAGAGTGGCTCTCTCTATGTGCTCCTGATTCTTTTAAATGATATACTGCTGCTATTTGTTCTTCTAAACCTATTAGTCTGGTAGTAGAAGGAAGTATGGGCTTCCCTGGTGGCTTAGTGGTAAAGAATCTGCCTATAATTCGGGAGTCTCAGGAGACATGGGTTCAATCCCTGGGAAGGTCCCCTGGAGGAGGGCACAGCAACCCACTCCAGTATTCTTGCCTGGGAAATCCCATGGACAGAGGAGCCTGGAAGGCTGGAGTCCATAGGGTTGCAAAGAGAGGAAGTATGGAGCTTTTCTTTGAAATGAAGCCTCAGTCTTAGGAAGCGCTGTGTCCACAGACTTAGGTTTCGTGGCCTTCTCTGTATCCCTGCCCTTCCACTTTTACTTACTGGCACAGCACATATTCCTGCCACTAACCCAGGAGGAGAAGATTTTTTTTTTCTATTGCCCTCCACCAGCTGCAATGACTTATTTGTAAAGCTTATGAATAGTCAGCTTGTATTTTTAGAGCATATTTCTACAAGTCATAAATAGTTCATTTTAACTAGAAGTCCATTATAATCGCATATCTGGTCTCTCATATTTGAACCAAGAGTAAAAATACAACCTAGTCAATTCAACAACAAAGTCAACTCATAGTTTGAATGAGTCTTTAACAGTGCCCTAAGGGAGAGTATTGTTTGTTGTCTTCCTTAACAGTTTAAGAACTTTATTCAATAAAGAAGGTGCTGGTGTTTAATCACTGAGTCACATCCGACTCTTTTGTGACCCCATGGACTGTAGCTTGCCAGGTTCCTTTGTTCATGGGATTGCCCAGGCAAGAATATTGGAGCAGGTTGCCATTTCCTTCTCCAGGAGATCATCCCCAATCAGGGATTGAACCCATTTCCTGCTTGGCTGATGGATTCTTTACCACTGAGCCACCAGGGAAGCCAATGAAGAAATTAACTGCTGTTTCCATCTTCCCACAGCACTATAGTAATGTTTCCTCTAGACTCTTTTTCTTCCCATATACCTGCACCCCTAGGAGTTCTTTCCTCATGTTAGCCCATAGTCAGCCTTTACCAATTTCTTAAAAATTTCTAATTGGATCATTTTTACCACTGTGGAATTCTGCAGATTCTGCTTCAGATAAGGTAGCATTAGCTACCTTACATCAAATACATAAATAGCATTAGCTACATCACATCAAATAAGGTAGTGTGGCATTACTTGTTGTCTTTGGATTTCAGGTTAGTTGCTTGTCCTGTAAACTTTGCTCTATAAATAGTTCAAGAAAAGATGTCAATTTGAATTTGAAGATTGTCCAGTGCTTTCATTTTTGTAGAATGGGCATAGTTGTTTTCCATTTTTCTCCATCCTAAGCAGAAAAAGGTAATCCACAATGTGTGAAATAATTTTAACATTGCAGGGTGGAGAATAAATATGGCATGACCAGACAACAGATGCAAGAAAACCAAGGAGAAGGTCTTTAGTAATTCAAAGGTAAGTGGGTGATTGCTTAGACTAAGGTAGTGATGGTGGAGGTAGAGATAAACTAACTTGCTCAAGAGATGAACAAGAAGTAAAATTAACACATTGGATTACACATTGGATAATGTAGAGAAGGAAGATGAAGACAATTGTCCAAAATGATGCCTCATTTCTGATCTTTAGGATAATGAGTCACTTCCCTAGTGTCCAGTGGTTAAGAATCCGCTTTCCAATGCAGGGGACATGGGTTTGAACCTTGGTCAGGGGAACTAAGTTCCCACAAGCTGCGGGGCAACTAAGCTAGCTCACCACAACTGTTGAGCCCACACACCACGACTAGAGAGAAACCTGCGTACCACAACGAAGAGCCTGACCACTGCAATGAAAGATTTCACATGCTAAAAGGAAGATTCCATGTGCTACAACTAAGACCCCACACAGTCAAATAAATAAGTTAAGCAATTAAAAAAAAAAAAAACAACTAAATGCAACACGGTACCCTGGATTGAATATTGGAATAGAAAGAGGGTGTTGATGGAAAAAAAAACAGATGAGATAATGAAAAGACAGGGAACATTAAGAAGAGGATAATTTTCAGGGGGCGTTATTAGTCTGATTTTGTACATCTGGAATTTGAGTTGCCTTTGAATCAGTTGGAGGCCTTGAGTGGTATATAACTATGTAGAAATCAGAAGAGCTATCTACAGAATTAAAATTGTAAACTGTTTTCTTGTAGGACATAAAAAAATCCATGGTTCCTTGAAGTCACAGATATAGTATAAAATGAGATGAAAAGAAGGCTTAGAATAGAGATTGAAGGAACCCCTTTAAGAAACACTCTACTTGTTCTATGACTGCTCCAGTCATATTAACCCTCTTCGTTCATGGACTGCGGTGTGTTCTTGCTCACTCCACGTCTTTGTGCATGTTTTCTCTGTTAGGATTGTTGTTCTTAATTTCCATCAACTTTCGTTTCTCATGCCCAAACACTTTTGCTAACTTCGATAGGGCTTCAAGATTCATTTAAAATTGTCATTTACTAGAATGCCTTTCCCCACTTTTTGCAAATCAGTTTGTTCCATCCCATAATAGTTTAGGTCTCCATTACATGCTTCCACCCTGGTCTTCTTCATGACATTTTCCCGTTAATTTCTTTTTTAAAGAATATTTATTTATTTCATTTCTTTGGCTGCATTAGGTCTTAGTAGTTGTGGCATGCAGGATCTTCATTGCACCTTACAGGACCTTCCTTTGTGATGCACAGACTCTCTAGTTGTGGGCTTAGTTGCTCCTTGGCACGCGGAATCTTAGTTCCCTGCATTGCAAAGCGAATTCTTAACCGCTGGACCACCAGGGAAATCCCATCACCTTAATTTCTTAATCAGCATCTATCTCTTCCCAGACTGAAAGCTTTATGATTGAATGTATTTATTTATTGTCACCCTTTCACACCAATAATTGTGTTACTCAGACCAGAGTTTATCCCATAATTAGCATTCAATAAATATTTGAACAAATGAGTTTTTGTATGGCTAGTAACTGTTTATTGATCACCTGAAGTTGAGGACTAGGGCTCATCTGAAATTCATAAAATAATACTGACTAATTCCTGAAATATTGTAGAGGAAAATGAGATAACATCCTTTTTAAAATAAAAGAATCTTTTATTTTATTTTGTACTGGGGACTCAATGGACATGAATTTCAGCAAACTCTGGGAGATGGTAAAGGACAGGGAAGCCTGCTGTGCTGCAGTCCATGGGGTCACAAAGAGTCAGACATGACTTAGCGAGTGAACAAGGACATAGCCGATTAACAAACAATGTTGTCACAGTTTCAAGAGAACAGCGAAGGGACTCAGCCCTACATATATGTGTATCCATTCTCTTCCAAAGGAGTTTTGAATGGCCCTTTACACACTGCTGTATTTAAAATGGATAACCAACAAGGACCTACTTTATATAGCACATGGAACTCTGATCAGTGTTATGTGGCAGCCTGGATGGGGGTGGGGTTGAGAGATATCTTAATCATTAGTCTTGAACTCACTGAAATGGGAAAGAAGAGCTGAAAGTTGGGTGATAGAGAGGACAACATGGATAGTATACATTATTTTATATGATCTGCTTAGGTAAAAACCAGAATTTGGATAGTGAGGAAGTTAGGTATGGATAAAAAATAAAGTCCTTCTCATGATTCATCTCTCTCTCTTCTTAATATTTCTTTTCTCAAATCTTTCTTATTAAAAGTGTTCATATCCTGGAGAAGAAGAAAGAAATCTAGAGAGACTTGGATATATTACCTATACTCTTCTCATTAGTTGAATCTAATTATTTCAGTCATAAGCAGTGCTTCTGTTTGGAGCCAGGAATTATTATCATATCCCATTCTGGTGTCATATCCCATTCTCTTTGCTAATAAGTTAACAGAGAAGAGTGTACAGAACTAAATGCACAAGGTCTAACAAGATGTGTAATTGTTGTACAATAACCTTAACTCAGGAAGCAAAAAAAAAAGAAAAAAAAGATTTTGAACAAAGGGCACGATGCTTGGAAATCTTTGCTGTGCAGTTATTATAACTGAACTGTGCAACAGTTATATCACTTTTGTGAGATTTTAAAAAATTATAACATAAATTGTTAACAAAGGAAGAAAAATATTGGGAGGGATTGTAAAGAAAATGCCAATTTATGAAATAAGTTTTACTATTTTTAACTTCATTGCAGTTAATGTTGCAGTAGATGATAATTTCCTTGCCTGTTGGAGACTCGTTTTTAAAAACTGTCTTCCAAAATTAGGTGAAATACTATAACAGAACTTACTTTTCTTGAGCAAAGAGTTGAAATGATGGTTTATGAAAAGTGCTTATTAAACAAAATAGGAATACAAAGTTTAAAATTTCAAGCTCTTAGAGACACCAGCATTCAAACTTTTCAGAGCAGAAACTGAACAGTTCATAAGGCTGTCAGTAAGGAATATAAAGAACCCCAAATTAAACTAAATATGACTTTATAGCTTAATATCTATATTTAACTGCATGTAGGTGGTTCAGTAGAGGAGGCAGTCTATTGGTGCTAGAGTATCTTTAGGCTAATACTGTCTTTTTGCTACCCAAAAGAATATTATTCCAACCATGGTCCTTTTAGCAGTTGCTTCAGATTCAAATCTTTTAGAGGAATGGGGAAAGGCTTTACTAAATGAATAATGAAAATTTCTTTAAGTGCTAATGCTCTAAGATGAGGACTTTGTCTTATGCAACTTTCCATTCCCTTAATCTTAAGGAAATGCTATAGAAATTATAAGAGCTCAAAAAATAGTTCTTCAATCAACTAAATTTAGTGAGATAAAATTAATTAGATAATTTAACTTTTTATTGAGGTACTGATATAATTGTACAATATTATATGTTTCAGGTGTGCTGCTAAGTCACTTCAGTCGTGTCTGACTCTGCGACCCCATAGACGGCAGCCCAATTCACAATTTTAAAGGTTATATTCCATTTATAGTATTATAAAATATTGGCTCTATTCCTTGTGCTGTATAATATATCCTTGTATCTTATTTATATCATACATAGTGGTTGAACCATAAAGAAGGCTGAGCACAGAAGAACTGATGCTTTCAAATTGTGGTGCTGGAGAGGACTCTGGAGAGTCTGAAAGGAGATCGAATGAGTCTGTCCTAAAGGAAATCAACCCTGAATATTCACTGAAATCAACTAATACTGAAGCTGGAGCTCCAGTACTTTGGCTACCTAATGTGAAGACCTGACTCATTGGAAAAGACACTAATGTTGGGAAAGAATGAAGACAAAAGGAGAAGACGGTGGCAGAGAATGAGATGGTGAAATAGTATCACCAACTCAATGGGCATGAATTTGAGCAAACTCCATGAGATAGTGGAGGATAGCCAAGGTCACTTTTATAAAACTTAACCAGAATTAAGCTTGATTTGTATAAGCCTTCTGGCTGGGTTCCCTTCTGGAAGAAATATTAACCAGGCTAGCCTGGGGTTAATGTTAGGAAAAGGAAAGATGAGTCATCCTCAATAATAATCAAAATGGAAGTCCAAATTTTTAAAATAAATATGTTTGATCCCCAATCATTTTCATTCTGAAAATCACCTGGAAGCAGGTGAAAATGATTATCACTTTCTGGGGACTGTTGGATTCAGTGACCAAATTGTGCTCCTAAGGCATATGACCTAGGGAAAGGGGAGCTAGGGAAGGCAGTTTTTGTGATAAAAGGCGCATCATTGGTAAATGGTCTGAAAAGGCAAAAACATAACATATATTTGTTTCAAGGGCTACCACGAATTCAGCTGCCCAGTAGCTCAAAAAATGTCAACATTGGTGAACCAGACCCAGGCATTTTGGAGAAGCTCTGAGCATCAAGGTCTCCACTGAGCCAGGAGCTTAGCTTTCTGTTAAGGAGTAAGGGATAAAGTTTCATCCAGAAGAATAGTTGCCACTTTTGTATGTATAACTGAGATGCCACTGGGGCCAGACAGGGTACATCCTTGAATGTATAATTCCCAATTGATAAATAATGCTTTTTGATCCATTCCCACTACTAGTCATTGAGTCAAAATTAAACCACTTAAAATGAAATGTCAAATCAGAGTTGCACAACACCTCTGTGGACCAGGCATTAAGTTTTGACAAAGAGCTCAGAAGCAAGCTAGTAGCTGATTTCCTACAGGTGTGTGCCTGGCAGCATGTCAAGGAGGACACAAGTTTAAAACCCAAAAGGCTCCTGCCAGGTGGAGGCTGCCTCCCTTTGCTAGAAACTCTGGTTATCAAAAATATCAATTTTAGAGACTCATACCATCCCCAGTACCCAACGTGCCCAATATGGTGCTGGACCTCCTTTTTGGTGATGAGGAACCAAAGACACAGCAGTTGTTCTTTGACTGATGGATGGACTGAGCATTGTGAATCCATCCTTTCAGTCCTGAGAAGATTTACTTGGCAAATATGAGTTTTCTCAGGACTGATTAGCTGCTCCTGGTGGCATAAATATGATAACTCATCAGGGCTTATCTGGGCTATTGAGACTGAAATTTCTGACTTAACAAACAAAAAGACATTACCTCTATAATGAAAACTTTGAATATCAGAGGGAAGAATGACACTCCTGTTCAATCAGGAAGCCCCTCTGGTGGTAAGTGGCACTAGCACTTCTCTCTACCTGCAACTCTTCCGAAATTTCAATAGGCTCCTTTGGTACTTATATGACAAGGAAGTACACGTGCATAAGACACCAACTAGTCGAAGCAGCAAAAACAACATACCAGGTCTCATTAGCCTTTCTCCTCCATCTGATCCCTGCCCCCAAACCTATCAGTGAGATCCAGACACCCCTTCTCCTCTGGGTTTGTGTAGGATGGAGACTATGGCCTCATACCTAACAGAACTATAGGAGACAGAATCCTTCCCTTTCCAGTATTTCCCAGCATACTGAGGAAATAGCTGAGGTTGGGGACTAGTGTGAGCAAGGGAACAGGGTTGGAGAGAGAGAAAGAGAGCCTTCATGATCACGAGAAAGGCACATTTGTTTTCGGTGCCAGTCAGCAAGGCACTTCCGGTTTTGAGTGACTGTATCATGATTCAGCCAAAAGAACTTCTAAAGCTTTTACATCCAAAGCTCTCTGTTAGATTTAGAGCCTGCTTGACTCCTTCTCTTCCTGCCTGGAAGAAAGAGAACAACCACACACATACACCACTGAGGCAGCTTGTTTATACCTTACTTCCTGGTGCTCAGCCTTGCTGAAACATAAGATAGGAAGAGCCCCTGACTCTCCCATTTCACCCACTACTCGAGAGACAGCATTTGCTACTGGATCCTGAGAAGGCTCCTCAGACCCCCTAACCCAGTCCACAAAGAGGCATTGTTCTTTCCTCTTCCAGAAAACATTGCGTGTCTCTGTCAGCATCTCAGCCTTGTCACCAAAACTCATAAACTTGGAAGGGTCTGAGATCTCACTCTTCTGACAAGCTAACAAGTTAGCCTGCTACAGTTTCTTCGCTGCTAGCAGAAGATACCCAGTTCCTGGTTTAGAGGAAAAGGACTTTATTACTCATGGCAAAGTGAAAAAGACAAAGCTTCATGTGTGCTTTGGGTCTTTGTCCCTAAAATTCCACAGGGCCCAAGTGGATGCTAAACACAATACCTATGCTTGTGTCATAACTGAGGAACCCTGCACTTAGGAAACCCTAGTGTTTAAAGAGGCTGTTAGCAGAACTGCCCAATCTTCATACTGAAGGAACACTTAATCTCTATTTTCTCAGGCTGTTTCCTATGCAAACATCCATCAAAAGAGAGTCCAGAACATTGACCTGAAAATGAGATGTGCAGAGAGAGCCACAGAGAACTGTCTTCCAAAACCTTTTCACCTTATACTCCATGGTTAAGAAGCACTCTCTATCAGAGATCTGTAGCTGGTCAAACCACTAGCTATTTTTCAAAAGGAGAAAAAATATCTCACAAAGATGAAATGGTTTCATCTCAAAACCCGGAAGAATTCTGCTGTGATTATTGTACATGGGCTTATTACAAGCCTCATAACCTGCCTCAGATCTTGTGGTAGGCAGAATAATCCTCCTCCCCCCTAAAAAAGATGAGTACACCCTAATCTCTGCATGCATGCATGTTCGGTTGCTTTGGTGGTGTCTGACTCTCTATGACCCCATGGACTGTAGCCCATGAGGCTCCTCTGTCCATGGGACTCTCCAGGCAAGAATACTGGAGTGGGTTGCCATACCCTTCTGCAGGGGATCTTCCTGACTCAGGGATCAAACCTGGATCTCCTACATTTCAGGCAGATTCTTTTACTGTTGAACCACCAGGGAAGCTCTCCTAATCCCTGGAATCTGTAAATTTTTAACCTTACAGGGCGAGGGGAATTAAGGTTGCTCAGGCTTATAAAACATCATCCTGATCTCTGCCTCCTTCACATGAAGTTCTCCCTATGTGTATCCAATTTTCCTTTATTTAAAAGGACATAAGCCATATCTGATTAGTGAAAGTGTTAGTTGCTAATTCATATCTGACTCTTTGCAACCCCATGAACTGTAACCCACCAGGCTTCTCTGTCTATGGAATTCTCCAAGCAAGAATACTGGAGTGGGTAGCCATTTACTTTTCCAGGGGATCTTCCTGACCTAGAGATTGAACCCTAGTCTCCAGCATTGCAGGCAGAGTCTTTACTGTCTGAGACACCAGGGTCTACCTATTCTATATGACTTCATCTTAACTTATATCTACAATGACCCTATTTCCAAATAGGTTACATTCTGAGATACTGGGAGCTAGAACTCCAATATACACATTTGGAGGGGATATAATTTAATTCATTATAGTATTCTCAGCTATCTTTACTAGTGACAACTTTGTGTAAAACTAGGGATTTAATGTTATTAATTGTCAATCCAATATTATTTTTTCCCATTAAAGAGTTTAGGTTTGTCAGATTGTCAGGTAATATTGTCTAATATAATAATCTACATGAAATGTTTAATGAAAGCAATTACTGAAACATTTATGTAGTTAAACATCATTTAATTGTCTTCCCACAAAATGGCAGTATAACCAGAAAAGTTCAAATTATTATCAGTGAAAGAATCTCTATAAATCAGGGAGCTTTAGTAATTATTATTATCAGACTAAGTCAAACAATACTGTTTAATTTTTGTATTACAATATCAATACCATGTTTTTCATGGGCTCTGATTAATAGTGAAAAATAATACATGTATTATGTATTGAGTACCATTTCTAAGTGGCTTTGTAAGCATCTTTGCTTTAAGATTGGTATGGAAGAGTTCAGCCTTGTGTTTAAAATAAAAGAAGCCCTTGCAATAATTGTTCTGGGGAACCTTGTAGAAGATGTAGTATTCATTTAATTTTCTTTCTCACTTTTCTTTTGCCCTGGTCATGTTTTAAAAACCCATTGAAAAAGTACTGTGTAAAATACAATATGGTCCGATGCAGGATGCAGGATGCTTGGGACTGGTGCAAGGAGAGGACCCAGAGAGATGGTATGGGGTGGGAGGTGGGAGGGGATTCATGTTTGGGAACGCTTGTACACTCGTGGTGAATTCATGTCAATGTTTGGCAAAACCAATACAGTAATGTAAAGTAAACTAAAGTTAAAACAAAAAATTAAAAAAAAATAAAAAAATAAAATGTGGAAATATAAAGTAAAATAATAAAGCTAGATTTAGAAAACAAAAAAAAATACAATATGGTACTAGGTGCTAGAAATGAATGCCCTACTATTAAAGACCTCACAGTTCAGGAAGGGGAACTATAACCATAGGTTAATAATGGTAATACATGGTATTTCTGCTTCTGATCAAGCAGAAATACCATAGGTTAATAATGGTAAAATATGGTATTTCTGCTTCTGATCAAGATGAAGTAACAGGAATTTAGCCTCCTGCTGAAACAGTTCAAAAAAGGACAAAATCAATGACTCTTAAGACATGCAACACCAGACAACAAAGGACAGTGATTCCTAAGATATGAGAAATTAATCTTTGTTGCTGTACCCAGTTGTGTCCCACTCTTTGTGACTCCATGGACTGTAGCTTCCCAGGCTCCTCTCTCCATGGAATTTCCCAAGCAAGAATACTATAGCAGGTAGCCATTTCCTACGCCAGGGGGTCTTCCCAACCCAGGGATCGAATCTGGGTCTTCTGTATTGCAGGCAGACTCTTTACCATCTGAGCCACCAAGGAAGCCGACTACTCAGACTAGTCAGAAGTGGGCCCAAAGTAGCCAATGACTAAAAGCTGCTTTTTTCTAGTATAGCAAAATTTAAAACCAAGAGCCAAAAGGGTCAAACTCCTTTCAAGTAACTGAAATGTCTCTCAGAACAAAGCCACACAAAAATATCCATACCTCGCAAGGTTACATTTACAGTGTCTGGCACCCAATCAAATATTATCAGGCATACAAAGCAGCTGGAAAGTATGGCCTATATGAGAAAAATAATATGATGTGAGCTGTAATATTGGGGGTGTACATAAGCAATGATGGAGTACAGAGGAAACAGTATTGAACTCTGCTTGCTCAGTATGCCTGAGACAGTTATTTAAGGAAGGCTTCCTGGAAGAGGAGAGAGCCGATGTGAAAATTAATGAATAAGTAGGTGTTAGCCAGCTGAAGGTAAAAGGCTTTTGCGACACGGACCACAAGCTGTACTATACACAGAGACATGAAATTACAGATTCTCTATGGCTAAACAACATCCAAGTGTTCAGTGTGGCTGAAGACAGGGAGAGGCAAGAGAAGACCAGGAGTCAGAACTTGAGTGGGTCCTGTTAGGCAAATGTTTTCTGTCAAGGTCCAGAGAGTACACATTTTAGATTTTACAGACCACATGCAGCTCGATGCACACTCTTTGTGTGTGTGTCTGTGTATGTGTGTGTCCCTTGGACTATAGATTGCAGACCACCCACCCCCCATAGGTGATGGGGGATGACTGAGAGCTTTTCAAAAGGAAAAGACCTGTTAGGTATGCATTTTAGGATCATTTGGCCAAATGTGGGGAGGATGCATTAGGCAGGGAGATGGTAGAGAACTATTGTGCTAGCCCTATTGAGAGAGAAAGGGGTGAGGGTGGGGGCTGGTTTCACATTTCTGAAACACTGCACAGAAGTGTTTAATATAGGGTTGTATCCTAGACTAGGGGGATTATCAGCATACATTGGATTGGCCAAAAAGCTTGTTCAGGTTTTCCTCTAGCATCCTATGGAAAAATCCGAATGAAATTTTGGCTAACCCAGTATCTCAGTTAAACCTGGGGTGTAGATAAGGTCATTGAGGGAGAACAAGGTGAAGGAGAAGAGTTTTGATTGAAAGACTATGTATTTAGTGGTAAGGAATCTGCAGTGGTAAAGAATCTGCCTGCCAATACAGAAGACTTGGGTTAGATCCCTGATCTGGGAGGATCCCCTGGAGAAGGAAATGGCAATCTACTCCAGTATTCTAGGCGGGGAAATCTCATGGATAGAGGAGCCTGGCAGGCTACTATCCATGGGGTCACAAAAGAGTCAGACTTGACTTAGGGAATCGACAAACAGTATGTATAGACACATTTACTTGTAGAGCATTCATCCTTGGTATAACCCTGTATAGCAGATTTCATGACCCCTGTTTTACAGATGGAGAACCCAAAGCTCAAGGGGCTGTGCAGCTTATCTAGAGCCACCAAGTAGAGGACAGACTTGGAATGTAAAACCAGTCCACTGGGTCTGAAAGCTCTTATTCTATTCTCAGTGGATACTCCTCTCAACTTTCCTTATGATCTGGAGCTGGTGGCCTTCCATTGCCACTGAGGCCTCTGTCCACAGTACTCACCTCCGCACTTTGCCTTCAGCTATTTGCAAGTGGTCCAGAGACACAAGACCTCGCCAAGCTGCTCACAAAGGAAACAGTCCCTATGTTGCTGCCCAGAGCCTATTCTGCCACCATTCCCAAAGGGTATAACATCCTTCTTGGCAATCTATTTTGCCTCCAAGTCCTTGAATTTCAACCAACCCCATTGCCCTGCTACAAATCCTTCCAAACTTAAAAATTCATACAGTTCATACGCACAGAACTCACAAGATCCTTGAGACACTCTACTGTAGTGAGGAATTTCTAAAAGTCAGTCCTAGCACTGCAAATGTTCACAAAGAGAAACTGGCCAATATTCATAATTCTACAAACATATGGTAAGGCAGAGCATATTTTAAATATCAAGAACACTTACTTGAGACCTTCCCAAATGGTTTCAAAATTTTATTTGGGGTTTGGACACAGATCAAAACCTGTATTTACCTGAGAGATCATGGCCTGCCTAAACCTTTGAGGTGCACACATTTTTCCTTAAATATACAAGTTAATTAGGTTAATTAAGTTTTGCATCCAGTTTTGCACTGAAACTGGGAACGGCTTTGATAGATAGACAGTACTTCACTAAAGTCACTCTAACATACTTCTCTTAAGACAAGTTTCATTTTTATTTGTTCAGCACGAAAAACAAACACTAAACATATGGAAGGATAACAGGGGGTGCTGAAAACTGAAAAATATTTTATGTAGGTTTAATTTTGGTTACATAGGACTTAATGTTTTGAAGGATTTAGTGCAGATTTTTCTTCAATCCTAGGGAATTTGCTGATATGAGAAAAATAGAATTGTGTTTGTTCTTGAATAAATACAAGCTTTGGGAGAAAGGCAGGACTGTAGATCTATTTTACTAACAGGAATCTGAAAGAAACAGAGGAGGGCATAGTTCACAGATTTATTTCAACACTGTAAGCAAACTTGACTCCCAATTTTTTTTTCCTAATATTTTCCAGATCTGTTCTAAAACTAGAAGTTGAATAGAAATACTAAAGAGAGATGATTTAGGAATTAAGATTGACTCTGTAAGAATCTTTAGTAGCATGAATCATGAAACAGTGAAATTATATAAATGCGATATAAATATAGTTTTTAGTTTAACAACAAAACATTTGCAATGCCATAGATTGTTTTCAAGTACTTAGTGCTAAGTTTCTGAATTCCAACCTTCTCTCCATCCCTATTTTGCCCATATGTCCTACCTGACTTCTTTCTTGAAACTCCATTGTTTCCACTGAGTTGTCCTTCCCTGTTCAAAGTATCTAAAATTCAACTTTTCACAGGAAATTTACTTTGATTACAGGGAAAGTGGGGATATACAGAGATGGGAAAATGAAAATGACCTCCTTTTTTTCCAGTAGAGTCATAAACATCTGACTCTTCTTTGTCATTGTATTCAGATAAAATGAATTGTAAAGCCTCCCAAGACAAACACCTTATTATGCCTTGTTACATCTCTTCATACTTTTCCAGGAATGTGGCTTATGGATAAGTATTCCTATAATATTAAATTCATGGACAAATTTATTCCTTTTCATTAAAGGATTCAAAAGAGAGTGATGTTTTCTTCTGTATGAAAGTAAATTTGTTGCATGTGGATACACATATATATATATTTAGACTATTATATTTCTGTGTTTAAATGTAGCATTTTAAATATTCGTTTTAATGGCAAACATAATAGCATATTTTGTCTTTAGAACAGTATTGTTTCTGTGAAACATGAGATCTCTTGAAGATTTATAAGCTTTGAGAAATATGAATATAATAAAAGAGGCCAATGTCACTGACATATCGTGAACACCCACCACTTGTTTTTTAAATAGTAAATGCAAAACACATTCTAATTAGTAGCTATAATCCTGTTACTTGAAAGATTTATCATGTTGATTTTACTGCAAGTGTACCACCTTATAGATCAGAAATTTCTAGTGAAGTGAAGATTTGCTCTACAAATAAAAGAAGATATGGCTGCATATAAATCTGGGTGTGTGCATAATTGAAAAAGCTATAGAAACGAAAATGGGGAGGGAACCAGCAATTCCTGGAATTGATGCCCATTGAATCTCTGCCCATTTCTAAAAAAGAACCTTGAAAAAAACAGATTCTGGCAAAATATTGGTTTCCATTACTTTTCATTTTCTCTTGCCAGGATCAGAACCAGATGTTCTGTAATATAGCAAAGTCTGTTCTATTGGCATTTTTGGTCATATTAACTTCAGGAACTACTGGAAATTTTATGTGAGAAGATTCACAGGTGATTAGCATCCAAATTTCCTGAGACTTCAGGGGTTTTGACGGGGTTGGAGAAGCGATGGCATACAGAGAAAGTGTCCAAATATCCTATGTTCTCTTCTTGATGTGCTCATATTCATAATGAAATACATATGCTCATATAACTTATCTTACAACATATGGTACAATATAATTGAAGAAAGTCTATGCAATTATTTCACCCCTCCAAAAAAAGAAAACAGTTCTACATTATTAATAAAAATAAATCAGGGCTTTGGTGTGTGTTAGAGATACAGATTTCAAATATAGCCTCCACAAATGTCCTACAAGTTTAAGTGGAAATAAGAATGGAGCATTGTACAACCAGGTTGCCGTTTAGGTGTCATTTCCTCTTTTTACCCCCAACTCTTATATCTAAAGTAAATGATTTCAAAACTGACAACTCACACATTTAGAACTTGAATTATGTGGGTGATCATAATTAAAACTGGATCCATTGCTTTCATTCTCTGCAAATTTTGTCATCTCAGTTAATGGTGGGAATGTCTTTTAAAAGGCAATAGCATGTTTAAAAGTACTCCCCTGCCCCCAAAACACACACATACTATATTTGAAGAGCTGATCAAAGTGCTCTTATTTAATAGCATTTCTAGGCTATCCTGGCAATTTCTACCGTAGACCACCCTGGAGGCTCTCTCTTGATGTTCTAGCAAATTGACACAGCATTGACTATGTAAGTTTCCACTGGATATGCTTATAATTTAAATTTTATAATAGATATTGTTTAAGGCAGTGAAAGAAAGCATGTATATTAGTAAAGAGAAACAGAAAACATTAGATTAGAATATTTTACTTTAGTGAAATTACCTTTCAGAAGAGGCTCCCAATTTTTCATTCTATTGGCTACTCCTATGGTGTTGTGGAGATGAATATGATGAGACAGTAAGTCTTGTATAAGAAAGGGAGAAGTCTTACATTTAGGTCTTTAAACCATTTTGAGTTTATTTTTCTATGCAGTGTTAGGGAATATTCTAACTTCATTCTTTTACATGTCAGTGTCCAGTTTTCCTGCATCAGTGGACAGTGGTAAAGAAGCTGCTTGCCAGTGCAGGAGAAACACGGGGCTCAGGCTTGATCCCTGGGTCAGGAAGGTCCCCTAGAGTAGGAAATGGCACTCTATTCCAGTATTCTCGCCTGGAAAATTCCATGGACAAAGGGGCCTGATGGGCTGGGGGCCTGATGGGCTATGGTCCATGAGTCACAAAGAGTTGAATATGATTGAGTATACGCACATCCTGTCCAGTTTTCCCGACACCGCTTATGGAAGAGATAGTCTTTTCTGTGTTTCTCCGTTGTATATTCTTGCTTCTTTTGTCATAGATTAATTGACCAGAAGGGTGGGAGTTTATTTGGGGGATCTCTATTCTGTTTCATTGATCTATGTTTCTGTTTTTGTGTCAGTACTGTACTGTTTTGATTATTGAAACTTTGTGGTGGTGATGGTTTGTTTAGTCACTAAGTCATGCCTGACTCTTGCGACCCCATGGACTATAGCCCACCAGGCTCCTCTGTCCATGGGATCTTCCAGGCAAGGATACTGGAATGGATTGCCATTTCCTTCTCCAGGGGATCTTTCTGACTCAGGAACTGAACCAGGGGGTCCTGCATTGCAGGCAGATTCTTTAAACTTTGTAGTCTAGTCTGAAGTCAGTGAGGATGATTCTTCCAGCTCTGTTTTTCTTTCTCAAGATTGTTTTGGTAGTATGGGGGTCTTTTGTGTTTCCATACAAATTTAAAAATTATTTGTTCCATTAAAAATACCTTTGGTATTTTGATAAGGATAGCACTGAATCTGCAGATTTCTTTTTGGTAGTACAATCATTTTTTAAATAATATTAATTCTTCCAATCCAATAATATGGTATATCTTTCCATCTGTTTGTATCATCTTTAATTTCTTTCATCAATGTCTCATAGTTTTCTGAATACAGGTATTTTGCCTCCTGAGGTAGGTTTATTTCTAGGTATTTTACTCTTTTTGTTGTGATAATAAATGAGATTGCTTCCTTAATTTCTCTTTTTGATAGTTTGTTAGAGTCTAGAAGTGCAACAGATTTCTAGACATTAATTTCGAATCCTACAACTTTATCAAATTCATTGATAAGCTCTAGTAATTTTCTGATGGCATCTTTAGAATTTTCTATATATAGTATTATGTCATTTGCAAACAGTGACAGTTAAACTCCTAGAGGGAAACTTAGGGATAACACTTTAACATAAATCACAGCAATATTTTTTGGATCTGTCTCCAAAAGCAAAGAAAATAAAAGCAAAATTAAACAAAAAGGACCTAATTAAACCTAAATAAAAGCTTTTGCACATCAAAGGAAACCATCAACAAAGCAAAAGACAACCTACTGAATAGGAGAAAAAAATTTGCAAATAATATGGCCAATAAGGAGTTAATACCCAAAATATAGAAATAGCTCATACAATTTAACATCAAAAAAAATCCAATTAAAAACTGAGCAGGAGAATTGAATAGCCACTTTTCCAAAGAAGAAATGCAGATGGCCAACAGGCCCATGAAAAGATGTTCAACATTGCTAATCATCAGGGAAATGCGAATCAAAACCACAATGAGATAGCACCTCACACCTGTCAGAATCTATTGTCAAAAAGAACACAAATAATGAATGTTGGCAAGGATGTGGAGGGAAGGGAACTTTCATACACTGTTGTTGGGAATGTAAATTGGTGCAGCCACTGCGGAAAACAGACTGGAGGTTTCTCAAAAAACTAAAAACAGGACTGCCATCTGACCCAGCATTCTACTGCTGAGTGTGTGTTAGTTGCGCAGTCAGGCCTGACTCTCTGTGACCCCATGGACTGTAGCCCACCAGGCTCCTCTGTCCATGGGACTTCCCAGGCAAGAATAATGGAGTGGGTAGCCCTTCCCATTGCCAGGGGATCTTCCTGACACAGGGATTGAACCTGGGTCTCCTGCATAGCAGGCAGATTCTTTACCATCTGAGCCACCAGGGAAACCCTTACTCCTGGATATATATATGAAAAAAATGGAAACGCTAATTTGAAAATATACATGCACCAAATATTCAGAATTGCATTGTTTATAATTGCCAAGACATGGAAGCAACCTATATATATGTGTGTGTGTGTGTGTGTGTGTGTGTGTGTGCATTTACACAATGGAATACTACTACTCAGCCATATGGAAGACTGAAATTTTGCCATTTTCACCAACATGAATGAACTTGAAAAATATACTAAGTGAAGTCAGACAGCAAAAGACAGATAGTGCATGATATCACTTATATCTGGAATCTAAAAATACAACAAACGGTGAATATCACAAAAGAGAAGTGACTCACAGATATACAGAGCAAACGAGTGGTTACCAGTGGGGAGAGGAAAGGAAAGGGGGACAATATAGAGGTAGGAGACCAAGAGGTACTAACAATTGTCAACAAAATAGACTATTGCTATAAGGATATATTGTATAACACAGGGAATAGAGCCAATATTTCATGATAACCATAAATGGAGTACAGCCTTTAAAAGTTGTAAATCATTGTATTGTATACCTGTAACATAGTATCATATATCAATGATACTTCAATCAAAAAAAGTGGGAGGGGATGGGGATCACTAAAGCATCAAACTTGTCAACTCCACCCCATTCCACACTCAAAGAACATTTTATAGATGAGCTTCCAGCATCATCTTTCATTCCCTGTGGGAAGAGTGAGGATCGGAAAAGGTTTCAATGGAACTACAAAGGCTATGACGGGATATTCAGAGTCCCTAATGACAAGGCTGGAAGGTTGAGTTGGAGTTCTGACATTTCCCCCAATTCCCTATAGTAGAGCTTCTGTGACCAGATCAATGTGAAATTTTAGGCAAGACTGCTCCCAAACATATTAAACTCATAATCTATCAAAAGACACAGCAATGCAAATTCCCTTTGAATAGAATTTTTCCATATTTACCAGGGAACATTACCTTCAGTTCAGTTCAGTCACTCAATTGTGTCCCTTTGCAACCCTAAGGGACTGCAGCAGGCCAGGCTTCCCTGTCCATTACCAGCTCCCACAGCTTGCTCAAACTCATGTCCATCGAGCTGGTGATGCCATCCAACCATCTCATCCTCTGTCGTTCTCTTCTTCTCATGCCTTCAATCTTTCAATCAGTCTTTTCCAATGAGTCAGTTCTTTACATCAGGTGGCCAAAGAATTGGAGCTTCAGTTTCAGCATCAGTCCTTCCAAAATTTAGGACTGATTTCCTTTAGGATTGACTAGTCTGATCTACTCACAGCCCAAGAACTCTCAAGAGTCTTCTACAACACCGCAGTTCAAAAGCATCAGTTCCTTGGCGCTCAGCTTTCTTTATGTTCCAACTCTCACGTCTGTACATGACTACTGGGAAAACCATAGCTTTGACTAGATGGACCTTTGTCGACAAAGTAATGTCTCTGCTTTTTTAATATACTGTCTAGATTGGTCATAGATTTTCTTCCAAGGAGCAAGTGTCTTGTAATTTCATGGCTGCAGTCACCATCTACAGTGATTTTGGAGTCCAAGAAAATAAAATCTGTCAGGGTTTCCATTGTTTCCCCATTATTTGCCATGAAGGGATTGCATGCCATGATCTTATCCAGGAATTAGTTGATAATTCACTAAAAAGACATAGAGAAACATACCTATGTGAGGGCCTTCCTGGGGGGCTGGATTGTTAAAATTGTAGGGTATAGGATAAATTGAATGGAAAAGAGAGCTGATGAGGTAGAGGGCGAGGTGTTAATGTCTAGTCTCTACCTGTTTCACAATTTTTCCTTAAACTGGCTTTGACAATGAGACTCAAAATTAAATTCAGACATGTCATAGCTTGCCAATGCTGTGAATAATGCTTTGTTTTTCTCCATTCACACTGCCTAGGGATGGATTACAAGGGTATATTACTATTCTAATTTCTAAAATGGTAAATTACCTTTGGAAAGAATCAGAGTCCCTTCCAGAAGGTAGGTTTTGGAATCTCTGGAAGCATCATGAGATATTTTTTCTTAAAAGGCTGGCAAAGTGCCCATTGCCTGAGGAAAGATTTTGTTGCCATATTTGCCAGAGTATAAAATATAATTATACCCTCTGAACCAATATGCTTCCAGCTGCTCCCAAATATCTAATCAGCATTGATCTCAATTACTCTCCCACCTTCCCTGATAAAACAGATTGTCAGACTTTGACACCAAGGAAATTGTAGGTGGTCTTCTTGACTATCTGACAGTCCCCTGGGGTGGTGAAAGAGAAAGTAAATAGACCCAACACAGAGGAGAGTGGAGAGCAGTACTTAAATACATTACAATAAGAATGTATTATAGTCAATAGATAGGATGATCAGAAAATTCATTTGATCTGAAAGTTTAAAAGAAAGCAGCCTATTCTCCTTAGTAGTGAAGGCTGTGAAAGAAAGTGGTGATTCTGGTTCAGAAAGATGGAAAATAGTGTAATAAATTATGCCCTCACCCTGGTTGGGTATCCTGGAAGTCAGTTGGGTTTAGGATTCAAAGAGTTGAGAACTCACAGTTGCAACATAAGAGCTGCCCAAGCTGACTCAGTTCTGTTCAGTTCAGTTCAGCCGCTCAGTCGTGTCCAACTCTTTGTGACCCCATGAACTGCAGCATGCCAGGCCTCCCTGTCCATCACCATCTCCCAGAGTTCACTCAGACTCACGTCCATCGAGTCAGTGATGCCATCCAGCCATCTCATCCTGGGTCGTCCCCTTCTCCTCCTGCCCCCAATCCCTCCCAGCATCAAAGTCTTTTCCAATGTGTCATCTCTTTGCATCAGGTGGCCAAAGTACTGGAGTTTCAGCTTTAGCATCATTCCTTCCAAAGAAATCCCAGGGTTGATCTCCTTCAGAATGGACTGGTTGGATTTCCTTGCAGTCCAAGGGACTCTCAAGAGTCTTCTCCAACACCACAGTTCAAAAGCATCAATTCTTCGATGCTCAGCTTTCTTCACAGTCCAACTCTCACATCCATACATGACCACTGGAAAAACCATAGCCTTGACTAGATGGACCTTAGTCGGCAAAGTAATGTGTCTGCTTTTGAATATACTATCTATGTTGGTCATAACTTTTCTTCCAAGGAGTAAGCGTCTTTTACTTTCATGGCTGCAATCACCATCTGCAGTGATTTTGGAGCCCCAAAAAATAAAGTTGGACACTGTTTCCACAGTTTCCCAGTCTATTTCTCATGGAGTGATGGGACCGGATGCTATGATCTTAGTTTTCTGAATGTTGAACTTTAAGCCAACTTTTCATTCTCCTCTTTCACTTTCATCAAGAGGCTTTTGAGCTCCTCTTCACTTTCTGCCATAAGGGTGGTGTCATCTATATATCTGAGGTTCTTGATATTTCTCCCAGCAATCTTGATTCCAGCTTGTGTTTCTTCCAGTCTAGCGTTTCTCATGATGTACTCTGCATAGAAGTTAAATAAGCAGGGTGACAATATACAGCCTTGACATACTCCTTTTCCCATTTGGAACCAGTCTGTTGTTCCATGTCCAGTTCTAACTGTTGCTTCCTGACCTGCATACAGATTTCTCAAGAGGCAGGTCAGGTGGTCTGGTATTCCCATCTCTTTCAGAATTTTCCACACTTTATTGTGATCCACACAGTCAAAGGCTTTGGCATAGTCAAGAAAGCAGAAATAGATGTTTTTCTGGAACTCTCTTGCTTTTTCCATGATCCAGCGGATGTTGGCAATTTGATCTCTGGTTCCTCTGCCTGTTTTAAAACCAGCTTGAACATCAGGAAGTTCACAGTTCACGTATTGCTGAAGCCTGGCTTGGAGAATTTTGAGCATTACTTTACTAGCATGTGAGATGAGTGCAATTGTGCGGTAGTTTGAGCATTCTTTGGCATTGCCTTTCTTTGGAATTGGAATGAAAACTGACCCTTTCCAGTCCTGTGGCCACTGCTGAGTTTTCCAAATTTGCTGGCATATTGAGTACAGCACTTTCATAGCATCATCTTTCAGGATTTGAAACAGCTCAACTGGAATTCCATCACCTCCACTAGCTTTGTTCGTAGTGATGCTTTCTAAGGCCCACTTGACTTCACTTTCCAAGATGTCTGGCTCTAGATTAGTGATGACATCATCATGATTATCTGGGTCTTGAACACCTTTTTTGTACAGTTCTTCCATGTATTCTTGCCACCTCTTCTTAATATCTTCTGCTTCTGTTAGGTCCATACCATTTCTGTCCTTTATTGAGCTGATCTTTGCATGAAATGTTCCCTTGGTATCTCTAATTTTCTTGAAGAGATCTCTCAGTTCAGTTCAGTTCAGTCGCTCAGTCGTGTCCAACTCCTTGCAACCCCATGAATCGAAGCACACCAGGCCTCCCTTTCCATCACCAACTCCCGGAGTTCACTCAGAACTCTCACATCCATACATGATCACTGGAAAAACCATAGCCTTGACTAGACAGACCTTAGTCGGCAGAGTAATGTCTCTGCTTTTGAATATGCTATCTAGGTTGCTCATAACTTTTCTTCCAAAGAGTAAGTGTCTTTTAATTTCATGGCTCCAATCACCATCTGCAGTGATTTTGGAACCCCCCAAATAAAGTTTGACACTGTTTCCACTGTTTCTCCATCTATTCCCCATGGAGTGAGAGGACCAGATGCCATGATCTTCATTTTCTCAATGTTAAGCTTTAGGCCAACTTTTTCACTCTCCTCTTTCACTTTCATCAAGAGGCTTTTTAGCTCCTCTTCACTTTCTGCCATAAGGGTGGTGTCATCTGCATATCTGAGGTTATTGATATTTCTCCTGGCAATATTGATTCCAGCTTGTGTTTCTTCCAGTCTAGCGTTTCTCATGATGTACTCTACATAGAAGTTAAATAAGCAGGGTGACAATATACAGCCTTGACGTACTCCTTTTCCTATTTGGAGCCAGTCTGTTGTTCTATGTCCAGTTCTAACTGTTGCTTCCTGACCTGCATACAGATTTCTCAAGAGGCAGGTCAGGTGGTCTGGTATTCCCATCTCTTTCAGAATTTTCCAGAGTTTATTGTGATCCACACGGTCAAAGGCTTTGGCATAGTCAGTAAAGCAGAAATAGATGTTTTTCTGGAACTCTCTTGATTACTCAGCCTTAAAAAGGAATTACATTGTGCTATTTTCAAGGATGTGGATGGACCCAGAGACTGTGATAGACAGTGAAGTAAGCCAGAAAGAGAAAAAAAAGTTGTACATTAATGTATATATGTGTAATCTAGAAAAATGGTACAGATGAACCTATTTACAAAGCAGAAATAGAGACACAGACTAGAGAACAAATATACAGACACCAATGTGGGAAAGGGGGAGGTGGAGAATTGGGAGATTGGAATTGATATATATACACTACTGTGCATAGTGAGAGTTTCAAGGGCCTTTACTCAGGTGTTTTAGCAGAAAACAGAGCCTTAGAATTAATAAATCCCTAGTCAAATTTAAAGGCTTCTCTGGTGGCTCAGTGGCAAAGAATCTGCCTGCCAAAGAAGGAGACATGGGTTTGATTCCTGGGTCAGGAAGATCCAGTGGAGATGGAAATGCAACCCATTCCAGTATTCTTACTGGGAAATATCCATGTGCAAAGGAGCCTTGTGGGCTATAGTCCATAGGGTTGCAAAAATGTTCAGACACTATTTAGTGACTAAACAGCAACAACAGCAGAATTTAAACCCAACAAACTAGATGTGATTTAATATAGCTCAAGTACATAATTCATAGCCACTATTTTTCTAAAAACATAAGAACATGGACTTTAATTGATCTTAGCTTTAATCCTACATACAAGTTCCAACGTTAAAAAAGCTATAGAGACAAGAGACAACAGAAGAAGGAAAATTCACAGGTAATAATACCAAAGAGAGACAAATGTATGCCATAATCCTGGAAAAATTCTACCAAGGGTAAGGCAGATGAAGTTTGATTTAGGAAAAGCTATTACATGCTTCGACATCGAATGGATATTGCCTGAAAAAAAATGTTTAAAATACAGTGAGTGTATATGTGTGTGTGTGTGTGCTATGTCATTCGTCGTGTCTGACTCTTTGCGACCCCATGGACTGTAGCCTACCAGGCTCCTCTGTCCATGGGGATTCTCCAGGCAAAAAATACTAGAAGTGAAGAAGTGAAGTCACTCAGTCATGTCCGACTCTTTGTGACCCCATAGACTGCAGCCTGCCAGGCTCCTCTGTCCATGGGATTTTCTAGGCAATAGTACTGGAGTGGATTGCCATTTCCTTTTCCAGAATAGGTGGCCATTTCCTCCTCTAGGTGATCTTCCTGACACACGGATCAAACCCATGTCCCCTGCATTGCAGGCAGATTCTTTACCAGCTGAGTGACCAGGGAAGGCCTAAGATACACTGTATTGCTCATCAACTCAGACACTCAGCCTGTACAAGTCAAGTCTTCATGAGGTGCTACTTTTGGGAGAAGTTTGAAGACTGTTCCTGTCTTTGTTTCTTCAATTCCAGCTATCTACATCCACCCAGATTTAGCAAATTACAAAAGCCAAAAGAGCAGTAAATTAATGATATGCTTGCTTTGTAACTTGAGAGGGAGAGTTTTTAGGAGTCAAGTGCGCTAGGTCAAATAGAGATTTGAAAAGAGTCCCTGACTAAATAGTGTAGCATTTCATATGGTCTACTAGTTATTAAAGAATATATTAATGTCTGAAAAAATTAGAGTTAGGTGCTGTGAAACTTGAATTCTAGCTAAGAAAAATAACAGGAGAAAATTATGTCTCAGCTTCAGATAACCAACACCCACATTCATTAGTAAATATTAAGTCTGAAATATCTTGCTTCATTTGAGTAAAATCAAAGTAAGTAAATCAAAGAAATCTCTAAAAATAAGGTTGTTTAAGAATTCAGAAAAAAAGTTTTCAGGAAACAAATTGGCAGTCAATAAAATTTAACAAGATATGGCCATTATAATGCTATTTCCCTGTTCAAAGTGCTAGTTGCTCAGTCATGTCTGACTGCGATTTCATGGACTGTAACCTGCCAGGCTCCTCTGTCCATGGTATTTCCCACGCAAGAATACTGGAATGGGTTGCCATTTCTTTCTTCAGGGGATCTTCCCAACCCAAGGATCGAACCCTGGTCTCCCGCATTGTGGGGAGATTCTTTACCAACTGAGCCACCAGGGAAGTCCAATTTCCCTGTTAAGGAAAAAATTTTAAATGAAAAGTCAATAGGATGGACTATAAATGATATAAAGATGAACACTTCCAGGAAACAAATATGCAACAAGAAGTAGTAAAGTACAGAACTGACAAAGAAGCAAATTTTATCAGTCATTTGGTGTACAGACATATAAATTATCTTACAGCTTAGAGAAAAAAAAAATAAGACTTTATGAACAAGGACTAAGCCCAGAGGGATGGAATGGTGGGATATGGGAGGGAGGTTCAAGAGGGAGGGGATATACAAATACGTGTGTGTGTATATACATATATAACATACACACACACACACACACACATATATATATATTTATGGCTGATTCTTGTTGTATGGCAGAAACAAATCAACACAATATTGAAAGCAATTATACAATTAACTAAAATTAAATTTTAAATATATATATAAACAATGTTAAAAAAAACAGGTACTGAAAAAATGAGAGAACTAGATAACAGAGAATAAAATTTGTAATGCACCTGAAGAAAAAGCGAGAACTGGAGAAAATATTCTGATCTAAAAAAGATTCATGTTAGCAAATGTATAGGAAATTCCTTCATTTTTTATGCTAAATTACTGGGAGAAAGGCATGTCATTAAACATTTTCAGAAGAAATAGTTAAAATATGAGGCATATGAACATCTCCTCAAGCACTGTGACTGTATCACAATGTCATATAACTTTCCTACACAATATTAATAAAAGGTAATGTAGCTAAATATACAGAAATCTGAGAAAAAAACCTTTGTAGAGTAAAATGCCAGAAAATTTATCTTTCATATGTGAAATATATTTTATATGTAAAATATATTCTTAGATATTCAAGAACATGGAACATACANTCGCTAAGAGTCGGACACGACTGAGCGACTTCCCTTTCACTTTTCACTTTCATGCATTGGAGAAGGAAATGGCAACCCACTCCAGTGTTCTTGCCTGGAGAATCCCAGGGATAGGAGAGCCTGTTGGGCTGCCATCTATGGGGTCATGCAGAGTCAGACACGACTGAAGTGACTTAGCAGCAGCAGCAGCATGGTGTGATTATGGATGATTTTAAAAAATATTTTTTATTTTAATTCTCTCCCAATACCATTTATTACTTTTATACAAAAATTTCATTTTAAAATGACTTCTGTATCAGATGTTTTATTAAAAATGGACTTCAACAGAACTTTTTAATGTTAACATAGAATTAAACTGTTTTTTAATTGTTGGATATACCTGTATTCATGATTCAAAATTAAAATCAGAGGCATTAATTCTGGTTATCTAATTAAAATTCCCCAAAAGACCATTTCTCTAGTCCACTATTTCTAGAAATATCCCCCTTATGTACTCTAGTAGAATTTATAGGCATGCCAAGTATTTCCCAGGCACTTTTGATGCCCTAATTCCAGTTATTTATTTTAAATAAATTAATTTTGTTTGTACTGCATCCCTTTCCTCCTGCATTGAGTTTCTGTCTGACACTAGTGGAAACAAATTGCAAAACAACACAACAAAGGTTTTCCTCACAGCTGCTTCAACCAGATGGTAGGTTTAAGCTTCTGGAAACATATTAGGAAAGCCTATTCCCATGTAAAGTCTATCTCGAGCTCAGACATCCCTAAGGCCCTTGCAAAACTCAGAGAGGACTGATAAATTGGAGGTGTTTTTCTGTACAGTAATTTCTATCTTTATGCTATTCAACTGCCATGAACTCATAGGCTATCCCTGGCTCACTCACCATTGTATACATGCTTATATAACACTGTGACTAAAACACATGTATTAGGTAATGCTGTTTATGCTGTTGTTTATTCACTAAGCCATGTCCAACTACTTTGTGAATCCCATAAACTGTAGCCCACCAGGCTCCTCTGCCCATGGGATTTCCTAGGCAAGAATACTGGAGTGGGTTGCCATTTCCTTCTCTAGCGGATCTTCCTGACCCAGGGATTGAACATGTATCTCCTGCTTTGGCAGGCTGATTTTTATCACTGAGCTACCAGGGAAGCCCAATTCTGTTTATATCCCTTCCCATATCCAGACTCCTTATATTTCAAGATGCCATTTCAGAGAACCATTATAATCTATGATAATCCTTTTCCCCAAGAAAGTGATTTTTTTGAAGAACAATATGAAGATAAAGCAATAAACAGAAAAATCCAATTACTTGATTGTAGGATGACACTTTTATCACCACATTGGGGTAGTGACCACTGCAAACTTTTCTTGTTTTTAAGTACATTAGTTTGTACTCCTGAGTTGGCAGTTACCATATGGAGACCAGAGGGGAGGGGAATGGGGGGAAGAAAGAAATAGGTGAGGGAGATTAGGAGGTACCATCTCCCAAGTGCAAAATAAATGAGTCAGGAGTATGAAATGTATAGTGTGAGGAATACAGTCACAATTATCTAATATCTTCGTGTGATGGCATATCATAAATAGACTTATTATGAAATGTACAGAAATATTAAATCACTATGTTGGGTAAGAGGAGCTAACATACTGTTGTAGGTCAATGACACTTCAAAAACAAACTCATAGAAAATGAGATCAGATTTGTGGTTACCAGAGGTGGGGGACGTGTCCATCTCCCTAGCAGACAAAGATAGTCAAAATGTACAAACTTCCAGCTATAACATAGACAAGTGATGGAGGTGTAATGTACAACACGATATATGTAATGTAATTGACTGTTGCATGTTATATATGAAAGCTGGTAAGAGAGTAACAACTGATGAGTCTGAGTCTGATGTGAAGAGCCAACCCATTGGAAAAGAGCTTGATGCTGGAAAAGAGTGAAGGCAAAAGGAGAAGAGGGTAGCAGAGGAAGAGATGGTTAGATAGCATCACCAACTACAAGGACATCAACTTGAGCAAACTCCAGGAGGTACTGAAGGACAGGGAAGCCTGGTGTGCTGAAGTCTGAGGGGTTTCAAAGTCAGACATGACTTAGCTAGTAAATAACAACAAGAGAGTAAATCCCAAGAGTTCTCATCACAAGGAAAAATATTTTTTCTATTTCTTTATTTTTTTTACTTATATGAGGTGATGCTGCTGCTACTGCTGTCACTTCATTCATGTCCGACTCTGTGTGACCCCAAAGACGGCAGCCCACCAGGCTCCCCCATCCCTGGGATTCTCCAGGCAAGAACACTGGAGTGGGTTGCCATTTCCTCCTCCAATGCATGGAACTGAAAAGTGAAAGGGAAGTCGCTCAGTCGTTTCCGACTCTTCATGATCCCACGGACTGCAGCCTACCAGGCTCCTCTGTCCATGGATTTTCCAGGCAAGAGTACTGGAGTGCGGTGTCATTGCCTTGTCCAATAGATGTTCACTAATTGCCGGGAGAAATATCAATAACCTCAGATATGCAGATGACACCACCCTTATGAAAGAAAGCAAAGAAGAACTAAAGAGGCTCTTGATGAAAGTGAAAGAGGAGAGTGAAAAAGTAGGCTTAAAGCTCAACATTCAGAAAACGAAAATCATGGCATCCGGTCCCATCACTTCATGGGAAATAGATGGGGAAACAGTGGAAACAGTGTCAGACTTTATTTTGGGGGGCTCCAAAATCACTGCAGATGGTGATTGGAGCCATGAAATTAAAAGACTCTTATTCCTTAGAAGGAAAGTTATAACCAACCTAGATAGCATATTGAAAAGCAGAGACATTACTTTGCCAACAAAGGTCCATCTAGTCAAGGCTATGGTTTTTCCAGTGGTCATGTATGGATGTGAGAGTTGGACTGTGAAGAAAGCTGAGCATCGAAGAATTGATGCTTTTGAACTATGGTGTTGGGGGAGACTCTTGAGAGTCCCTTGGACCTCAAGGAGATCCACCAGTCCATTCTGAAGGAGATCAGTCCTGGGTGTTCATTGGAAGAACTGATGCTAAAGCTGAAACTCCAATACTTTGGCCACCTGATGCAAAGAGTTGACTCATTGGAAAAGACTTTGATGTTGAGAGGGCAGGAGGAGAAGGGGACGACAGAGGATGAGATGGCTGGCTGGCATCACCAACTCGAATGACATGAGTTTGAGTGAACTCCGGGAGTTGGTGATGGACAGGGAGGTCTGGTGTGCTGAGATTCATGGGGTCACAAAGAGTCGGACACGACTGAGTGACTGAACTAAACTGAACTAAAATATCATTTCACAATGTATGTAAGTCAAATGATCATGTTACATAGCTTAAACTTATTCAGTGCAGTATGTCAATTTTACCTCAATAAAACTGAGATAAAAAATATCATTTGTCTCTCATCTTACCAGTTCATAAGGGAAGTGTAATCATAATGGTCCCTTATGATTATACAGTGGAAGTGACAAATAGATTCAAGGGATTAGATCTGATCGATAGAGTGCCTGAAGAACTATGGAAGGAGGTCCATGACATTGTACAGGAGGCAGTGATCAAGAACATCCCCAAGAAAAAGAAATGCAAAAGGGCAAGATGGTTGTCTGAGGAGGTCTTACAAATCGTTGTGAAAAGAAAAGCTAAAAGCAAAGGAGAAAAGGAAAGATACGATCTGTATTTGAAGGCAGAGTTCCAAAGAATAGCAAGGAGAGATGAAACAGATGAAACCTTCCTAATAGAGGAAAATAATAGAATGGGGAAGACTAAAAATATCTTCAAGAAAATTAGAGATACCAAGGGAACATTTCATGCAAAGGCAAAGGTGGGCACAATAAAGGACAGAAATGTTATGGATCTAACAGAAGCAGAAAATATTAAGAAAAGGTGGCAAGAATACACAGAAGAACTATACAAAGAGTATCTTAATGACCCAGATAACCACGATGGTGTGATCACTCACCTAGAGCCAGACATCCTGGAATGCAAAGTCAAATGGGCCTTAGGCAGCATCACTACAAACAAAGCTAGTGGAGGTGATGGAATTCCAGTTGAGTTATTTCAAATCATATAAGATGATGCTGTGAAAGTGCTGCACTCAATATGCCAGCAAATTTGGAAAACTCAGCAGTGGCCACAGGACTAGATAAGGTCAGTTTTCATTCCAATCCCAAAGAAAGGCAATGCCGAAGAATACTCAAGCTACTGCACAATTGCATTCATCTCACACACTAGCAAATTAATGCCCAAAATTCTCCAAGCCAGGCTTCAACAGTACGTGAACCGTGAACTTCAAGATGTTCAAGCTGGATTTAGAAAAGGCAGAGGAACCAGAGATCAAATTGCCAACATCCATTGGATCATCAAAAAAGTAAGAGAGTTCCAGAAAAACAAACAAACAAACATCTATTTCTGCTTTGTTGACTATAGCAAAGCCTTTGACTGTGTGGATCACAACAGACTGTGGAAAATTCTTCAAGAGATGGGAATACCAGACCACCTGACTTGCCTCCTGAGAAATCAGTATGCAGGTCAAGAAGCAACAGTTAGAACGTGACATGGAACGACAGACTGGTTCCAAATAAGGAAAGGAGCACATTAAGGCTGTATATTGTCACCCTGCTTATTTAACTTATATGCAGAGTACATCATGCAAAATGCTGGACTGGATGAAGCACAAATTGGAATCAAGGTTGTCGGGAGAAATCAGTAACCTCAGATATGCAGATGACACCACCCTTATGGCAGAAAGCAAAGAAGAACTAAAGAGCCTCTTGATGAAAGTGAAAGAGGAGAGTGAAAAAGTAGGCTTAAAGCTCAACATTCAGAAAACTAAGATCATGGCATCTGGTCCCATCACTTCATGGCCAAATAGATGGGGAAACAATGGAAACAGTGAGAGACTTTATTTGGCCTTCAAACTCACTTTTTTGGGCTTCAAAATCACTGAAGATGGTGACTGCAGCCATGAAATTAAAAATGCTTGCTCCTTGGAAGAAAAGCTATGACCAACCTAGACAGCTTATTAAAAAGCAGAGACATTACTTTGTCAACTAAAGTACGTCTAATCAAAGCTATGGTTTTTCTAGTAGTCATGTATGGATGTGAAAGTTGGACTGTGAAGAAAGCTGAGCACCAAAGAATTGATGCTTTTGAACTGTCATGTTGGAGAAGACTCTTGAGAGTCCCTTGGACTGCAAGGAGATCCAACCAGTCCATCCTAAAGGAAATCAGTCCTGAATATTCATTGGAAGGACTGATGCTCAAGCTGAAATTCCAATCCTTTGACCACTTGATGCGAAGAACTGACTCATTGGAAAAGACCCTGATGTTGGTAAAGACTGAAGGCAAGTGGAGAAGGGGATGACAGAGGATGAGATGGTTGGATGATATCACTGACTCTATGGACATGAGTTTGAGCAAGCTCAGGATTTGGTGACGGACAGGGAAGACTGCTGTGCTATAGTCCATGGGAATACACAGAGTCAGACACAACTGAGTGATTGAACTGAAATTATTGGTTCATATATTTAAAAAAAAATCCACCACTATCTCTCATCTTTTTTAAAAAAAGGTCCTCTTGGCCCCACATCTCTTAACAGCTATTTCTCCATTTTCACTTCCTTTTTTTAAGCAGTAAAATGTCTTGAATGTATAGTCTACCCAAGTTGGTTCCAATTCATCCCCCATTTTCCCTTATTTAGCACATGCAAATTTGGCTTCTGTCCCCCAAATTCCACCCACTGTTTTCTAAGTGATCATCTATTCTTTTACTTAAGTCAAAATCCAGAGTTTTCCCTATTCCTTCCTTCTCCTCATTCTCCTTATCCCCTTTTTTAGGAAGTGCCATTGACTTTACATACAAAACCATGTCAAATTTGGATAATACATTCTCTCAACAGAATTAACATCCTAAGTCCTGATATTACTGTGTGTCTTCCTTACTGTAATGAAAAATTCTCAGCTGATGTCTTTTCTTCTACTCTTTTCCTCCACAATTCTTTTCTGACAGACAACTCATAGTAATTTGCATTACATAAATTTTGTATTATTTAATTCCTTATATAAAATCCTCTTGCTATGGCCTACAAAGTTCTATAAAAACTGGCCTAGCATCTTCTCTGTTGCAGCTTTTATCATGAACTCACTCTCCCCTTCTCATCTGTATTAGTCCCCATTCCATTATTTCCTTCACAGCATCTATTTCATTTTCTGCTCTTCATCTCCTTCCCTCCACCCTGCTCACCCAAATTGTATTTTTCTTCACATTAGGGACTTTGTTTCAATAGAGTTCCTTGCACATAACATGTATACAGGGATTTTTGCTGAATGACTGAATGAAACACCTGGCAGCATAATAATACAACTACAAATACTTTACAAGAGCTTTGGAGACATTAAGGAGGAGATCAAAACTGTTAAGCATCCACTTCATGTTAGGAAAAATATTAGACATTATCCATATACCATCTTATTTCATTTTATCCTTACACCTATCTTCTGAGTTATAGACTATTATCCCATTTTCAGATGAAACCAAGGCTCAGATGAGAGTGTTTTCTTGTTCAATATCCTATAATAAGTGGCCAAACCCAGAACTAACTACAAAGTCTGTGCTCTTTAACTACGTTGAAGACTAACTACGTTGGTCTTCAGTTATACTTTGCAAATTAGTTATTATTTCCTGCATATCATACAAACACTTATATTTACTATTCAAAATATTTATGCATATTATACATTCCCCTAAATTATAAATGCCATCTCAGTAAGATGATACTTACTCATCTTTTAAATTTTTGTTGTTCTAGCACATTGCCTGGCAAACAGAACATATTCATAACATTTTATGATCTTAAGTGAATTGAAGGCTGAATTTTCCCACTAACCTTTAGTACAAAGTGTTTACCCTATTTTTTAGTCTGGTACTTGCCTGAGGATAATGTTCTTGTTAAGAAACTGACCAAGTACAAAGGGTTGCTGTATTTTACTGTTGTATTTATTGCATTTCTCAGCACTGGAGATTATCTAAGAGAAGTACTTTGAAAAATTCACTTCAAAAGGAACTCCACACTTGGATATGCTTCGCAGAATAAAAAGTAATATAAGAATTTGATCTCTAATGACATGAAGAAAGCCAAGAAGTTACTGGCTGTATAGTAGGCAGCGTCTAATAAGAAACAAAGTACCTATTCCGGAACTGGTTGTTAAAAAACAGAAAATTATTGTTTTTGAATGTTAGAAATCTGTTGTTGATGTATCTAGCACACAGAAAGACTGCCTTCCACTACCATAACACCAAAGTGTTAACTGTCTGGTGATTAGAGTGTGTGTGTGCTCACTTGTGTTTGACTCTCTTTGATCCCATGACCAGGCTCCTCTCTCCATGGAATTTTCCAGGCTAGATTGAACCTGCATCTCCTGTGAATGCCCCTTAGGTTCCTCTTTGGAACCCTGGTGACATAATCGTATTGTGAGAGTAAGACAAGGAGAGTGTGCATGATGGATGAGCCAGGAAGAACTTAGAGCACAGAAGTTCACTTTTGAGACTTTCATTTATAGTTATATAATTTTAAAGTTATGGAAAAGGCTTTTTGCAAGAGTTTAAACTTGAAATCTAGCATGGCATCAGGAGAATTGAAAAGTTAACCCTCTGAATTTCAAATTTCCTAACAAATTACAACTATGACTCACAGGAATACTGCTGGGTTAAAGAATGTATCTATTTGAAGAAATCATTTCTGGGGCTTCCCAGGTGGTGGTAGTGGTAGAGAACCAGCCTGCCAATGCAAGGAGGCTTGCAAGAGACTTGGGTTTGATCCCTGGGCTGTGAAGATCCCCTGGAATAGGAAATGGTAACCCACTCGTGTATTCTTGCCCGGGAAATCCCATGTACAAAGGGGCCTGGAGAGTCAAATACAACTGAGCACAGCACACAGGTACACTTCAAGAATACAAAATGTATAAAAATACAATAAGGAAAAAGGAAGTCAGACTGAATGATTTATACCTTTTAAAAACTGGAACTAAATGAATTATCTGGCTAAGCATTATAAATTCATTCTTCATTCAAACATTTTTAACAGATATTTTTCCTGGATGAACATCTTACCTCTACTCAGTCATTTCCTTCTCCAGGGGCTCTTCCTGACCCGGGGATTGAACCCAGGTCTCCTGCACTGCAGGCAGACTCTTTACTGTCTGCGCCATCAGTGAAGCCACTTAACCTCAAAAAAAAAAATTACTTACAATCATTTTCAGTATTATAACAATAGGGATAATAGCAAGTAAAAGCTCTTTAGCTTTATGTAATTTATCGTTTTTACCATGCCACTAATCTGTTTAGTTCAGGTGACTGGTCTTACTGGTAGCAAGACTTTCTCAATGATAGAAGCAGATGTTGATTCACTTTCTGATACAAGCTCCTTCATCTGGTTATGATAACTCCAAAATGTTTCCCTGTCATTTTTGTTCCACAGAACAGATATATTCCATATGTTCTGCTCCATAGAACATATTCCTACACCCAGCTTGAACTCTAAACCACATTTGTTGATAATGCAGTCTTTCATAGTAGTAGACAGTTCAAAGATTGTTCTTTATCTCCATAAAGCTGAAAAAATTCTTTCTTCATAATGTCATCATATTCAAATTGCTCATATACTAAAAAAAAAAAGTATACTCATGTTAGACAATATAAATAAGAGTGTTAGTCAGTCAGTCATGTCCGACTCTTTCAGCCCCATGAATTGGAGCTCACCAGGCTCTTCTGTCCATGGAATTCTCCAGGCAAGAATACTGGAGTGGGTTGCCATTCCCTTCTCCAGAGGATCTTCCCAACCAAGGGATCGAAACCTGGTATTCTGCATTGCAGGCAGATTCTTTACCATCTGAGCCAGCAGGGAAGCTCAGACAATACATTTGCATTCATTAAGTTGTAATAAGAAAAATAACAAACAACTTTGCTCGTATTATTTGTTCTATGACTCGGTATTCCCCCTCATAATCTAATTCCTGAATATCCATAGACATTGTATCATAGGAAAGCGATACTTCAGCTATCTTCTATGCTATAGATTTGCCAAACAATTCAGAGAAAATCTATTTAATGCAGGCCTTCACTAATGTCGTGACAGTTGTCGGTGGTTATTATTTTTTTTTTTTTTACTATTTTGTAATCTAAAGTTCTTCTTTACAAGATGCTTCATATACACTATGATACAGTGATGTCTGTTTCTTTTGGCTTTTCAAATCAATAGCTTTCCTTTGAAATAGTTTCTTTTTTTAAATTTTGAATTTACTTCATGTCTTTTTAAAATGTAAATACTGCTTATCTTACAATAGTTCCATTGTTTCAATGGCTAGTGTATCTCTGCAAATAACACACCTGCGTTTCATGTTTTGGTGTCAATTATGGCTACAAAACTGAACTCAACACGTGACTCATATTTCCAAGTAAAATTAATATGAACTCTTTTGGTCTTCATGTATTTGAAATCACTTTCATATTCAGCATCTGGTTTATCATTAATAATGCATTAAAAAAATTAGAACTCTTCAATGAGGCTTGTTTGTCATTTGCAAATTGGGGTTGAAATATTATAAATTATACTTTCCTAATATAGTAAATAATGTGCATGCTTGCTCAGTTGTGTCCAACTCTTTGTAACCCTATGAATGGTAGCCCACGAGGCTCCTCTGTTCATGAGATTTTCCAGGCAAGAATACTGGAGTGGGTTGCCATTTCCTCCTCCAGTGGATCTTCCTGACCCAGGGGTTGAACAAGCATCTCCTGTGTCTCCTACACTGGCAGGCGGATTCTCTACCGTTGAACCACCTGGGAAGCCCACAGTAAATAATGCTAAATTATAAATTAAAGAAGAGTTCAGGCTATAAACAAAAGTGATTGCTAAAATAGCAAGTTACAGGAATAAATGTTTTTTTCTAAATAATTTTGCATATCAAAGTTACCATCATAAAACTAACCTTGATGGTGTTAGTGTTGTAATGTGATATCACAGTGAGTATCCAATTTGTCTTAGTCCACCTGGGATGAACCACATGAGTTCAAAATTATGCAGCCTGGTCCTTGTCCTGTGCCGTGAAACCAGCCCACCAATCAGGTGCTTGAATGTCAAGACAATGACATTCTATGAATTTCTATGAAGTTTTCCAAGCACTCTAAATTTCTCTATTATGATAAAATATTTGATAATATGATAAACTTTGATAATATGATAAAATATCATCAAAATATTTTATGATAAAAAATAGTTTCCAGATCTGTTCTACAAATCTAGTTAGGGCCTATCTTTAGGCTGTGCGATTGAGGGAAAACAATTGAGGATATAGAAACAGATAGGACTGTTTTATTTCAGGTTTCTTTTAAGTTTCCTTATATGTTTCATAAATTTACCTCCCTGGGGTAAAGTAGAGGTGGTGTTATTGTCTCAATGCAGTTTTATTTTCCTAATAGTTCCATATATGTCTTCTATGTAATTAATCTTTTATTTTGGTGCTGATTTAAATTTTATCATTTTTTGTTTTATTTGCTGTGTAATTTGAGAAGCTGTATCAGGGCTACTAGGGCTTCCCTTGTGGCTCAGCTGGTAAAGAATTTGCCTACAATGAGGAGGCCCCGGTTCAATCCCTGGGTTGGGAAGATCCCCTGGAGAAGGGAATAGCTATCCATTCCAGTATTCTGGTCTGGAGAACTCCATGGACTATGCAGTCCATGGAATCGCAAAGAGTCAGACACGACTGAGAGACTTTCACTTTCAATATCAGGTGCTACTAGCAAAATGCCCTGTTAAAAAGTATTTAGCATATTCTTTTTACGGTCTTCAGGGGTTAAAAAAAAATCGTGAAACTTTGAGAAAGGATTTGATCTTTGGAAGGAGCCACAATCACTTTAGGGGCGTCCCTGGTGGCTCAGCAATGTAGAATTTGCCTGCAATGCAGAAGATGCAGGAGACACAGTTTCAATCCCTAGGTCAGGAAGATCCCCTGGAGGAGGAAATGGCAACCCACTCCAGTATTCTTGCCTGGAGAATTCCATGGACAGAGGAGCCTGGCAGGCTACAGCAGTCTACAGTCCATGGGGTGGCAAACAGTCAGTCACAAAAGAACAACTAACACTTTCACTTTGATTTTATAAATCCCACTATTTCTAAAAGGAGTTGTTATATTACTATAGATAGCAATATAGTGTTTGGCACAATTGCTATGTTTAATATTAATTCTGGCTTGCTCATCTCTTGAAGTTTTAAAATTTTCTTTAGGGTACCTATGTCTCAGATGGTAAAGCATCTGTCTACAATGCGGGAGACCTGGGTTTGACCCCGGGTCAGGAGCATCCCCTGGAGAAGGAAATGGCAACCCACTCCAGTTCTCTTGCCTGGAAATCCCATGGACAGAGGATCCTTGTAGGCGACAGTCCATGGGGTCGCAAAGTGGCGGACACAGCTGAGCTACTTCACTTTCACTTCCTTTCAGTTTCACTTTAGCAAACCTTCCTATATTTAGGAAAATGATGTCTTAGTTATGGGTTTCCGGGTCAAACATCCAGGCCACCATGGAAATGAATAACTCAGAAGATTAATGTACTTTTCCACTCAAGAGTTCTTTTATAAAAATGAAAACAAATATTTTATTAATAGTTAAGCTTAGCATTAATGACTTTTGCACCCACCCCCCACACACAAATATAAAGTACAATTCAGTGCTGTTCTTTCTAACATTTCATTGCTATTTCAACTTAAGTATCACCATGGTGCTTAACTCTAGCCAAACTTGTAATGTTAATTTTAATCTATCTGAATTTCTTCCTAATACTTTTCTGTAGCACACAGATGGGCCTGGATTTCTGGTGAATGGAGAAGTGTAACATGATAACATGGAGAAGGAGCCGTGTATCTTCTTTAGGACATCTGGGTTTCGAGGCCCTGTGCTTTCTCTGTGTGTGCTGTGCTCAGTCATGTCTGACTCTCTGCAACCTCATGGACTATAGCCCACCAGGCTCCTCTGTTCTTGGGATTTCCCAGGCAAGAATACTGGAGTGAGTTGTCGTTTCCTTCTCTAGGGGATCTTCCCGACCCAGGGATCGAATCCCTGTCTCTTGCATTGGCAGGCAGATCCTTTACCACCAGCACCACTTGTCTAACTCTCTTAACAACTTGATTATATCTGATTAATCTCCCTATACCCTTGGTTTCTTCAAATGAAATGTCCTCTCAAATTCTGATGTTCTGTGAATCAAGCAAGAGGACCTCTGAGGTCCTCTCCATTTCTAGCATTCAAAAATCCTGCTTTTGTTTTCATTTTCTGTGGAAAACGTCTCCCTCTGAAGACATCCTGATAAGACTCTGTTTTCTGCTAATGTATTCTTAAATTCCCTTTTTCCTATCCATGTGCAAAAACAAGGCAGTTAACATAGAGTATCTTCATATATATCTTTTTAAATAATGTGCTTTTATTCTTCATCTGATTACCTTTCCACATTTGTTTTTTGCATAAAATTCTCTTTAAGTGCCTATTCTCCCATTAGGCATTTGGTTTACACCAGTGACTGTCAATTGTAATCATACCTTAAAAATATATGGAGAATTTTCTGAAATACTGGTGCCTTGGCCTTATTCAATGACCATTATTTGACTAGAGGTCAGACCTGGACATGACAATATTTAAGGCTCTATCAGTCAGTTCAGTTCAGTCACTCAGTCGTGTCCAACTCTTTGCGACCCCATGAATTGCAGCACGCCAGGCCTCCCTGTCCATCACCAACTCCTGGAGTTCACTCAGATTCACATCCATCAAGTAGTGATGCCATCCAGCCATCTCATTCTCTGTTGTCCCCTTCTCCTTCTGCCCCCAATCCCTCCCAGCATCAGAGTCTTTTCCAATGAATCAACTCTTCACATCAGGTGGCCAAAGTACTGAAGTTTCAGCTTTAGCATCATTCTTTCCAAAGGAAGCCCAGGGCTGATCTCCTTCAGAATGGACTAGTTGGATCTCTTTGCAGTCCAAGGGACTCTCAAGAGTCTTCTCCAACACCACAGTTCAAAAGCATAAATTCTTTGGCACTCAGCCTTCTTCATAGTCCAACTCTCACATCCATACATGACCACAGGAAAAACCATAGCCTTGACTAGAAGGACCTTAATTGGCAAAGTAATGTCTCTGCTTTTGAATATGCTATCTAGGTTGGTCATAACTTTTCTTCCAAGGAGTAAGTGTCTTTTAATTTCATGGCTTCAATAGGTGATTCTAATTTTAACCAGGACTGAAAAGTGCACATTAAACATGTTGGTCTCCTTAGAAATCCATAGGCTTACTTATCAAGTGCTTGCTAGATATGTATTATTTTTCTAATGGCCTTAGCTAAAAGTACAGAGTTTAAGCCATAGGTTCAAAAATCATGTTTAAAGAGAAATCAGAGATTTGAAACATTTGAGCCATGGTATAGTCCCACAAAAAGCCACCATGATAAATATGTATTAAAGAAAGGAGTTATCAAAATTATCTTTGGATAAGTAGAAGTCATATATTTACTGGGTATAGGATAGAATAACTCAAGGATTAGGAAGAACCCATCAAAAGTAAAAATGGGTTGCCAAATACCTAATGACAGAAAACAATCATGTTTATATCAGTGCTCCAAGGTCTTTTCAATTTTCTAAGCAGTTATTTCTTAAAATGCTCGGGAAGTTCTTGATGATGGCAATCATTAAAACACCATCTCTTTTTCTGACATATCTTAACATAAACACATGCATATTATAAAATAAAAAGCAAGACTTTCTTTGATGACATTCAGAGAAAGTACAATGCATCAATCTTTGATGTAATCTAAATCAAGGTATCACTTTTGAAGTGGCTGTGGAAAACATGATAATGTTTTCTTAACATTATCAGCCTAAGTGGTTAAGAATCTGGTGGACAGAGAGTGAGATACTCAGGTCATAAACTAAGCATGTCTCTTTAGGATTAGAAGCCTTAGTTGACCTGTTTCTTACTTTTTTTTTTCTCATGAAATTAATGGTTTATTTTAGTCAGGAGATATGAAAGCATACAAACACATTCTACCCTGAAAAAAAAATCAAGCACAACAGCCGTATGACATAAAATTGCATGGTAGGAGTATGGAGCATACTACCTACCTATGATTTTGCATACTGTTTACTTAAGAAGTTTTCCTGGTGCTCAGCAGTTAAGAATCTGCCTGCAATGCAGGAGACACAAGAGCCATGTGTTCAATCCCTGGAGCAGGAAGATCTTCTAGAGGAGGAAATGGCAACCATTCCAGTATTCTTACCGGGAAAATCCCATGGACAGAGGAGCCTGGCAGGGGTCCATGGAATATCATACAGTCCATGGGGTTGCAAAGAGCTGGACATGACTGAGCACTTACACAGCATATGAATGAAATGCCTCTGCTGAGTAACTTACTACTTCTGATGCTCAGGTAAGAGTCAAGGCCACATCCTTTTGAATACTCATACACTTCTCTCCTTGAATATTGAATCTTTCTGGTTACTTCTAGTTAAAAGATTTCCTTTTTTCTAGCTAAATCTTCATGGAATAAGAATGCAACAGAGCATTTTCTTTTGGAATGTTTCTACTTTCCTCTTGGAAAAGAAGAAGCTTGGGGTTCTGTTTCTTACTTTTAATTAACTTGAAAAGAAACTCAAGGATATAACTTTTCAGTGCTTTGGCATCTTGTGAATTGCCTTTAAAACAAGATACTTTTTTTTCTTTTTAAAATAACTTAAAAAATCTTATACACACACACACACACACACACACACACACATTTTCCTTTCGGCTAAAGATCTAAAGGGCCACTAACTATTCAGCCAGATGCGTTCTTCATGTTGGAAAATCTAGATATTCTTTGGAAAGTTTGGTTGGAGTGTCATTTGTCCTTTGAGGGAGCACCATTGTGGAAAATACGGCGGCGCTAAGTGAGCGTGACTATAAATTCAGATCAATATGTGACGGTGATAGAAAATG
Source organism: Redunca redunca (assembly GCA_006410935.1). Taxonomy (NCBI): domain Eukaryota; kingdom Metazoa; phylum Chordata; class Mammalia; order Artiodactyla; family Bovidae; genus Redunca; species Redunca redunca. Next base: position 1,598,337 of record SJYQ01002241.1, read on the forward strand.
CAGAGCATACCTAATCCAGCTAACTATGCCCCTGACAAATGCAGTGTGAGCACTGTGGCATTGGTGCCTTTCCTTTCTTTATTTGCATTATCCATCAGGACAGCCCATGAGGGAATGCCTGGGAACTGTGGAGCTCTCTGTAATAAGCCCCAGCACTAATGAGGCATAACAAATTTAGCAAGTATCATGTATAATCTTGATCTTTCATTGACACTATTACCCATATAGATTACGCGTTGCCATTTGTTATCCGCCTAATGCAGATGAAACGGGAGGGTGGAGCTGAGTTACTCCTTCCGTAGTTAAAACAATTTTTAACGAATTGTCATCCTGCGAGACAAAAACTCAATAGTTCTGGCCTCTGTTTTTGCTGCTGCTGCCTCTCAGCAGGGCTGGCTGGCTGTTTTTGCAGAAGGTCAGCCAGATTTTGTCTTTCTCACAGTTTCGGTTTCCTCCTGGGAGTGAGGGTCTAATATATTTCTGTAACACACCGACTGAACCCAAGATAAACAAGTGCCCAGAGAAACATGGTCTTAGTATATGCCTCTCTTTAGCTCAACAATGTAGAAATCAGATGTCTGCAGTGATCCCTGTCTGTAGGAATTGTTGAGCCACAGCCAAAAGGAGGAAGTTGTGGTGAGGCCATGTGTCAAAGATGAGACTTTGGAGTTAAAATTTATAAACAATCTCTGAACATTATGATTTCACAGAACTTTAAAAAAAAAACAAACTTGATTCATTGTCCCTCAAATGACCCCCTCGGATGAACCAAAAGTTAGCTCCATTTTACAGATGAATGCATTTTCTAAACAGAGAAGTCTTTGTAGGAAACGAAGGGAAATTTTGTACACTCTGATGTTTAGCTCTGAAATTTTATGTGAAAGGGGAAATAATCATAAGTATCTCTTCCAATGAATTATGCTTGAAAACATTTTAAGGCAGTAGTCCCCAGCCTTTTTGGCATGAGGGACTGGTTTTGTGGAAGACGATTTTTCCACAGATGGTGGTGGGGGGTGCTTTTGGGATGATTCAAGTGTATTACATTTATTGTATAATTTATTTCCATTATTTCTATTATTATGACATTAGCTCCACCTCATATCATGGGCATTAGATCCCAGAGGTTGGGGACTCCTGCTTTAAGGGATCATGAAAAGGTACAAGTTCCCTTCTTTTTCTTTCTTTTTTAAATTCTTATTAAAGTCTCTGGAATGAATTTTACATTTCTCTCCACTAAGTTCTCAGCAAAAAGAAATCTGCACTGGCTAACGTGTTTCATCTGTATTCACACTCAGGACACAGTTATAGCCCATATCTTCAGTCCTTCCAAATTCTAAACTTTTAAAATCGAAAAAAGAAAATAGATATTTTAGTTCATCACAAATGAGTCTTACCTGATAATATTAAATTAAGGAAACTAAAAGGGGTTAAACTAGGAAAGATACCAAAGGGGAAAAATGGAGAGTAGCAGTCACATTACAATTATACAGTCACATTATAATTAAATACTTATGAAGTTTCCCTTACTGGACAGTGGCCATATGCCCAGAAACCTTGTTACACTCCACCTATCAGGTACTGAATTGGTCCAATGAAATTTCTTATTCAAGAGTCCCAGGTGTTTAGGGTTGGGTAGGAGGAAGAAAAGACAGGGCAGAAGTCTATAGACATACTGTTACCTACTTCCCAGTTTTACCTGGTACCAGATGATGCTTTTGAACTGTGGTGCTGGATAAGACTCTTGAGAGTCCCTCGGACAGCAAGGAGATCAAACTGGTCAATCCTAAAGGAAATCGACCCTCAATATTCATTAGAAGGACTGGTGCTGAAGCTCTAATACTTCAGCCACTTGATGTGAAGAGCCATTTCACTGGAAAAGACTCTGATGCAGAAAGACTGAGGGAGGAGGAGAAAGGGGCAACAGAGGATAAGATGGTTGGACGGCATCACTGACTCAATGAACATGAGTTTGAGCAAACTCGAGGGAGACAGTGAAAGACAGGGAAGCCTGGGGTGCTGCAGTTCATGGGATCGCAGGCAGCTGAATACAACTTGGTGACTCAACAACAAAAACTTCTAGGTTCACAGGATAAATTATCACTTTCATTGTGTTTCTGGGTATGCATAATTTCTATATATTTCTTTCCTTCTTAGTACACTCTTGATGCTACTTTATTACTTATATCTTACTTATAGCCTCTATATTTATTTACACTTATAAAAATTTGTGTGCAGTGGCACTTGGAATTGCAACCCTGATATTCTGGCTTAATGGTAGAGAGAAATAGCAAAGTATGCTGAAAAACAGTATTCATTAATGGTCTTTATTTTGAGATTAAGTTAATGTTAACTTGCTATGATACTGTAATGCAAATTTTCAATGATTTTAATGATCTTTAAAATAAGGTAATTTGTCAAGGACAGCTTCATATAGTATATAAAGTCAACCGGAGTGTGATGCTGAAAGGTGCTCTCAAGTTTCAGGGTTAGATGTTTAGGATAGTTTGAGTTTAAGCTTAAAATTGTTCTTAAATGGTATAAGTTTAGTTTTAGTACAAAACATAAATAAAGGAAGAAAACTTCAATACTGCCTTTACTGTTTTGAAATAAGTTGGCTGGATGGAATTACTTTTTTATTAAGCTGTGTTTAATATACAATATTATATGAGTTTCAGGTGTACAGTGTTATAATTCATCTTTTTATACATTATGAAATAATCGGCACAATAACTCCAGTTACAGTCTGTCACTGTACAAAGTTATTTTAATATTATTGACATATTCCTTATGTGTACATTACAGCTCCATGACTTATTTAATAGGTGGGATATTTGTACCCCTTAATCTCCATTATGTATTTTATCCATTCCCCCCCCCCCCCCCCCCTTTGGAANCCCTTTGGCAACCACCAGTTTGTTTTCTGTAACTGTGACTCTGTTTTATATTGTTTGCTTGCTTTGTTTTTTAGATTCCACATATGGGTGAAATGATATGGTATCTGTCTTTTAATATGTTGAATAAAGGGTTGATATCTAAAATACATAAAGAAGTCAGATAACTCAAGATTTTTAAAAATAAAATAGTCAGAGGACCTGAATAGACACTTTTTCAGAGAAGACACACAGATGGCCAACAGGCACATGAAAATGTGCTGAACATCACTAATTATCAGGGAAATGCAAACCAAGACTACAATGATAAACAAACTTGCACCTTTTATCACTGAGTAATATTCCATTGTATATATGTACCACATTTTCTTCATCCATCATATATATATATAATATATGTATATTGTATTACTTAGTCATAATAATGAATGAAATCTTGCCATTTGAGACAACACAGATGGACCCTGAGGGGCTTCCCTGGTAGCTCAGCTGGTAAAGAATCTGCTTGCAATGCAGGGGACCCTGGTTTGACTCCTGGGTCAGGAAGATCCCCTGGATAAGGGATAGGCTACCCACTCCATAATCTTTCGTTTCCCTGGTGGCTCATAAAGAATCTGCCTGAAATGCAGGAGACCTAGGTTCAATCCCTGGGTTGGGAAGATTCCCTGGAGAAGGGCATGGCAACCCACTCCAGTATTCTTGCCTGTAGAATCCCATGGACAGAGGAACTTGGCAGGCTACAGTCCATGGGGTCGCAAAGAGTCAGACACAACTGAAGAGACTAAGGAGAGCACAGCACAGATGGACCTTGAAGATATCATACAAAGTGTAATAAGTCAGAAAAAGACAAATAATGTACAAATGGAATTACTTTTGTGGAAACAAAGATTCAAATTGAATTGAATTGAATTGAAGTCGCTCAGTCGTGTCTGACTCTTTGCAACCCTATGGACTGCAGCCCACCAGGCTCCTCCATCCATGGGGTTTTCCAGGCAATAGTCCTGGAGTGGGTTGCCATTTCCTTCGCCAGGGGATCTTCCCAACCCAGGGATCGAACCCGGGTCTCCCTCATTGTGGACAGATGGTTTACCATCTGAGCCACCAGGGAATGTGGAAACAAAGATTCAAGTGGTATGTAATCGCAGCTGCCTCCCAAGAAATAGCACCCACAGGTGCAAGACTCAGTATCTTTCACTCAATAAACTGGAAGTAAATGTTGATGCCTACTATATGCAAAGGTCTGGAAGTGGGTCTAGTGAATTCAGAGAGTAAGATGAATTGCATTAGCATCTAATGACAGACGCTGGCATGGGTAGTTATTTTAAAAGTAAGTTTGAGAAAATAATGCGTTAGCTAAAAAAACAAAACAAAGCAACTGACACTCTGTTTTTCTTTTTCCTGGACTGTAGTATTTTATGTGACTATGGTAGTTTGTTAAGAAGCACTTCTGCACATGTTACGTGTATATTTCTAGGGACAAAGCAGACTAACTTAAAAGAGTAAACAAACATAAGCACAAATTTCAAAAGTCTCAAGCATTTAAGGCTAACCTTTGTTTAAGGTTTATCATCTAATTCCTATTTGCTTTTATGTGTCTATTAAGTGCTGTTCCATTGAATATTTTATCACTGAGACATGTTGGATAGAATAATTTGCCTGCTAGCTAAGAATAGACAAATTGTAAGATCTAATTGTTTGCTTTTGTATTAACAAAACATTTTTGCCTTTTGACTGAGAAATATGCTTACTCCACCAATTTGATTATGATATAAGCTTTTAGTTTCAAGATTTTTATATTTATACATACTTATTTAGGATTTTAAAAAAGAAATTAGCCAAAACTCAGCTAAAGTTGTTTCAATAAGCAATAATTCCTTTAGAATTTCATACATCAAATGTTCATCAAAATTCTATTGACTTAATTAGAATCAATAACTTTCCACATTTTTATGAATGAATGTAACTTTTTATGGAACAAAAAGCCATGGGAATTGAAATATAGCAGCCTGGTCTAATTGGAGATACTAATTCTTTCTAAATGGAAGTATTATTTTTTTAAAAATGGACTACCTTCTGAAAAAAAATCTCTTAAAGATATATGGCTAATGTATTCTTCTTTGGAACAAATTAAACAGAAGTAACACTAAAAATTCCTGATGTTCAAGCTGGTTTTAGAAAAGGCAGAGGAACCAGAGATCAAATTGCCAATATCCATTGGATCATGGAAAAAGCAAGAGAGTTCCAGAAAAACATCTATTTCTGCTTTATTGACTATGCCAAAGCCTTTGACTGTGTGGATCACAATCAACTGTGGAAAATTCTGAAAGAGATGGGAATACCAGACCACCAGACCTGACTCCTGAGAAATCTGTATGCAGGTCAGGAAGCAACAGTTAGAACTGGACATGGAACAACAGACTGGTTCCAAATAGGAAACGGAGTATGTCAAGGCTGTATTTTGTCACCCTGCTTATTTAACTTATATGCAGAGAACATCATGAGAAACCCTGGACTGGAAGAACAAGCTGGAATCAAGATTGCCGGGAGAAATATCAATANTGAGATGGCTGGATGGCATCACTGACTCGATGGATGTGAGTCTGAGTGAACTCCGGGAGTTGGTTATGGACAGGGAGGCCTGGCGTGCTGCGATTCATGGGGTCGCAAAGAGTTGGACACGACTGAGTGACTGAACTGAACTGAGCACTAAAAATTATTTCAGTCAGTCAAATCAGTTGCTCACTTTTTGCGATCCCATAGACTGCAGCACTCCAGGCCTCCCTCTCCATCACCAACTCCCAGAGTTTACTCAAAGTCATCTCCATTGAGTTGGTGATGCCATCCAATCATCTCACCCTCTGTTGACCCCTTCTCTCTCTTTCAGTCTTTTCCAGTTTCAAGGTCTTTTCAAATGAGTCAGTTCTTCACATCAGGTGGCTCAAGTATTGGAGTTTCAGCATCAGTCCCTCCAATGAATATTCAGAACTGGTTTCCTTTAGGATGGACTGGTTGGATCTCCTTGCTGTTCAAGAGACTCTCAAGAGTCTTCTCCAACACCACAGTTCAAAAACATCAATTCTTCGGCTCTCAGGCTTCTTCACAGTCCAACTCTCACATCCATACATGACTATTGGAAAAACCATAGATTTGACTAGATGGATCTTTGTTGGCAAAGTAATGACTCTGCTTTTTAATAAGCTGTCTAGGTTAGTCATAACTTTTCTTCCAAGGAGCAAGCATTTTTAATTTCATGGCTGCAGTCACTATCTGCAGTGATTTTGGAGCCCCCCAAAATAAAATCTCTCACTGTTTCCATTGTTTTCCCATATGTTTGCCAGGAAGTGATAGGACCAGATCTTAGTTTTCTGAATGTTGAGTTTTAAGCCAACCTTTTCACTCTCCTCTTTCACTTTCATCAAGAGGCTCTTTAGTTCTTCTTCACTTTCCGCCATAAGGGTGGTGTCATCTGCATATCTGAGGTTATTGATATTTCTCCCGGCAATCTTGATTCCAGCTGTGCTTCATCAAGTCTGGCATTTTGCATGATGTTCTCTGCATATAAGTTAAATAAGCAGGGTGACAATATACAGCCTTGACGTACCCCTTTCCTCATTTGGAACCAGTCTGTTGTTCCATGTCCAGTTCTAACTGTTGCTTCTTGACCTGCATACAGATTTCTCAGGAGGCAGGTCAGATGGTCTGGTATTCCCATCTCAGAATTTTCCACAGTTTGAGGTGATCCACACAGTCAAAGGCTTTGGCATAGTCAATAAAGCAGAAATAGATGTTTTTCTGGAACTCTCTTGCTTTTTCCATGATTCAGCAGATGTTGGCAATTTGATCTTTGGTTCCTCTGCCTTTTCTAAATCCAGCTTGAACATCTGGAAGTTCACGGTTCACATATTGCTGAAGCCTGGCTTGGAGAATTTTGAGCATTAATTTACTAGCGTGTGAGATGAGGGCAATTGTGTGGTAATTTGAGCATTCTTTGGCATTGCCTTTCTTTGGGATTGGAATGAAAACTGACCTTATCTAGTCCTGTGGCCACTGCTGAGTTTTCCAAATTTGCTGGCATATTGAGTGCAGCACTTTCACTGCATCATCTTCTAGGATTTGAAATAGCTTAACTGGAATTCCATTACCTCCACTAGCTTTGTTCATAGTGATGCTTCCTAAGGCCCATTGACTTCTCATTCCAGGATGTCTGGCTCTAGGTAAGTGATCACACCATCGTGATTATCTGGGTCGTGAAGATCTTTTTTGTATAGTTCTAATGTGTAACAGGAAATTCTAGGTTTTAAAGATGGAAAAGCATCTCACTTGACATCAGAAATACTGGAATCTTGAGGAGATTCTCTAAGTAATTCTGTGATTTGAAATGGCCCTATAGCTGGCCTAATAATCTATTAGGTTCAGTGTTGGTTAGAAATGACTTCAGACACTTCTAAATGCATTGCAAAAATATGTCTCCCTTGCAGTCTTCTTTACAGTTAGTTCTGTGTCTTCAGGAAGCAGTTTAAACTTTTCAGGATTTTCTCATGAAATTCTGATTCAAAACCCACACAGATCCCTATAGGAAAATGTAAAGTGATCCATAATACCTCAGTAGAACAAGCAAGTTAGGAAATGATCTTAAAAATATATTGATGAAATAAATGTACTTGTTATAAGAGTCTTAAGTAATATGCTTTACCTTTCTGTTCCTGTTTCTTCATCTACAAAGTGGAAATAACAGTGGTACCTACCTCATTAAGTTATTATTCACAATAGAGTTTATGCATGTAAAGTCTGTATAATAATTGTCTTTATCTACAAATTGGACATATCTCCAATGCAGAAATGATGAAATGTATGTATATTTCTAATTGATCTTAACTGCTTGTTCAAAGTAGGGTCCATAATGTCTTTCCAGGATAATTTAGAAGAACTAAAATTAGATAACTCCCTGGAGCTGCCAAATTCTCACCACAGGAGTCCCATTAACTGAGTATGAGGGATTTATGCCTTTAATACTCTATTTCTCATTGTCTGATGAGCAATGACTTCTGATTACTCTGCTCTTGCCCGAATCCTGTGTGAGATGGGAAACATTTGTTGTTGTTTAGTCACTAAGTCATGCCTAACTCTTTTGTGACCCTATAGACTATAGCCCTCCAGCCTCTGTCCATGAGATTTCCCCGGCAAGAATACTGGAGTGGGTTGCCATTTCCTACTCCAAGGAATCTTCCTGACCCAGGGATCAAACCCGTGTCTCCTGAATTGGCAGATGGGTTCTTTACCACTGAGCCACCTGGGAAGCATTAATGGGTTAATAAACCAGCTCTTTAGAAAAACACCCCCCATCCCTCAGTTTTCCCCTGTTTCTAACATAAATATCTGTGTGCATATATATATGTGGCGGGGGCATGGCTTCCCTGGTGGCTCAGCTCTACAGAATCCACCCTCAATGTCATAGCAGCAGGAGATGCGGGTTCGATTTCTGGGTCAGGAGGATCCTCTGGAGGAGGGCATGGCAACCCTCTCCAGTATTCTTGCCTGGAGAATTGCATGGACAGAGGGCCTGGCGGGCTACAGTCCATAAGGTTGCAAAGAGTCGAACACGACTGAAGCTACTTAGCACGCATACACCCCTTTGTGTGTGTGATTTGCTGTCAGTCATTACAGAACTTCTGAACCTCTCCATGTGAAGTTTGTGATGTCCTTGTCTTCAGCTCATGCACATTAACTAGGCACAAGAGATTCCAGATTGTAATTATGCAATGGTTTCTTCATGTCCCATTAACACCATCCAGTACATGTTTATATTTAAACAATACATAATTAAAATAAACACCAAGCATCATTACAAGTCAAAAGAATACAAAAGTCAAGTACATCTGGAGGTCGAGAGTTTCCATGGATCATTTTATTCCTTCACTGGGACCAATTCAGTTTAGTATAAACACCTTCGAAAATTTAACTTCTTTATTGTATTTTAACCAGTGGCAAAGGTCAAAATTCCTGCCAGGGTGGGAGTGGGAAGTGGGATGGAGAATGATATTAAAGCAAGCAGGGACTTCCCTGGCTGTCCAGTGGTTATGACTCCTCACAATTACTGCAGGGGTGCGGGTTCTTTCACTGGTCAGGGAACTAAGATCCCATAAGCCACGCAGCATGGCCAAAAAAAAAAAGGAAAAAATAAAATAAAAATAAAATAGCATGGAAGCATATACACTACCATATGTAAAATGGATAGCCAATGGAAATTTGCTACGTGACTCAGGATTCTCACATTGGGGTTCTGCAACAACCTAGAGGAGTGGGAAAGGGTGGGCGGTGGGAGGGAGGTTCAAGAGAGAGAGGACATATGTACACCGATGACTAATTCATGTTGATGTATGGCAGAAGTCAAACCAATATTGTAAAGCAATTATCCTCCGATTGAAAATAAATTCTAAAAAATCTAAAAAAAGTGTTTAAAAGTTTCCACCATATTGTTTAAAAAGTAAACAAAAGTACTTCTGGAAAAAATTGTGGACATATTTAATTTGATTTAAATCCTCATGCTGTGTGTGTGGTTGTTGAAAAGACTCCATTTTATAAAGTCATTGTTGTATCAGGTTTTGAATGGAAGATATTATTCATGAAAATATATTCATAGCAAAGAAACAGCTGTGTGTCCTCAGCGTAAGAATCACTCTGAGGTCTCATATGCCTCAATGCAGCTCTGTCTGGGTCTGGCATGGCTGGCCAGTCTCTCATTCTCTCTCTGGCCGCAGCCACTCACGAACAAACACTTCTGCGGGGCCATTAGACTCACTTTGGTGTTTTTGCTCCATAGTGACTCTGACTCAGCCAGACTTTCTAGATTCCTGGCCTTGTTTCATTTGACCTTGAGAAGCTACTTGCTGAAATTCCTTCCTTGAGTGACTCCCTGGCTTCTAGACCCTCAGCTTGCCGCAACTCTATCCCCACGGCAAAGTCCCTAACATCCAGTCAGGTTTCCAGGCCTGGACCTCTGTTTAATTAACAGTCTGTATGGCTCTGCCTTAAACTCCTGCTTGACTCCATCAGATTTCTCCAAAGATGTTTAAATCCAGTGTTCAAGCTGGAAAGTGTGTAGTCACTCAGTTGTCTGACTCTGCGACACCATGGACTGCAGCCTGCCAGGCTCCTCTGTCCATGGTATTTCCCAGGCAGTAATATTGGAGTGGGTTGTCATTCCCTTCTCCAGAGGATCTTCCTGATCCAGGGATCAAACCCTGGTGTCCTGCATTGCAGGCAGATTCTTTACCAGTGTGCCATCTGGAAAGCCCGATTTGGAAAGAACAGGTCAAAACACACTGATGCAAGTGATTGCTGTCAGTGGATGGCCAGCTGGTCAGGGACCAGGCACCTTCCAGGATGTCTTTGCCTGAGGTTCCAGGGAGCCAGAAAACATGTGTCACTTATCATGTGAAATCACACATCTATACTCACTTGTATCTATTGTTGTTTAGTCACTAAGTCATGTCATGTCTGACTCTTGTGACCCCATGGACTGTAGTCCACCAGGCTCCTCTGTCCATGTGATTTCCCAGGCAAGCACACTGGACTGGATTGCCATTTCCTTCCACAGAGGATTTTCTTGACCCAGGGATTGAACCCACATCTATATTGGCAGGTGGTTCTCTACTACTGAGCCACCAGGGAAATTCCATTTATATCTGTAGTTCTGTCTTTTTCTCATTCTTTGTTGCTTTTCTTTCTGTTTTTTTTTTTCTTTTTTCTTCATTTAGGTTAACTACTTGTTTATCTCTCCTATCAGTCTTTTCAAATAACCTGTTTTAGTTTTCACTTTTCTGTTTTATTCTAAATGATTAATTTTGTTATTGATTAATTTTATTTTCCTATACCCCTTCATTATTTAGCAACAAAGAACACAGACTTTGTAGCCAGACTGCTCAGGTCATAACCCTGGCTCAACTGAATAACAGGTTGTAAACTCTGGATGAATTATTTGGTCCCTCATAATTCTGTTGCATCACCTATAAAATTGGAGCAATGACAAAATTACCTCACTCATTTTGTGTTTACACTCATCACTCCTTCAGAGTGAAGGTAATTACTAGGCCCACCATCTGAATCTCTTATTTGATGTTATCATAAAAAGCATATACATTACTTTATCATAGATCTGTTTTATAGATATGTCAATAATCATAATTCAACATCATTGTTATTTATATGACTTTATAATTTATGCATGTATAGCAATTATTTGGAGAGAGGCTTCAGCAGTCTGCCTGAGAGTTCAATGACAAACAAAGGTTACAAGTACTGTCTTCCAGAATGGCAGAGAAGGAGGTTGGGAGGAACGCAGACCCTTGAATTAGCCTATAGTGCACCTCAGTCACACTCTCTTCTCTGCAGTGTTACATGAGACAAATGTTTACCCCTTTCTGGACCACTGTATTTTGAAGTATTGCATTAAAGCCTGTGTTATAACTACCACTCTAAATCTAAAAGTTTACCAGCATGCAAATATCTTATTTTCCCTGAGAGTGAATGATGTTTGGACTGAGTGTATTATTCTCAACTTACATTCCTTCTTCCCCACCAGTGAGTTTGCAGACATTATTCTATCACCTTCTAACATACAGTATTTCAGATGAGAAGCACAATGCCAGTCTAATACTTCTTCTCTTTTGTAAGTACTATCTTTAGTCTGTCTAGAAGTTTGTTAATGATTTTCCTTTAGCGTCGGAATTCTAAAAATTTTACGGTTGAATGTAGCTTAACAATCCTTTCTGAAAAACAAAGAGCTTTTCTGCAAATATATGTTTTATATGCTTTAAATTTCTTTTATCATTTTTAATCACCATTCTGTTTCTTTCCTTTTTAGAGTTTAACCATTTTCATATTAGATTTCCTGAATCTATTTACCTTAGTTTTTTTTCTGTAATGATTTTTAACTATTTCTATATTTACTCTGTAGTTGAGATAGATTTTGCATCTTTTAAAGTCTCAAAACTGACCATTGTCTATTTCAATTTACAAACATCCTAAGCTTAAATAATCATATTATCTTTTTCTTTGGGAACTCCTCTTTTTTTCTGTGCTTAATATATTGAAGTAAAAGATGAAAAACATGCATGATAGGTGACACATTTCAGCAGAAAGATAGAAACTGTAGAAAACAGACAAAAATAATAGGAATGAAAACATGGTATTAGAGATGAAATATTTCCTCTATAAGTAGGACAGAAGACTGGACACAAAGAGGAAAGAGCAGTGAACTGAAATTTAGATTAAAAGATATTATATAAATTGAAATACAGTGAGGAAAAAATTTGAAAAGGAAAATAAACTGGGGCATCCAAGATCTGTGAAAAAATATGAAGTAGTTTAATAGGCATCTAACTGGAGTACTGATATAGAAGAGTGAATGATGCATAAAAAACAGATTAAGAGATAATGGCCAAAATTTCCCAAATTAATGAAAGACAGTGAATCACAGATCCAAGAATCCTGGAGAACTGAAAGAAGGAAAAATGCACACATACATATTCCAATCAAAATGGTAAAATGTAAAGATAAAGAAACTCGTGAAGACAACAAATGAAAAGAAGTGTTACTTTGAGGGAAACAATCATAAATTGCAATTGAATTGTCTTGGAAAGACATCAAAGTGAGAAAACAGTTGAATGAGTGCTCTAAATGGCTGGAACACACACACACACAAAACAAACTAAAATAAAAAATGGTGTGTCACCTAGAATTCTATTCTTTAAAATATTCTTCAGTAAAGAAAAAAAAATACATTTCAAATAGATTAAAGCTGGCAGAATTTACCTCCAGCAAACCTACACTAAAATAAATTAAGATTTATATATGGAAATGACATAATATCCATTAGAAACTTGATTCTAAAGAATGGAATGTACGAATCTAGAAGGAGTTGATAAGCCAGTAAATATAAAATACATTTTGAGAGGCAAGATCAAGAGGGTAAATTAGGATGCTGAACTCAGGCATCTACATAAACACACCAAAAAATATTTCTACACATGGAACAATTCTCACTGATAATAAACTGGAATCTGGCACAAAGACTCTTCTACAACCAAGGCTGTAAAGAAAGAGCCATGGGAATCTGGGTAGGAAAGGAAGAGAAGAGAGCAGGTGGGGACCCCTGGCCCTAGAGGAGGGGGACATAGAAGAGGAGTGGGGTAGCACAGGCTCAGACACTCTCCTTGGGGAGTAAGTGGTTCAAACCATATATTAGGCACTGGGGGTCCCACCCTGGCAAGAGGAGTTTGAAAACCTACTGGACTTACAGGAGGGCTGTAACAAATCTAGACTCCACTTGTGAAGAGCATGCATAAGCTGAACTACTTATGGAGCAAGGAAGAAGAGGCAGACAGGAACTGAGCCCTGGGCAGTTCCTGCTACTGCTCCAGCACACGCCCCTACCCACATCGGGTGCCAGTTCTGGCCCCTCCAGCTCTGGTGTAGCTCCCTGTGAAGATGAAGACTGCTGTTGTGGAGGAGAGAGCAGTTCAGGGGATGGAGCTGGCTTTGACCCTGCCCTGTATCTCAAGGAGGTGAGGGTGGCCATTGCTGGCATTGGTGAAGCTGGTGGATAGAAAACTGCTCTGATGGGTATGCTGAGACTGTCCCAGAGTGGTCTCTGACTCACACTGGGTGTGTGTTCCAGCTCCACTTGCTTCAGTACTGCACCCCTACTGGGCAAATGTGGCTTTTCTGGGAGAGAGGAGACCACATACTTAGGAGGAACCAAACCAGCTCAGAACTGACCTCAGGGCTTCTGCTCTAGAGCACTGGGACCCTAGCCTGCCTGCAACAGGGAGATGTTGGCCTCTGAGCATCGGAGAAGGTCCAGCTCACATATGGCTCTATTTCTAACCCCTTCATTTTCAGCCCTGCCTTCTCCCCATGCTGCCAGGACACCCTGGGAGATGTGAGCCATGATCAGTTCACATTCAGCTCTGCCACCGAAGCCACTGGGGACATGAAGACTGCACAGGAACATTCCAACACAAGAACATCTCTTCAAGATTGGGATAAGTAACTGTTTCACCTAATTTCATAGAGTCAGAGAAAGTTAAACAAAATCCAGAGGAATTTGGTTCAAACAAAAGAACAATAAAAAAGCAGTTAATGAAATAGAGATAGAAATAAGAAAGATAAAAGCATATTAAACACAAAGTTATAAAAATTTAGAAGATAATACCAGTTAGAACAGAATTCAAGGAAGTATAAAATAGAAGTAATAGAAAAATTCAGATAAACCAGATTTTTTAAAAAAAATCTCTAGCTATATGATCAGGAAAAGAAAGATAACAGAATTTAAAAATAGGGACATCACTATAGGATCTATAGATACTACAAGATAATGAGTAAACATTATGAATAATATTATGCCTTTAGTTTAAAGCTCAGTGGTAAAAACCCACCTGCCAATGCAGAAGACATGGGTTCCGTTCCTGGGCCAAGAAGATGCCCTGGAGAAGGAAAACGCAACCCACTCCAGTATTCTTGTCTGGGAAATCCCATGGACAGAGGAGCCTGGTCGGCTACAGTCCATGGGGTCACAAACAATTTGGACATGACTTAGCAGCTAAACAAGTTAGACAACTTAGGGTAGACCATTTGAAAGACATAAATATCAAAGCTCACTCAAGAAGAATTAGATCACCTAAGCAGATGTATACTTATTGAATTTTTAATTATAAATCACATAAAAAATAACTACAGGTTCAGATGCCTAAACTGGTAAATTCTACTTAAAGATTAAGGAAGAAGTAAAACAAACTGTATACAAACTATTTCAAAAAGAGAGAAGCAAGGATCACTTTCCTGAAGATTTTATGATGCTGGGATTATCCTGAACTAACCAGGAATAAAGAATCACAAGAGAAGGAAACCATAGAACAATATCCTTCATTGACATAGATGCAAAAATAAGTGGCACAATTTTATATAATTGAATGCAGCAATATATTGGGTTGGCCAAAAAGTTTGTTTGGGCTTTTCAGCACATCTTACAGAAAAACACGAATGAAAATTTTGACCAACACAATATATTAAAGGATAATATTACATGATCATGTTGGGTTTATTTCCAGAATGCAAGGTTGGTTCAACATCTGGAAATAATTCAGTGTGATTCATTTATCAGCAAACTAAAAAACAGAAACAAAAACAAAAAAATTACACAATTATTTCAATAGATGCAGAAAAAGCATTATACAAAATACAGCATCCATTCATTTAGAAATTCTCAACATACTAGAATAGAAGGGAATTTCCTTGATCTGATAAGGGGCATCTAAGGAAAACCAGCTATCATGATACTTAATTAGAGAGGATTGCACATTATCCCTTTATGGTTGAAAAAAGGAAAGCAAAATCATTTTCCATCTGGAGTGGAGGAAAATGAGAAAAAAAAAAAGCTATTTTTGAACCCAGTAAGTCCTGGCACGATTATGTTATATTTAACAGTTAATTTTTAAACTCAATTCTCTCCTCTCTCATTCTCTAATAGGCAGTTAGAAGAAACTAGGAGGCACCTTCACCATTCTGCGTGGAAATCCCTTTAAATCATCCAGTTTATCAGAAAACTGCAAGCAAAAATGCTACAATTTCTGTAACTGCATAAAAACCTTTCCTTTTCTTTGGTTTCCAATAACCTTATCCTTACTTTCCTTTAACTCTCCACCCATATTATACCCTCCTCAAAACCCTTCTAACAAGTGCCCACAGTCCAGTCCCAAAACCAATGCCACATGGTTCAGGTTTTGTTACAGCAGCACCCCAGTTTCAGGTGCAACCATCTTTTTAGTTATGTACTGCTCTGTAACAAGGTATCGCAAAGTCAGTGGTGTAAAACTGCAGTTTTTCACTGCTGTCCTCATCATTTCATGGTTTTGGGGTTGACTAGATAGCATATTCAAAAGCAGAGACATTACTTTGACGACCAAGGTCCCTCTAGACAAGGCTATGGTTTTTCCAGTAGTCATGTACGGATGTGAGAGTTGGACTGTGAAGAAGGCTGAGCACCGAAGAATTCATGCTTTTGAACTGTGATGTTGGAGAAGACTCTTGAGAGTCGCTTGGACTGCAAGGAGATCCAACCAGTCCATTCTGAAGGAGATCAGCCCTGGGATTTCTTTGGAAGGAATGATGCTAAAGCTGAAACTCCAGTACTTTGGCCACCTGATGCGAAGAGTTGACTCATTGGAAAAGACTCTGATGCTGGGAGGGATTGGGGGCAGTAGTAGAAGGGGACGATAGAGGATGAGATGGCTGGATGGCATCACTGACTCAATGGATGTGAGTCTAAGTGAACTCCGGGAGTTGGTTATGGACAGGGAGGCCTGGCGTGCTGCGATTCATGGGGTCACAAAGAGTTGGACACGACTGAGGGACTGAAATGAACTGAATTGAACTCTGCCAGGTAGGTCTTACTAGGGTCGCACATGTGACCGATATCAGATGATGGTTTAGCTGGAGTCATCTGAGACCTCCTCAGTCACACAATGGGCTGTTGATGACCACTGTGAGGTGGGACCTCAGTGGGGACTGTTGATAAACAAACGGCCTCTCCATGTCACCTGACATTCATGGCATAGAGGATTGGTTCTAAGGACAAGAGTTCCAAGAGGAAGTCAGAAAGAAGCTTCCAAAGTAATGCTATATTATTCCCTTCACATTCTACTGCTAAGAAGCAAGTCTCTAAAGCCACTCATATTCAAGGGGAGAAGAATAATGCTTCATCATTTGATAAAAGGGTTTTCCCTGGTGGTTCAAACAGTAAAGAATTTGTCGGCAATACAGGAGACCTGGGTTGAGTCCCTGGGTTGGGAAGATCCCCTGGAGAAGAAAATGGCAACCCACTGCAGTATTTTTGCCTGGAGAATTCCACTGACAGAGGTATAGTCCAGGGGGTTACAAAGAGTTGGACGCAACTGAATGACTGAAGTTTCTTTCACTTTGATAAAAGGAGTATAAGAGAGTTTGTATGTGTGTGTGTGTTTGTATGCACTCAGTCATGTCTGACTTTTTGTGACCCCGTGGACTGTAACCCACCAGACTCCTCTGTCCATGGGATTTCTCAGGAAAGAATACTGGAATGGGTTGCCATTTCCTTCTCCATGGGATCTTCCTGACTCAAGTATCGAACCCACATCTCTTGTGTCTCTGCCATTGGCAGGCGGATTCTTTACCACTAGCTCCCCTGGGAAGTCCCATGGGAGAGTTTGAGGACACTTTTGAAAATGATCACTCAGTAGCATCAATTATTTGGGTACAAACTAGAAAACAGTACTGAGAGTATTAACACCAAGCACATGCTCCTCCAAATTCCTAGGGCATTCCACTGCATCTACTGTGATAAACCTGGTATCCCAAAAGCACTAAGAACAGCATGACAGTGGAGAGGACCTACAAGGACTTCCTCGTGGCTCTCGTTCCTATCCCCGCTTCAATTTAAGCCTTCGAGTACTGTCAGTCTCCTTACAACTTCCCTCTTTCAGCTCTATGTGTGGACCTTCTTAACTATTTTTTCCTCTTTACGCCTCCCAAGGCTCTCAGAACCAAAGTGCCCATTGTGCTGTAGTCCCTGTGATCCCTTTAGTCCTTGGATATAAGAAACAGAAACATACCCCACACCAAAGTTTTACATCATGTTTTCCTTCTCTCTGGTCAATTTCTGATCCTAAGTATTTCTTTTATTTCCCAAGATCCAGGCCAAGCTTTGAGCCCTGACTGTAGGGTTCAGGTCCTTGTCTTCAGTCTCATTTCTTGCCAATTTTCCTGCCTGCCAGCCCCAGTTGTTTTAAGGACAAAAGCTTCCACCTGAGCCCGAAACCTCATAGCTGGGACCTTGTTTGCTACAGCCAACATGCCTTTGTCCTACATTCTGCCCACCTGCCAGGGAGACACCGATGGCTCACCTCAGGACATCTTCCATGCCAGCCACCTGTCTGCCTGGAGCTCCAGCTTCTACTTGTTGCCAAAACGCCCTAGACAGCAGGTACTGCCATCTCTTTGGTTTTTCCAGCTGCTAGGCCCTTCTCCAAAAGACTATTAATTCTCCAGGTCGTGTCCTCCTCCACTATAACTAGTTCCTAGTCTGGAAACATGCCTGTGTGTTCAGTTACTCAGTCGTGTCTGACTCTGCAACCCCAAGGACTGTAGCCCACCAGGCTCCTCTGTCCATGGGATTCTCCAGGCATGGATACTGGCTCGGGTTGCCATTTCCTTCTCCAGAGGGTCTTGACCAAGGGATTGAACCTGTGTCTCTTGCATTTGCTGGCAGATTCTTTACCACCCAGCCACCTGGGAATCCTAATCCTGACTCGTGCCAAAGAGCAATTGACTTTCTCTCTGGCTGCCACTGCCTTCTCTTCTCTCCTATATCCCCACCCAGGGAGATTTATGGAAACAATTAGAAATAAAAATTCATCATGCTAAGATCAGTCCAGTTTTTCTACTTCAGTTTAAAATGTGCATGGACTCAAATTCTCTCACCTTCTCTATTGCTTCATCTCTAGGAAACCTGCCTGCTCCAGCCTTTCCTGATGGGCTCCTAGGCTTTTTCCCCTTTGGCTTTCTCTTGGCTTCCAAGTCTGCAAACTCCATGCCTATGGCCTGCTGCCCTGGATTTCAAATTCCTG
Source organism: Redunca redunca (assembly GCA_006410935.1). Classification (NCBI taxonomy): domain Eukaryota; kingdom Metazoa; phylum Chordata; class Mammalia; order Artiodactyla; family Bovidae; genus Redunca; species Redunca redunca. Next base: position 1,616,890 of record SJYQ01002241.1, read on the forward strand.
GCACATTCACAGTTCGGCAGTCATCTGGCTCTCAACACTCAGGCTACACGTTGTACCCTTGCTCAGCTTCTGGCCCTTGCCTAACCAGCCCTACTAGCTGCCACCCACATTTGGTTAGGTTTTCTTATTACATCTGGAGAAGTGGAAGCTTCTTCAATGTAAACCTTTATTTCTGCCACTTGTATTAATATATACTTGAGATTTCTCAATGTATAACCAGCACTAGAAGGAGAGGATGGGACGATTTGAGAGAACAGAAGTGAAACATATATAATACCATATGTAAAATAGATGACTGGGGTGAGTTTGACGCATGAAGCAGGGCACTCAAAGCTGGTGTTCTGGGACAACCCAGAGAGGTAGGGTGGGGAGAGAGGTGGAAGAGGGGGTTCAGGTTGAGGGGCACACATGTATACCTATGGCCAATTCATGTCGATGTATGGCAAAAACCATCACAATATTGTAATTATCCTCCAATTAAAATATATACATAAATTAAAAAAAAAAGAACTTTTCTAAGTTTTCCTTGACCTCCACTCCACTTAATGGAAGATGGAGAATTTTATTCTACATTTGTGATGTGTTTTCCTTTTTCTTCTCTAAGACTGCTCAAAACTGGCAGGAATTTTTGATGGGAAGAATAATGTGGTTAGCATGTTTATAAATTAACAGTCAAGGAGGTGTACAAACCCAAAATTATTCCCACAGGAAGCAAGTTGCTGGCTCTGACATTCTTTCTCTTTCTTAGCTTGCCAGAAGCAGATGTTGACAGTTCTCTCATTTGGGGAATATATCCAGAAGGATGAATATTACCCTTGAGAAACACAATATACTGTACATAACTTCATATAAGCAAAGATGTAGTTTATTTAAGCTTAGAGAAAGTACATACTGACAACCTGGGCATGGAAAAGAAAGAGAGCCATGAAGCAATCAAAAAGCTAGGCCCGCCCTCAACTTCATGGAAGTTTCTAAGCTAGTTGAAAGGGGTGCTTGATAGCATTAGAAGGCTGCAGATGGAATCAGACCTGAGACCAAAGTCTTCTCCACACAATGCCAGAATTTTCTCAGAAGTGAAAACTATCACCTTCCAGCTGGCAGTTTTGCCCACATTTCACAAAGAAATTCAACTTCTTTTAACACATAAAAAACTATAATTAACCTGTTTTCACTTAAAGCAAAGGGTATTTATAAGGAGCTGCTCATATACCAAACACTATACATGCTAATATGTTTTCACGTATGCATAAAAATTGCATATGACAGTTCCTGTTTCCAAAGACTTCAAAATATAAATTGTTAGATTCTGAAAAGTAAAAAGTCTGGTGGGAAAAAAGAAAACTAACTTATTTGTCCCAGAAAAATCTAGCCTACATTTTAGGTGTTAAGCATTCTTAGCATACATATTTTTTCTTTTTTAATGAAGCATGGCTGATTTTGCTGGGGTTCGAAACTGACATGCAACTCACAGAAGTGTGTCTGCCCTGTGGCATGAATGGATCCGTAGACTGGGGAAGAAATGGAATAGCTCAGAGATTCCAGGAGATGAGGAAAATATTGAAGCCACCAGAGCCCAGTGGTGTGTGGCAATCAGAGATGGATGACTCCTTTTGAACAGAAATGTCATGCTGACCTGGTGGAGAAGATGGCAGGAGGCAAACCCTGCAAGTAAGATCTGGCAGCTGCTATCAAAAGAACAGAGTCAATGTATAATCAGGGTGACCTGAAACCGCCAATCACATACCACTGTCTTCAGGGGCACAAGGCTCCAGCACTTTCTAATATGCAGCAGTTCCGTCTGCTCATCAGGCAGGCAACACTGATGCATCTGGGGTCTATAGAATTCTTCCCACAGCCCGTTCCGGGACACTGAGCTGCAGACTTTGATGAGTGTGGACAGAGTCCTACCTGGTATTTGGTTTCAACATCAAATGGTCATTAAAATATGTATCATATTCTAATGATACTTAATGAAGTTTCGAGGTCCTCTTAGGACCAGATGTTTTGACAACTTTATTGGTTTACAGTGAATTGAGACTGATTTAAGAGTAGAACCTACCTAACATTTTTAGCTTGGTGATGACTCAGTTCGGGATCAGTGCTGTTGGCCATGCTTGTCAAAATATCTGAGAAAAGGAAAGCTTATTTTATAAAATAATAGATATGATTTAACCCAAAATTTCTATTTCTGTGTATCTGTTGTGAGGATGTAACCATAATGCAGCAGAAATTTACATAAAAAGAAGTTTGTGAAAAAATTAAATGATTACATTACAAAAAAGTAAATGGTTCTATATATTAGAAACATTTGTAATGAAGTATAAGAAAATGTTTAAAAATTGAACTTGATTGTCAGGAAAATGTTCCTAAAATTGAATGTTAAATGATAAAAGCAGATTATAAAACATTCATTCAACGAACATAGGTTGAGTGCTGACCTTGTAATGAGCATTGTTACAAGTCTAGAGGTAGTATTGTGCATGTTTGTTTGCACACTCACACCATTGTGACTGACTCTTTGGGAGCCCACGGACTGTAGCCTGCCAGGTTCCTCTGTCCATGGAATTTTTCAGCAAGAACATTGAAGTGGGTTGTCATTTCCTCCTCCAGGGGATCTCTCCCACCCAGGGGTGGAACCTGGGTCTCCTGCATCTCCTGCGCTGGTAGGTGGATTCTTTACCACTGCTCTACCTGGGAAGCTTGGGAAACCCAGAGGTATTTTTAGGAACCAAAAAAAAAAGAAAAAAAAATATCTTCTTTAGTGGGCTAATACATTCTGGTGTATCTTATAATGTCCTTTCAAATATGTAAACAAACAGCTATGCAAGCAAAGAAAAAAGCAAGCATAGAAAAGAAAGTGGGAGAGAAATGTAGTGGACACCATCACGTCCATATCCCTAGGATTTCTCTATGCACAGTATCTCCCGTGTGCTTACCCTCCCAAAGTCAGCACCTGCATCTCTGTTGAAAAGCTGCTGTCTGGCTTGCTATACAGACTGATTTGCCAGAGGTACCTGGAATATACCAGTCGCCAGGGGCAACCATTAACCACTGACTGAAGGAAGTGTGGTATAATCACTGCAACTCCCTTGCTCTGGTTGGACCATCTTACTCCAATGGATCAAGCCAGAACTACCCTCTGCACGACCTTTTGCTGTCATACTTTTACCGCTGAAGAGTCAAACGAAAGCCGACATTTGAACAGAGAAGGAAGGTTAATAATAAGAAGCAGAGCTTACATTCATTGAGTGCTTCTTATGGTTCAGATTTTAGCTTGAATTATCTTAATTTTCACAGCAACATGGAATGAGAAGTACTATTATTACAGGTAAATATAAGGCTGTAGGCATTGTCTTTTTCTTCCTTGTACTTCCATGTCTGTTCCAATGTTCCACCATGATATGTATTAATTTTACAAGCATCTAGGACATGAGCACCCATTTTCTGGCACACTGGCATTAAAAGATGCAGCAATAGTGCACTCCTGGAAACTATAGAACATTATTGCTCTTGTGTGTGTGTGTGTGTGTGTGTGTGTTAGTCACTCAGTGTGTCTGACTCTGCAGCCCCATGGACTACAGCCCACCAGGCTCCTCTGTCTAAGCAATACTCCAGGCAAGAATACTGGAGTGGGTTGTTGTTGTCTAGTCGTTCAGGCATGTCCGACTCTGCGACCCCATAGACGGCAGCATGTCAGGCTTTCTTGTCCTTCACCATCTTCTGGAGTTTGCTCAAACTCATGTCCATTGAGTCAGTGATGCCATCCAACCATCTCATCCTCTGTCATTCCCTTCTCCTCATGCCTTCAATCTTTCCCAGCATCAGGGTATTTTCTAGCAAGTCTTTTCTACTGACTCTGATGCTCTTCGCATCAGGTGGCCAAAGTATTGGAGCTTCAGCTTCAGCATCAGTCCTTACAATGACTATTCAGGACTGATTTCTTTTAGAATTGACTGGTTTGATAGGCTTGCAGTCCAAAGAACTCTCAAGAGTCTTCTCCAACACCACAGTTCAAAAGCATCGATTCTTTGGTACTCAGCCTGCTCTATGGTCCAACTCTCACATCCATACATGACTACTGGGAAAACCATAGCTTTGACTAGACAGACCTTTGTCTGCAAAGTAATGTCATTGCTTTTTAATATGCTTTCTAAGTTTGTCATAGCTCTTCTTCCAAGGAGCAAGTATCTTTAATTTCACTGCTGCAGTCACCATTGCAGTGATTTTGGAGCCCAAGAAAATAAAGTCTGTCACTATTTTCATTGTTTCCCCATCTATTTGCCATGGAGTGATGGGAGCAGATGCCATGATCTTCATTTTCAGAATGTTACATTTTAAACCAGCTTTTTCACTCTCCTCTTTCACTTTCATCAAGAGGCTCTATAGTTCCTCTTTGCTTTCTGCCATAAGGGTGGTGTCATCTGCATATCTGAGGTTATATTGGGTAGCCATTCCCTTCTCCAGGGGATCTTCCCATACCAGGGATCAAGCCCAGGTCTCCTGCATTACAGGTGAATTCTTTACTGTCTGTGCCACCAGGGAAGCCCTATCGCTCTTATGTGAAAGTGAAAGTGAAGTCACTCAGTCCTGTCTGACTCTTTGTGACCCCGTGGACTGTAGCCCACCAGGCTCCTCCGTCCATGGGATTCTCCAGGCAAGAATACTGGAGTGGGTTGCCATTTGCTTCTCCAGAAGATCTTCCTGAACTAGGGATCGAACCCAGGTCTCCTGCATTGCAGGCAGATGCTTTAACCTCTGAGAATGCAATTCTTTATCAGGAAGGAAAATTATGACCAACCTAGATAGCATATTAAAAAGCAGAGACATTACTTTGCCCACAAAGGTCCATTTAGTCAAGGCTATGGTTTTTCCAGTGGTCAGGTATGGATGTGAGAGTTGGACTGTGAAGAAAGCTGAGCACCAAAGAATTGATGCTTTTGAACTGTGGTGTTGGAGAAGACTCTTGGGAGTCCCTTGGACTACAAGGAGATCCAACCAGTCCATTCTGAAGGAGATCAATCTGGGTGTTCATTGGAAGGACTGATGCTAAAGCTGAAACTCCAATACTTTGGCCATCTCATGTGAAGAGTTGACTCATTGGAAAAGACTCTGATGCTGGGAGGGGTTGGGGGTAGGAGGAGAAGGGGCCGACAGAGGATGAGATGGCTAGATGACATCACCGACTCGATGGACATGAGTTTGAGTAAACTCCAAGGGTTGGTGATGGACAGGGAGGCCTGGCGTGCTGCAATTCATGGGGAAGCAAAGAGTCAGACACGACTGAGTGACTGAACTGAAATGAACTGAACTGAAGGGTGTCTCTGGATCTTTATCAATTAATCCCTTTATGAACGTGAACAAAAAATTACATAGTAGAGTGGATTTCTGCTATTGCCTCTGAAACTTGCTTCATTATCTTTGAATTTTTGTTCAGTCTAACTTACTTTAAATCTTCAGAACCACATGTTTTTAAAAATATTATCCTTTTATTTATTCTTTCAATTTACTGTAAAGTGTTCCAATTTTATTATTTAAGTTAAACAGTAGTAATTTTGGCTTTAAGGTTATACTTACATTTAGTTTAAAAATTTTTATAAGATAATGACATTTTAAAGTTTCTGACCCAACCTCCATTTGTCAAAGGTCTTCATATGGCACTCTCTAAACATAATCAGCATTACTCTTTACCCCTTCCATAAGATCAAAGGGTGAAAAGGTCCATAACTGAAGTTGAACCACACACATTACTAGGTACAATTTTTCTGTGCTGACTTAAGAAAACTAGTCAACTAGGGAAGTGGTTCTCTACATTAGTGCATAGTAGAAGTAGTTACCTTAGACCAGACCAACTCTCCTGTTAGTGCCATAATTCAAATGGATAGAAATTCCTAAAGATCTATGTTACTTGGATTTTGGACATGTGGGATTAGGTCTAACTATGTATCTTAGACCAAAGGAAAATGTAAAGATTAAATTAAAGACTAAAATTTAAAGACTTAGATAAATATAGAGAAGTTTTAAGCTGACTAGCCAAAATGACAGCAGGGATGTGTCTAAATTTCAGGGATGCCCTCCGACCTGAAGTGAAGTCTTTAACAGAATCCAGCATTCCTAAGAGTAATGTTTTTTGGCATTGAGTTGCATGAGCACTTAATACTTTTAACATTAAGATAAGAGAGAGATAACAGAAAATTGTTTACATCTTAGTTAAATTTTGAAGGAAACAATAAAAAAACAACAGAACAGCAACAGAGAAAGTGGTTCTTGGCACACGGAAAGGCAGTGGCATAGGATGTGAAGAACCAGAAATAATCTTTTTCAAGCCAGAGCAAAAGGTACTTGTGGGAAAGTAGGAAAATAGAAAATAAAAGTACTCTATGGGGAAGTAGAAAAGTGGAATATGAAAGAACATAGGAAGGGAATATATACTGATTATGCCAGAATGTTTGAAATTTTGGTAGAGTGCTATTAATCAAAATAAGTTTTTGATATTTTATATTTAGCTTATAGATAGAGATTTTAGGAAATTATCAAGATAACTTACCTGGACTTCAGGAAAAGCCTGGGCTAAGATACAAATGAAAGAGAATGGGTACCCTGGACCACAGCAGAGGTGATGTCCTATAATATAGGATTCAGATTAAAGCCTTTTATTCCAAAGGTAGACACTCCTTGTGCTTGACACCATAACTTAGTTATTTTATTGAGATTGTAAAATGATTTTACAGGTCATCTAGGAGAAGTGAGTTTTCAGGGTGTTGTCTTAGGAGCTAAAAATAAAATTAGATTAGCAGTAATTAGTGAAGTGGGTGTAATTTCATACCTTTGACTGTAATCATTTCCCAAAGGGGTTTTCTCTTGATTTCACTTTCCAGTGTGTTATATCCTTTGTTGGAAGAAAATACCCCCTACAAGGGCAATTCTAAGGAAAGTACAGTAAATATGAACTAATGTAATGATGGGCTGCATAGAATGCTCTGTTTTCATGAGATAAACCACTAAAAATACTCCTTGCGGCAACAATATGAAAGTAGTAATATTGTAGTTCAAAACAATTCCAAGCTATTATTTTATTTTGCAAGATGTTGTTGGCAGAATCTAGTCTCAATAATTACTTTTTTAAGAAGAGAGAAAAAACAGTTTAATACACTCCAATGCCGACTCTAAAAATATCAGAGAACCAAGTATACAGGGATCAGACTATTAATAGCTTGAAACACTGTCAGTTGGTGGGATGGGACACACTTTTTTTTTAGATTGTGAGCCAAAATCTAAATTTTACTGCAGAGTATGTACTTTGAATCTGTAGCACACTTAAAGGTGAGAAAAGGCTGTAAGTGATTAAAACTTATTTCACAACACCCTGTAAGAGACATTTAATTGTTTCAAGAGATGCAGAAATTCTCAAATGTGATTGACTCAATTATAATTAATTTAAAATGAAATGTATCAAATAGCACTTTTATAAAATTGGTAAGAATCATATGCAAACTAAATTATGATTTACTGTCACAATTCCAAAAATCTAGGAATTCTTTAAGCGTTAGCATCAATTTAACTAAATGTAGTAGGAAATGATTTACTGAAAGTGGGGTCCAGCTGCTTGCCTTTCTAAAGCCAATACTAGAAAGACAAGGTTGATGGAAAGGAAAGTTGCTTTATTTTGGAGGTTGGCTACTGGGGGTAGAGGAAGGTGGACTCATGTCCAAAGGTCAACTCCCCCCTTGACAAACAGTGGGCAATAGGCAGAGGGAGGGGGCTACAGGTCCTTTCCAACCATTATCTTGAAATTGGTCATGCTGTGGTCTGATCAGTGCTATCTTGATTGTTTTAAGTACAGGTAGTCTTTAGTTCCGGGGTCAGTTTGCTTCCATTTCTTTGAGGCCAATTCTTGGAACAGTGGCAGCGTATGTCATGGTTATAATCTGGTCACCCTGTAGTTAACTCCCTCCTGGTGGAGAGTTCAGTATCTATAGGACAGCTCACAGGATATGGCTCAGAATATTATCTATAACCCTTGAAGAAAAACTAGACAACTGAACTTGACTTTATTTAATGACTAAACTATTTGGTCTTGTTTAACTGTTTTCCTTTGTTTATGCATTTTCTCACTTCTTAGATTAAACTTATTCTTTGGCTAACATTTCTCTACAGACAAAAGACAAATAGAGGACATTGGGTGGTAGGGAGGACCATGAGGTCTTGTTCCATTTCAGTGGTACAAAAGTGCAGCAAACAGCACTTAATCCCGAGAAAGTCATCTTTTAGCTGCTGTATATACTGGTTTGGCTGTCATCTTCTATTAGTTTACTCAGACCCACACTCTGAGTAACTATTTCACCAGCGGCCATTTCCTTGTCTTGGTCTTTCATTAGAAAATAGTAAAATTCCAAACATCATGACTCCAACCTTATGAGTAGTACAGTTGGAAGGTATTTATTTGTATCTGTGAAGAGAAGGCAGATGATTTCATAGAAAAGTAGGCAAATACTGGTGTTAGTACGGGAAAGAGAAGACAGTTGGAAATCTGTCCATGGATGATTTGGGAAAAGGTACTGAAGTATATTCCCTTCATGGATCACAGCCTTGTCACGGCAAAGGGCTTGTATAACTCAATGAAGCTATGAGCCATGCCACGCAGGGCCACTCAAGACGGACAGGTCATAGTGAAGAGTTCTGACAAAATGCAGTACACTGGAGGAGGAAATGGCAAACCACTCTGATATTCTTGCCATGATAACACACTATCACAAATGGACAGTATTAAAAAGCAAAAAGATACGACACTGGAACATGAGCACCCCCTGGTCGGAAGGTATACAATATGCTACTGGGGAAGAGCAGAGGGCAATTACCAATAACTCCAGAAATAATGAAGCAGCTGGGCCAAAGCAGAAATGGCATTCAGCTGTGGATGTATCTGGTGGTGAAAGTAAAGTATGAGATGGTTAGATAGTATCATCGACTTTATGGACATGAATGTGAGCAAACTCCAGGGGAGCCAGATGTGTTACAGTCCATGGGATTACAAACAGTTGGAGACGACTTAGTGACTGAACAGCAACAACAAAAACTGAAGTATATAATAGCTCAGCAAATCTCTATAAAGATAGTCCTATAGCAACCGCAAATAAACGTGTTCATTTCCCTTAAATTACAAAGTATTTATTTTATTTTTCCTTTCTATTGAGATATAGCTTACTTACAATCCAGTATATAAATCTTAATTGTACACCTCAATGAATTTTTTACATATATGTATATCCACTACCAAATTCAGATATGAAATATGTCTAGCCTCTTATCAGACGTTCACATACCTTTTCCTAATTGATAACCCCATTATTCTGAGACTTGCCACCCTCATAAGAGTCTCAATTATTTTACATTTCTGCCAATACTTCATATTGTCAGTTTTAATGTTTTAATATCAGCCCTTCTGATTGAAGTGTAGAGATACGATATTGTGATTTTTGTCTATGTTCCTCTGTGGCTAATAAAGTCGAACACCTTTTCACATGTTTAACGCTTATTTGAATGTCTTCTTTTTTGCAAAGTTCCTATAACGGTCCTTTGCCATTTTTTTTAAATGGGCAAAATTTTTAAAATCACTGGGCATAAAAAAGGCGGTATCATATTTTTGTTAAAATTATGAGCTTCTCCTCATCAAACAGCAGCATCAAGACAGCAAAAAGGCAAAACAGAGGGGAGGAGAGGAAATTTTTATATTCGAAATTTCAAATTGATTAGAGTTAACCATTTCTTCACTTTCCATGTACCATGAAGACAAGGACAGTATGTGATGCTTTCCCAGTGCTACATAGGGAACTTGGCATAGAATAAAGTGATGAATGAATATCTGTGAATGAATGCATGATGGCCTGAGTGAATGCATGGAGTAGTCCTTTCCCATTTAAAAATATACTGATTGTGACCATCGGATGCACAGCATTTTCTAAGGCTAAAACGAAGCTCAGTATCACCAGGAACAGGGACCTGGAATATTCTCGAGCAACACCAACTTGAGAGATGGCCCGAATGGTGACTAGTCCTGAGAACAGAAGCACAAATTTCAGTTGAGTGCTGTTAGGCCGCTCCAGTCGCCTTTTATTGGTGCCTTGGGTCAGAGTACATATCCAGCCAAAGTTGTGCCCTCTGCCATGTGGCAGGGGTGTTCAAGGGGCTTCCTGGCCTACTAGAAAGAGAATAATGCCAGAGTCTGAATCCCAACACACTGTCATAAATGGACCACAAGTAAATGATCTCCCATTTTTGGTTTCAGTTTCCCCAGTTGTAAAATAAAAGGGATCCTCTAAGGGCTCTCTAGACCTTACTTGCTCTGACATTCTGTCATTGGAGAGTCCACAGAAAACAGCTTTTATGGGGGAAACAGTACTAGACACCCTGAAGGTCAAGATGACCTAAGCAGTGTACTCTGCTCAAGTCCCAGAAGGCCCACAGTACCTTTATACTTGATCCAAAAAGCCAGTCTTTTAAGTTGTCCCAGCACCTAACTACTCTCTTCTCTAGGCTGAGATGAAAAATCTTCCAGAACTCTTTGCAAAGGGAGCCCAAACCCAAAACAACAATGCTCCTTGGATACAAGTAACATTTTCTTCTAGAAATAGAAAATGTCCTCTAGCTTAGTTATAATTTCTGCAATCTGTTCTGCCAATTTTTTTTTTTTTTTTTTGGTTTGTATAACTGTTATTCAGAGTTCTTTTGGCAAAAAGGAAAATCTAGCTTATTTCTAATAGCCTGATAATTTTCATGGGATGTCCCATTTAAGAACAGATGAAAAAGTCACCATTGGAATCTTATTATACAGAAGTTAATGCTGGGTATTTACTATTAAAAAAATGATCTATTTGAAGAGTAGATGTTTCTTTTTGAAAGGAAAATATTGAAAGATTTCACCCTGGTATAAACATTATTTTCTCCTTTTTCAGTTGGAAAAAGAAATATTTTCAGCTTAAAGAGCAGTTATCCTAGAAAATATTATGTGTAATAGAGCGTGCTAATTATTTTGCCTTTTTACAAAGTAGCTTCTCTAATATCAATCACCAAATTTAGTAGTAGAAGAGATCCAATGGTCTGCATAATAAACTAATTTGGGCTCCCTGAAAGAAGACAGGAAAGAAAGATATATGAATGATATGCCAGTAACCAATCAAAAGTGAGGTACCAACGTCGTAGCCAATGAAGAAAGCATTTATGTAACTGATCTAAGGTATGACTGACAGCAGACATTATGCGAGGGAAGGAGGGGAGTTGATGCCTGGTCCTTAAAATGAAACAAAAACAAAAAAACAGTAATAAATGTGTTATGTTCTGTTGACATTCTTAAAAACAAACAAATAAACAAACAAGACCTTTATGTTTGTATGAGCCACCTGGAAGAAATGTCACTGTCAAACAAACATATCTTGCAATATCATCCTCAAATCTGATAATGGTAATAATAATGATAATATTGGCCAGGAACTGAACCAAACACCCTTTAATACATTACTTATAGTTCTCAACTACTCTATAAGCTAAGTACCATATCATCACCTTTCATAGATGATGACAACAAGGCACAGAGGGGTTAAGAAATTTGCTCCAGATCAACAAGGAATAAAATTCTAGGTACGAACACAGACAGTCCAGCTCTTAACCACTCCTTCTGTACAACTTCTAGAGAGATGCTGATACACCCTATGGTACACTGAAAATGGCTACAAATTATTTCCTGCTGTTCAAATTGAGAGGCAAAGTCTAATCCAGTCTCTGTCCTCTAAATGGAAATGGGCCTTAGTGACTTTCTTGTTCTTAGAATTCTGTATTTCTGAGGCTACTTCACAGGTAGCACCAAGCTTCCTCCTGTGCTTTTTAGAGTGCTCACTCTCCAGATTTTCCCTCTCAAAATCCAGCTGCCATACCCTGCGAAGCTGAAGCAACATGGAGTGGCCGTGGGAAGGTGCTCTACCAATGTTCCCAGTTAAGCTGCCAGATGACAGCCAGTGTCAACCACCAGGCATTTGAGTGATCCATCTAGACATCTATCTTAGTCCTGCCTTTAGATAACTGCCATCTCAACTGCAATCACATGAGAGATTCCAAAGCAAGAACCAGCCAACTGAGCAAACAACTCACAGAACCATGAGAGATTGGTTCTACAGGTATTTGGATAGTTTGTTACAAAGCAAAAGACAAAAGAAAGAGCACAGCCAATCAACACACCATTTACAAATTGACTTTTTGAAATTCAGAACATATCTACCAGTAGTTAGAATGTTAAAAAGTTGTAAAGTTCCTAGGCCAATTCACAAAAGTCTGTTTAACTCACAGTGTAGCTTAAATTTGCAATGAAAATAGTAATGACATTGCTTTAAGACTAGTAATTAAATAGATTTAAAATATGAGGAAAAAATGAAGAAGTTTTTTTTTTTTTAATTACCTTAAACCTTTGTGCTTAAGGGAAAGAAGATTAAGTTATGAGAAAGAGATGATACCATTTAGGATCTTCTGGTGGAAATTTTCTGGTATCTTTCAAGATCTCTATAAGCTGATAGCATCCGCTGCTAAGTCACTTCAGTTGTGTCCGACTCTGTGCGACCCCATAGATGGCAGCCCACCAGACTCCCCCATCCCTGGGATTCTCCAGGCAAGAACACTGGAGTGGGTTGCCATTTCCTTCTCCATTGCGGGAAAGTGAAAAGTGAAAGTGTAATTGCTCAGTAGTGTCTGACCCTCAGCGACCCCATGGACTGCAGCCTTCCAGGCTCCTCCGTCCATGGGATTTTCCAGACAAGAGTACTGATAGCATCTAACCTCCATTAAACCCAATTTCTGTGCTAAAAAACATGGTCTTCCTTAAACCTTATGTCAGCCATAATTAGGGGTACAAAACAGAATCGTGTAGCAAAAATAAGATCGACAAAAGAAAATCTTTTTCAACTACTCAGTAACAAAGATAGACATGACAGAAGAGTGAGGCTAAAAACAATATAATGGACATTTGTAGTTTTTCTCACATAGCATCCATTTACCTTCTCCCTGGAAAGAAATGGACGCTAAGAAGCTTTACTGCAAATTTGCATGCTCAGTTGTGTCCGACTCTTTGCAACTCTATGGGATTATCTGGGCAAGAACACTGGAGCAGGCTGCCATTTCCTCCTCCAAGGATTCCCATTTTCTCCTCCATAGATTGTCATTTCCTCCTCCAGGGATCTTCCCAACCCAGGGATCAAACCTACATCTCCTGCATCTCCTGTAATGCTGGCAGATTCTTTGCTGCTGAGCCACCAGGGAAGCCAAACTAAGATCATGAGTGATAGTTGCTTAGTCATGACAACTCTTTGCAACCCACGGACTGTAGCCCACCAGGCTTCTCTGTCCATGGGACTCTCCAGACAAGAGTACTGGAGTGGGTTGCCATTCCCTTCTCCAGGGGATATTCCTGACCCAGGGATCGAACCCAGGCCTTCCACACTGCAGCAGATTCTTTACCATCTGAGCCACCAGGGAGGCCTAAATCTGTCACTAAATATCTTTTTTAACTCATATTCCTCATATGCCAACCACACTCATTCCCCTGTAAAAGGGAGCAATCACTGCATTCAGTTTAGGACCTCATGGTGATCGCAAGTGACCCTCATCAAGCCTCAATTTGCCTGACTACCCTGGTCTATTGACCTGTAAATTTAAAAGACAAGGAATCCAGTTTCTCCTCTTCCACACAGACTCAGTTTACAAAAGGTGGAAATGGATGGTGAAAAGCAACAGTAACTCCCATTCAGAGGCTGAAAGAGTGAGAAGCATTTTTAAAATCTCCTGGAAAACACTTTTAAAGGTCCCTGACCTAAAAGTGGGGACATTTCTCTGAACAGACCCTAATTCTGCCCTCTGGGAAGAAGGCGCATGTCAGTTTTCCTTCTGTAGCCTCTGGATCCACGTTTTACAAAGTTGTTCCTTGTTTATGCAATTTCTTGGTCAGGTCTAAAGTGGATGTTGAGGGGTGTATTGGTGTGGAGGCAGGAAAGAGGGTTGTGCCAGCATCTCCTCAGAAAATAGATGGCATGTTTCAATTAAGATAACTTAAGGGGGATTTACTTTTAAAAAAGGGCTATTAACAGGTATGAGAAGAGGACAGAGAGAATGAATAATGCAGTCATCCAAGGTTTAATAGGCATCTTCCAGGGGTGTTCAGCGGTAAAGAATCCGCCTGCCAGTACAGGAGACACAGGAGATGTGGTTCAGTCCCTGGGTTGGGAAAATCCCTTGGAGGAGGCATGGCAACACACTCCAATATTCTTGCCTGGAGAATCTCATGGACAGAGGAGCCTGGTGAGCTACAGTCCATAGGGTTGCAAAGAGTTGGATGTGACTAAAACAACTGAGCAGACCTACAAGGTTTAGTAAGCTTCATGGAGCTCCTCAGACCACTAGGCTTGGTAGTATGAGAGGAGTGAACAATTGTCAGAATCCAGGAAAAGAGTCTTGTAGGGAAAGTCTTAAAGTCTTTCTGAAAGTTCTCTTTGTAGTCTCCTGCTACAGAGAACTTACTCCCTGCCTGTCCCCTTCTGTTTCTTTCTTCCTCTTGCTTCGTTCAGGCTACCTTGTCCTAAGAAGGCATGTGAAAACCAGGTAAGAGGCATGTTATATGATGATGAAGTGAAAGAGTCAGTGGACTAAGGAAAGTTCTATTTATAATTATGAAAGTTTTTGTAGATTAAACTAGAACAAAGAACGTATCAGTCTCAGTTCAGTCTCAGTTCAGTTGCTCAGTCATGTCCGACTTTTTGAGACCCCATGGACCACAACACGCCAGGCCTCCCTGTCCATCACTAACTTCTGGAGTTTACTCAAACTCATGTCCATTGAGTCGGTGATGCCATCCAACCATCTCATCCTCTGTTGTCCCCTTCTACTCCTGCTGTCAATCTTTCCCAGCATCAAGGTTTTATCCAATGAGTCAGTTCTTCATATCAGGTGGCCAAAGTATTGGAGTTTCAGCTTCAACATAAGTCTTTCCAATGAACACTCAGGACTGATCTCCTTTAGGATGAACTGGTTGGATCTCCTTCCAGTCCAACTGACTCTCAAGAGTCTTCTCAAACACTACAGTTCAAAAGCATCAATTCTTCGGTGCTCAAGTTTTTTTACAGTCCAACTCTCACATCCATACATGACCACAGGAAAAACCATAGCCTTGAGGAGATGGACCTTTGTTGGCAAAGTAATGTGTCTGCTTTTTAATGTGCTATCTAAGTAGGTCATAACTTTCCTTCCAAGGAGTAACTGTCTTTTAATTTCATGATTGCAGTCACCATCTGCAGTGATTTTAGAGCCCAAAAAAATAAAGTCTGACACTGTTTCCACTGTTTCCCCATTTATTTGCCATGAAGTGATGGGACCGTATGCCATGATCTTTGTTTTCTGAATGTTGAGCTTTAAGCCAACTTTTTCACTCTCCTTTTTTACTTTCATCAAGAGGCTCTTTAGTTCTTTAGTTCAAAGGTGGTATCATCTGCATATCTGAGGTTATTGATATTTCTCCCAGCAATCTTGATTCCAGCTTGTGTTTCATCCAGCCCAGAGTTTCTCATGATGTACTCTGCATATAAGTTAAATAAGCAGGGTGACAATATACAGCCTTGGTGTACTCCTTTTCCTATTTGGAACCAGTCTGTTGTTCCATGTCCAGTTCTAACTGCTGCTTCCTAACCTGCGTACAGATTTCTCAAGAGGCAGGTCAGGTGGTCTGGTATTCCCATCTCTTTCAGAATTTTTCAGAGTTTATTGCGATCCACATAGTCAAAGGCTTTGGTGTACTCAATAAAACAGAAATAGATGTTTTTACCAATGGCCAAAAGACACATGAAAATATACTCAGCATCACTGATCATTAGAGAAATGCAAATCAAAACCACAGTGTGATACCACCTCATATCTTTCAGAATGGCTATCATCAAAAAGATAGGAAGTAATAAATGTTGGCAAGGACGTGGAGAAAACGGAATGCTCAGGTACTGTTGGTGGACTTGTAAACTGGTGCAGCAACTATGGGAAACAGTATGGAGTTTACTCAAAAAATTGAAAATAGAATTTTCATATGGTCCAGCAGTTTCACTTCTGAGTACCACAAGAGAACATAAAAACTAATTTGAACAACATATGCACTCTAATGGGTTGCCCTGGTAGCTCAGCTGGTAAAGAATCTGCCTGTAATGCAGGAGACTTTGGTTAAATTCCTGGGTTGGGAAGATTCCCTGGAGAAAGGATAGGCTACAACTCAAGTATTCTTGGGCTTAGCTGGTGGCTCAGACAAGGTAAATTACTTGAGAGGAGTGATCTTTACTCTCAACTGAACTTTACTGAGTGATTCTCAGTAAAGAATCCAGTTTCAATGCAGGAGACCTGGGTTTGATCCCAGGCTGGGAAGATCTCCTGGAGGAGGGCATGGCAACCTACTCCAGTATTCATGCCTAGAGAATTCCCATGGACAGACAAGCCTGGAAGCCTACAGTCAATGCTGTCACAAAGAGTCAGACATGACTGAGCGACTAAGCAGTGTATGATGGAATATTACCCAGTCATAAAAAACGAAATTTTGCCATTTGTGACAACATGGATAAAACTAAAAGAGGATTATGTTAAGCAAAGTCAGTCAGATAAAGACAAATGTTAAGCAAATTAAGTCAGATAAAGACAAATACCATATAATCTCATTTGTATGTGGAATCTAAAAAAAACAAAAAAACAAAACAAAAAAAAACAATACAACCAATTAAACCAAACCAAACAGACTCATGTATTCAGAGAAAAAATGAGTAGTTGCCAGAAGGGAGTGGGGACAAGAACTGTGGAGGAAATAGGTGAAGGGGATTAAGAGATACAAATCTCTAGTTACAGAATAAATAAGTCATGGGAATGTGATATACAGCCTAAGGAATATGAGCAATAATATTTTTATAACTTTGTGTAGGGACAGATGGTTACTAGACTTATTGTGGAAATCATTTTTAATGTATACAAATGTAAAATTACTACATAGTATACCTGAAACTACTATCATACTGTATGTCAACTATATTTTAATTGAAAAAAATATTAATAAAATTAAAATGTCAGCCTCATTCTTCCTTTAAAAAAAGAACAGATAAATATAGAATATAAAGAAATATGGGCTAAAATAGAAAAAAAAAATCATAATATTCTAGAACTGACTACGCTAAGAAAATATGGTATGAACCTAAGTGGTCAAAAGGAGAAGCTGAGAGCTTATAGACAAGGTGTCTTTTGGGACACATTGAATGAACCACCAAGTAATTGTTTTAATCATGAGTCTCTTTTGTTAACTACACACAGCTCAGATCACACCTAACCTCTCACAAAAAGGCACAGATTATGATTCATCTACTTCCAATTAGCATATTTATTTCTGCTAACTGAAACACTTATGACACCCTGTGAAAAGGAAATTCTTGAAAATCTTTGCACATAGCAAGTCTGTCCACTTGGAAACACATTTGTGTACTTTACAGTTTTGTACAATTTTCAACTTAAAGTGCTTTACATGTATAATTTCAATTAATCTTCCCAACAGTATAATGTTGTTAGTATTATTTCCATTTATAATAAAAGGAAAGTGAGGCTACAGTAGTAAAATTACCTGCCCAAGGATTCAGAGAAAGGGTTATAAACCTAGGCCTCTCATTAACTTGTACTCTATGATATGGAATGCCACTTGTAAGCAGTATATGCTTCAGTCTCATTGTCCAGAATTCAGAACATCTCATAAGATGCAGACATGCTCCTAAAATCAGGATATCAGGCTGCCCTGGACCACACTAATAACAAGGAAATTTGCTCACATTTGCCTGTCTTAATTCTTACCTTTTTGGATGCTACTACTCATGCTTCCTGGTTTCCCCAAGCAAAGAAACAAATCATAGTGTTCCACACATACAGTATTCTTTCAGTAAATGTCTATTAAATTGAACTTATAATTCCCATAGGGAATGGTCACACAGGATAGCATTTTTGGAAAGAACATCTCGTTCTCCCCCATGTCTTAATCACTGAACTCTGCTAAAGAATTTTTATATTCATTTATTGAACAAAGAAGAGTTCAAAATTCTAGCTTTATATCTGAGAACATATTCTCCAATATCTGATTCACATGTTTCAACTTTTAATTTTCACTACCTCCAAGAATGTCTTCTACCCTAATCAAACGTCCTCTAGTCCAACCATATACATCCTTGACTCCAGGACTTTGCTTAGTTCATGTCTCCTGCAGGAATGACTCCCTTTCTAATACTACCGAAGTGCCATGATTGTTTTCTATCTTTGTATCTGTCAGAGTTCAGCCTAGGAAATAGAAACTACCCCAGGTATTTCAGGGCAGGAAGATTGTTGGAAGGGCTGAAAGGTCAGGAGGCTGCCACTTTTCTGTGGGTAGTGAGGTCACTTGTCTTAATTGTAATTCAGCATTATGAAAGCTGCTACTACAATAGCTTTTTAAACTCACCAAGATGATGACCACCCATTCACATGCAAAGTCCAGCTGCCACAAAACTCAAAGCTCTTGAAGCTTGTTTAGCAGCAGGAATACAAGTCTTTCCCATTTCTGGCACCCAAATCTCACAAGAGCACCCAATTTAGAAGAACGTAATTTGAACCCACAATCCTGGTGCAGAGGAGTCTGGTAATGCATTTTTAGCCTTCCTATTTCACCAAATATAATGAGGGCAAAATGGAGATAAGGACGATCTATCTAAAGCATCTATTACATTGCTTTTATTGTTGATTAACATGGTTTTGCGGAGAAGGCAATAGCACCCCACTCCAGCACTCTTGCTTGGAAAATCCCATGGGCGGAGGAGCCTGGAGGGCTGCAGTCCATGGGGTCGAGAAGAGTTGGACACGACTGAGCGACTTCACTTTCACTTTTCACTTTCCTGCATTGGAAAAGGAAATGGCAACCCACTCCAGTGTTGGAGCATTGGTATAGTGCTTGCCATGTGTTCCAGTTGCTCATCAAATATTAGCTCATTTAATTCTAGTAACAGCCCTAAGAGGTAGGTACTATTATCAGCTCCATACTATTTTTGAGAAAGCTGAGGTATGAAGACATTAAATCACTCACTCAAGGCCACACAGTTAGAAAGCAGAGTGATTAGGATTTGATTAAAAGCAATTTGTCTCAAGAGTCCATCTTATCCTTGGTATTTTATTCCCTACAGTGAATAATAGAAGAGACCAAAGAGAATTGAATGACTGTGTATTAGTCTTGGACCTAAGAGTATGCCATTCTACAGAGACAGCATAACAAATACTTTGATGAAATCAATGGATGAATGACAAAATTTGCAGATTATATATGCATCAGTCAATTTCAGAAAACATCTGAGTTTGATTTTTTATATTTAAAATATTTTAAATAACAAAAGTAATATATTCTAAATTGAGAAAATATTCAAAAGATATAGAAATTTATAATTTGAGGATTTTCCCCACCAGAGCCCATACCTCAGAAGTAATCAGTTTGCCTAGCCAGTCTCTAGCTTTCAAACATTTTCATGGAATTATGCCACACACACATACACACACACACATTATTACATTTCCCTTACAATGGAATGGAATCATATTATACATATGACACTGAAAACTGGCTTTTCCACTTGATTACACATGATGCCTGTCTATTTTACCATATGTTTTTTCTAAGGGCAATATAGTATTCTATTCTATGTGATACTTTACATGCGATTCCTCACTTTGTATCATTACTTATAATTTGCAAAGCATCTTGATGTTCATCACCTCATGTCCAAAAAAGATTTAGTTAAACATGTCTGTACTCATTCTAATAAAAAAGAAATCAAGAATCATTGTTCATGTTAGCGCTCTCCATTAGTATGACCTAAGAACATATAAGAAGGTTACTAGGGTGGTCTGAATTTGCTGCTCTTTTAAAATATCCATGGGTGACCAAATGGAAAGAAGCATTTGGTGTGTTTCTACATCTGCTGTGATCTCAGTGAGTTCCTGAGCATTGGTGAGGAGAAGTAGATTGCATTAGCCAACGTTTGACCAGGGGTCTAAACCTTCCCCGGTAATTTCATCTGAGCTGTGACACTTTGCCCAGTTTCATAGGAAACTCCTTGAGGGCTGAGAGGGAGCTGAAAAGCCAAATCAGTGTCAGTTGGAAGTACGTCTACTTTATAGGGCCGCCATATGGGGAAGGGGAATGTTATTTTAACACCTCTCCTACTCAGTGCTCCAGTAGAACGCCCAAGATCCCTGCCTCTTTTGGGGCTATTTAACCAGAAATTGTATTCTGCACTAAGATGACATCTCCTGTAGAAAAGAGCAGTCCTTGAGCTGCTTCAAAGTACAGGGGTGTCAGCTGAGTACCTCTTTAAACACCTTGGTGTTCAATCTCAAACCATCCAACATGGCTTGAAATTTGCACTGTTACATCGTTAGAATGGGCTGTTAGGCTGTGCTGTGCTCAGTTGTGTCCGACTCTGTGATCCCATGGACTATAGCCTGCCAGGCTCCTCTGTTCATGGAATTTTCCAGCCAAGAATACTGGAGAGGGTTGCCTTTTCCTTCTCCAGGGGATCCTCCCCACCCAGAGATCGAACCCACATCTCTTGCGTCTTCTGAATTGGCGGGCAGTTTCTTTACCACTGTGCCACCTAGGAAGCCCATCTGAATGGGAAAAGGCCCTAAAATGTTTCTGTCATAATTTTAAAACATTGGTCCAATAGAAAGCATTAGTGATATACCACTCTGGCCAAATTATGGGTCAGCCGAGAGGTGATTTACTTTTATTTTTGGCTGTGCTGGACCTGTCTCTAGTTGGGGAAGCGTGGGCGCTCTTCCTTGCTGTGCAGGGTCTTCTTGTGGTGGCTTCTCGTTGCAGAGCATGGGCTCTCTAGTTAAGCCCCTGAGGCAGAGTTGCTCTGAGGCATGTGGAATCTTCCCGGACCAGGGATCTCACCTATGTCCCCTGCACTGGCAGGCAGACTCTTAACCATTGGACCACCAGGGAAGTCCGCAGACATGCTTTTACACCAGTTTTTTGGGATATTTAATTTTCATTAAGAAAAACAGAGTTTGAACTAATAGCATAGGATTCAGCATAGATATTTACTGAAGAATTTAAAGGGAAACAGAAAAGTCGATATAGCCAAGGATAATCACAAGATATTCTAGACTTCACAGCAGGAGGAAGGGCAAGGTGACAGAAGCCGAGGGTTATCAAAAGCCCGGGAGGAAAAGGAGACGAACTGTGACAGTAGCTGTGACTATGACATTACAGTCCCCGAGACTGTGTGTGTGTGTGTGTGTGTGTGTGTGTGTGTGTGTGTGTGCGTGTGCACACGCGTGCAGATGCACGTGTGTGTTTTCTATCTCTTTAGGAAAGAGGAAAATCATAAGTGAAATTTTGACTTTCACTCTTTCTAGTAACATTGTGGCATCTTAGCTTGCTAGGACTTGAATTGTTACACTTTGACTAAATGGGTAGAAGGGAAAGCTGCCTGAAGAATATTGTATTACACACAGCGGTGGGGATGGCCAGGGTAGAAAGGTAAGGAGGGTGATAGATGTACAGCATGGGTGGCACTCTGCCAGCTCACTATAAGCATCAGGCAACCTCTATAGCATCATGGAGTGGTCTCTGATTTAGCAAAAGCAACATAAAGATATTCAGTATTGTGAAAGTAGCACTTTATTTAACCTTCCTGTACAAACTTTAGAAGCATTAATCTATCACAGTAGGCTCTATCTTGTACATGTAAATGGATGAGATTCTGTAATCAAATCCTAAATGTGTATTTGTAGCAAGATGGCTTTTCAGCACAATGTATCAGGGGATGCAACAGAGGGAGTGGGGAGACAATTAACGGGAGATCACCGTGCCTGGTGAGCCCTTTCGCTCCCTAATGGCGTTTCCCAGGACTGCACTGATTTCTGAATTTTCAGGTTTATTTACCAGACGGCACAACTTTATTGAGACCCCACAAGGCCTCTCCTATTCTATAACCTACAATGGAGACTCATTTAAGAGAAAGAACCCTTGCATGGATGCGATTCCAGGAGCATTCTAATTTCTTTTCAATCCCGGATCCAATTACCTGTTGCAGGTCTGTGTTCAAAATATCTGAAGTCTGAGAACAGTCCAAAAGAGCAGATGCTTTGTGAATCTTAGCCTAAAAAGGGCAGACAGGAGCCTCAAGTCTTGGGATTTGGGCTCAGTTCAGGTCCCACCCAGATTGTTCTGGAGAAAAAGGAGGCATGTGGACATGCTGCCAGGCCCACCAGATATTCGGCAGCAAATCTGGAGTTTGGGATTTTTGGAGCCTGAAATTGTAGCCACCAGAAACAAATTCTTCTTGACCCAGAACAAAAATCTTAGATTGCTTTTGAATAAAGTGTTCATTGTCAGGGGTTTCCTTGGTAGCTCAGTAGTAAAAGAATCTGCCTGCCAATGCAGGAGACTTGGGTTTGATCCCTGGAAGATCCCCTGGAGAAGGGAATGACAACCCATTCCAGTGTTCTTGCCTGGTAAATTCCATGGACAGAGAAGCTTGGCAGGCTACAGTCCATGGGGTCACAAAAGAGTCGGACATGACTTAGCCACTAAACAACAACATTATAGTCAGGGGTGGAGGCAGAGGAGAAGATGATTTGGATTTGACTTCAGATCAGCACAAGGAGGCATTCAATGATATTAAAATGAATAATATCAGTACATTTTTCTCCTTCAAAAATCTTTGCAAGATTTGCATACGTGTTTATTGTGCAAAACATATGCATCTTGCCTGGAATATATTTCATTGTGTAGCATATGGTTCCTTTCAGCAAAGGATCTGAAACGACTTTAACAGAAAGAACTCCTCCTTTCATTCACTCCCAGAGAGTAAGGTGCTGTTTAAGAGGCAATAACTCTATCCAAAGGGCTCCACTTAGGCCCTTATAACTGCCTTGTAAGTTGCACGCCCATCAGTTTTTCTCCCAGCACTCTCTCTCGGCAGGCTGGGCTAGGCTTAACTGCCCTGGGCAACCCAGGCCCTGCAAATCCATAATAGAAAGCAAGCGTGTCTCCTCCTCACCGTCTAGATGTGGGATTCCTGGAGGGAAATACAGAGAAATTATAACATAGGGCAGTGCTGTCCAAAATAACTATCATATGAGCCAAAAATGCAAGCCACATGTATAATCTTGAATTTATTCTAGTCACTACATTTAAAAAGTACAAACAGGAGAAATTAATTTTCTATATTTGCTGCAATCTTCTATGTTAAATATATGGTCATTTCCACATGTCATTGATATGAATGTTTTTAATGAGATATTTCAGATACTTTTAGGGGTGCCGTATCCTCTAAATCCAGCTTGTATTTTATTCTCATGGCACGTCTCCATTGGAATTAACTGCATTTCAAGTACTTAGTAGCCATATGTGACTAGTGGCTACCATACTGCATAGCACAGTTTTAGGGAGGCTGCTAGGGTGAGCCAGAGAACACTATCTAAGTGAATTTTATCCTCTAGGAGAACAGGCTAGATAACGATGGTGCTTGTGGTGCAAGCGTGCTAAGTCAACCCCATGGACTATAGCCCACAAGGCTCCTCTGTCCATGGCATTCTCTAGGTGAGATACTGGAGTCGGGTACCATTTCCTTTTTCAGAGGAGCTTCCTGACCCAGGGATCGAACCCTAATCTCTTCTGTCTCCTGCACTGGTGGGTGGGTTCTTTACCACTGGTGCCACCTGTGAAGCCTGATGGAGGTGGTGGTGATAATGCTAATGGTTTATACTTACTCTTACTGTTTTACCTTTTTACTACTACTATTATCCTTATTTATTTCATTTTAAATTTTTATTGGAATATAGTTGCTTTACAATGTTGTGTTAGCTTCTACTGTACAGCAAAGTGAATCAGCTCTATGTATACATATATCCCCCCTTTTTTGGATTTCTTTCCCATATATGTCACCACAGAGCAATGAGGAGTGTTCTCTGTGCTATACATTAGGTTCTCATTAGTTATGTGTATTATACATAGTATCAATAGTATATATGTATGAGTCCCAATCTCCCAATTCATCCCATCCCTCCTTTCCTCCTTGGGCACCCATACATTTGTTCTCTACATCTTTGTCTCTATTTCTGCTTTGTAAATAAGATTGTCTATACCAATTTTTTCAGATTCCACATATATGCATTAGTATATGATATTTGCTTTTCTCTTTCCGACTTACTTCACTCTGTATAATAATCTCAAGGTCCATCCACATCTCTATTATTTTGTAATTAACTTATTATTTATAACTACTATTACTATTAACGGCTATTTTCATTGTTTTACCTGTACTTATCAATTCTCAGAAGATCCCTATAAAGTACATAATACTATGATTCCCTTTTAGAGATGAAGAGACTGAAAGAGTGTAGCAGAACCTAGTGGATGAGGGCCAGGAGCACGGGATGGTGACAGGCTAATGGGGGACTGTCCAAAGTAGGTGGATGGCTGTGCATTTTCATGCATGCCTCATGTTGAATCAAGGAGAAGGTCTGGTCTGGCACATCAGCTCTGCTCTGCTAAATGACCTCTGAGACCACAAAAGTAATGCAATTCTCTGGGCATCTAATTTACTGTCAGAAAAGGTAAGTTGAGAGAGAAACTGAAGGCAACAAGGGTGGAGAACAAGTTTACACAAATGAAAAGAAAAGTACATATGGAGAGATTCTTCCAACCTTCATCTCGAATGTAAATGTTCTGGGCCAATCTGTGTGTGGGTCACAGGAAGGCAATTTTCTTGTGTAGTTCTGGATGTGTGTTATGTTCCAGGAGTTATGACCCTAGAGACCTTGGCCTGTGTTCACTTCCAGACTATTCATGTCTAAGAAAATAAAGATTCCCCCAAATGAATAATGCACAAACTCAAAATGGCCCCATGTATTGAAGAAGGTGGAATCATTGCCACCTAACAATTCTAAGACAGTGTAACAGAACATA
The DNA here is from genome assembly GCA_006410935.1 of Redunca redunca. Taxonomy (NCBI): domain Eukaryota; kingdom Metazoa; phylum Chordata; class Mammalia; order Artiodactyla; family Bovidae; genus Redunca; species Redunca redunca. Next base: position 1,641,920 of record SJYQ01002241.1, read on the forward strand.
TTTAAGACCCAGCTGGCACTAGTGGTAAAGAACCTGCCTGCCAATATAGGAGGCATAAGAGAAGTCAGGAAGATCCCCTGGAGGAGGGCATGGCAACCCACTCTGATATTCTTGCTTGGAGAATCCCATAGACAGAGGAGCCTGGTGGGCCATAGTCCATAGTGTCGCAGAGTCGGACAAAACTGAAATGACTTAGCATGCAGCACACAAGACCCATGAGGTGGAGAGAAGAGGAAGTTGGGGGAAATTTGAGGGGACAGGAGCTATGTCGGGAACCAGGCAAGGCAAGAGTTAACACTGAGAAGAAATTCAAAGAGGGTTGAGGAGAGGTCCCAGAGGGAAAGTGGGAGAGGCATCTCAGAGATGTAAGTCCCACTTATTCATCTTATAAATTGTGCTGACAGCACACCAGCCCATTTTAACTGAGCCACGGGAACACACATCCAGGCAAAAAACTGAGTCATTTGGCATTAACAACATGTTCACAGGCCAAAACATGCCCTGACCCACATCACTCTTTTGTACACCAAATGTAACATATACTCACTCTAAGAAATGATGAGAAGCAGTAAAAGTTTTTTCTCCTTCTTTCCATGGCAGCACTCTCACTCCACACCCAGCATTCTGTGCAATTTACACGTGGGAAAGATTGGAAAGGTCATGTGACATCAGCTCAGCCCACACAGTGGAATGGAAATCTGTTGGCAACCACAGACCCTCTGTCCTGAAAAATTAATTGAGATGGGAACACTGACCTGTGAGAATGTTGTGGGGTGGGGGTGGGGTTGCCATGCCATTTAGGAACATGAGATGAATATCCCAAAGCACACATTTTTGAATGTATATTTGAAATTCAGTAGAGAAGAAGGGAAACAGGTAGAACAGAGGAAAGGGAAAGACAGTCTACCAATTTTCAAGATGTGACTCTTAGCACCTCTTTTTTTTCTCCCCAGGAAGCACTGTATGTTGATAATAATCATGAAGACTCGGAGGCCTTCCGGTATTTTGGAGAACATTTCACAGAGCAAACTTTAGTCATGTAAAATGGGTAAACATGATGTGAAATGTATTAACACATTTGGTGAATTCTGCAAATATATTTTTACACAATTAGCTTAATTATTTAGATACATATTAAACCTTGCTTGCCTCAAGCAATTTAACATGAAATGTAATTTCACATATTATCACAAGAAAAACACATTTATAGAAAATCTGTGTCTCTCCTTTCATAATAACACTTCAACCCATCATTATTTGGGATATAAATAGATAGTTTATATTTCAAGGATGATGAGCATTGTACTTCCAGAAAGAGAATCTCCCAATCCAATGAACAAGTGGCCCCCAAATCCTGCTCTGTTCAGTCGTTGTACTGAAATAGATCCTAGATCCTTGTAGGACACCATCAGCGATGCTGCAACAATATACAAAGCAAGGTGCCCCCACTGCATTTGGAACAGGAAAGATTTGTTGCAATTTATTCAGAGGAGCTTTAAAAGTAAAGAGCATGACTAACTAATTCCAAAAGAGTTGCAGAGTCAGGACTTCCCTGATGGCCCAGTGGCTAAGATTTCACACTCTCAATGCAGGGGACCAGGGTTCAGTCCCCGGTAAGGGTGTTAGATTCCTCATGCTGCAACTAAGACCCAGTGCAACCAAATAAATATATATATATATATTTTTAAGTCACAAAGGATGATGGTAGTTGTGCATATTCTCATGCTTGCAAGGTAAAAGTACTTATTTCAACTTTGAAAATTCCACTTAATAGCCAACAACTTTATTGTTATCCCATTAACATTTTCAATTGCATTACTTCCTGAGAGGGCTAATAATTTTGGAAAATCCCTTGTATCAGTCAACTTTGCAACAGGAAAAAGGGAGCATTAATAATCTGAGTACTTTGTATTTATATGGTGACTGAAGTGAAGTGAAGTGAAAGTCGCTCAGTCGTGTCCAACTCTGCAACTCCATGGACTGAGTCCATGGAATTCTCCAGGCCAGAATACTGTAGTGGGTATTTCCCTTCCCTCCCCTTTTCCTTCTCCAGGGGATCTTCCCAACTCAGGGATTGAACCCAGGGCTCCCGAATTGCAGGCAGATTTTTTACCAGCTGAGGCACAAGATTTTTAACGATCTTCCACATACATTATTTTCTTATGAAGTAACTTGGCAATCTATGTAATGTTTAGTACTGGCCATTTTACCTTTGAAGAAGCTGCATTTTATAAGGGAGAAAGTAAATCACAGAGAGAAGTTACGTGCTAGAGTCACTGGAACTGTGACCTCACAGACAGAAGTATTTTTATCAAATATATGTCTTTGGCATTTTACTATGAGCAAGGAATAGCATTTTGAAGTGATAGGGAAAATACGATACATACGTATGTGTGTGTGTGTGTGTGTGTGTGTGTGTGTGTGTGTGTAGGCTTCCCGATGGCTTAGCAGGTAAAGAATCCACCTGCAATGCTGGAGACACAGGAGACATGGGTTCAGTCCCTGGGTCGGGAAGATCCCCTGGAGTAGGGCATGAGAACCCACTCCAGTTTTCTTGCCTGGAGAATCCCATGGACTTAGGAGCCTGGCTGGCTACAGTCCATAGCATTGCTAAGAATCAGATACAACTGAGCGACTATGCAAACACATGTGTGTGTGTATACACACACACACACACACACACACACACGTCTTCCAAAAATTATCTTTTTAATTCCTGGGTATGTAGACTTGATCTCAAGAACAATTAGTTTTACTCTGTTCTGTAAAACAGAGGTAGCGATAGGAGGAAGGAGGTCCCTCGTGGCCTAGTGGTTAGGGTTCCAGGCTTTCACTGCTGTGGCTCGAGTCCAGTCCCTGTCCAGGGAACTGAGATCCTGCAAGCCACGTGGTGTGGCAAAAGTAAGGAAAGAAAAGGAATGTTTGGAAATTCCCTGCACAAGGGGACGGATGGGCAGAGAACAGCAGAACAGTAGCATCCCAGGCTGAGAGCGCTGGGTACCTCAGTGGTACCCAGCTCACCTTGAAAGATTTTCTTTAGAGGCAGAAACCAGTCACACGGGAAGAAAGACTTCATTTTGTGTTGGCAAGAATACTGGAGTGGGTTGCCATAGAAGATCTTCCTGATCCAGGAACTGAACCCGTGTTTCCTGTGTCTTCTGCGTTGCTTTACCTGCTGAACCATCCATCGGGGAAGCCAACATAGACGGCAGCCCACCAGGCTCCCTGTCCCTGGGATTCTCCAGGCAAGAACACGGGAGTGGGTTGCCATTTCCTTCTCCAGTGCATGAAAGTAAAAAGTGAAAGTGAAGTCACTCAGTTGTGTCTGACTCTTAGCGACCCCATGAACTGAAGCCCACCAGGCTCCTCCGTCCATGGGATTCCCCAGGCAAGAGTACTGGAGTGGGGTGCCACTGCCTTCTCTGATATATATATGTTTCACATATTCCCTGTCACTTCCAAATGCTTGGCTCCTTTTGTGTTGCTTTTCACATAGAGCTAAATCAAAGCAGATGAGAAATGCCTCTAGAGCTAGTCTGGGTATGTAGCAGGCGACCACTCAAGACGTCAAAGGCAGGACTCCACTGAGGAGATGCAGAAAGAGACTCTGGTCTGCCAAGACACAGAGATGCACCTCATGGCCTGCTGTGCACAAGCTCAGGTTGGCGTTAATGTCAGTTTAAATACTTTTCCACTCGACAGCCAAGCCTTGAGGAGGGGCTCCAGCTACCAGTCTGACGGATAGCTGACATCTCAGTTAGAAAAGCTTCTGTTCAGGGAGAATACAGAGGTGGAAGAAGGAGGAAGCCATCAACCTCACACTCCCAGAAAAGGCCAGCCTGGTGCTCTTGGGACGACAGGAGACACAGCTGACCTTTGACCTTTCCCTTTTTAACATGCTCCTTCTCTGCACACCTGAGGGCACCTGACTGAGTTGTCTGTAACACTGAAGGCCAATTTTATTTTATTTTTTTGGTAACTTTCCTCATAGCATACTATTTTAAGTGTTTTATTATTGGTTGTTTTTGATTGCTTGCTTTGGTTTCTTTTGGGTTGTTTGTTTTTGTTGCTGTTGTTGCTGTTTAATTTTTTTTTATTTTGTATTGCTAATTAATAATGTTGTGATAGTTTCAGGTGGACAGCAAAAGGACTCAGCCACACATATTCATGTATCCATTCACCCCCCAACTCTCCTCCCATCCAGGCTGCCACATAACATTCAGCAGAGTTCCCTGTGCCCTACGGCAGGTCCTTGTTTGTTATCCATTTTAAATACAGTGTATGTACACATTGATCCCAAACTCCTTAACTATTCCTTCCCTCCATTCTTCCATCTTGGCGATCATAAGCCAATTTTAATCATGTTTATCTGAAGGAGAACATTGGCAATATTCTCAAGTAGTTAAATTCTCAAATGAAGATTCATATCAGCCACCTATAAAAAATGTCTGTGTTTGCCTATTAAGGTTTTGTCTTTTTCTGTCACATCTCCTGATGTAAAAAATTTAGTGACAGAGGGACAAGTTGAAATGATATGTTAGGTAGCAGGGCCTTTTGTAAGATTCACAACATCTAAATGATTGCCATGTTTGCTATTTTACCTACTCAGTCTATCACACATTTGCCCATTCTCTCCAATTCTGCAGGCATTTAGCTGAGGTCCCTGTTGCCCCTCAGCTAGGCTGTAGCTTTCACCCTCCATATCCTCTAACCCATGGGCCTCATCTCAGCTCACAGGCCCTCTTACTCCCAAGGTGGGAACTTTTCAATATGTTCTCACCAATTTTAAAATAAATTCTAAAATATTGAATATGGCTCAAAAGGCCCTACATGAGGGATGAAAAGGATGACAGGCATGGAAAGTCATCCTACTTATGTTACCCTGAGGTTTGAAAAGGCTTAAGGCTTCCCTGGTGGCTCAGAGGTTAAAGCATCTGCCCACAATGCAGGAGGCCTGGGTTTGATCCCTGGGTCAGGACGATCCCCTGGAGAAGGAAATGGCAACCCGCTCCAGTATTCTTGCCTGGAGAATCCCATGGACGGAGAAGTCTGGTGGGTTACAGTCCATGGGGTCGCAAAGAGTTGTACACAACTGAGCAACTTAACTTTCATTTTCACTTTCTCCAGACAACTTGTCTGAGGCCTAATCAACCAGTGGGGATTTATCTCTGTGTCTGACAAACAGCTATTTAGTGTTAGCAACACATTTCCAAAACTGAGGACCTAGAGGGGTGGGATGGGGGGAATAGGAGGAAGCCTCAGGTGGGAGGGGATACATGTACACACATAGTTGATTCACTTTGCTGTGTAGCAGAAACTAACACAACATTGTAAAGAAAGTATACTCCAATTAAAAAACATTAAAAATAAAACTGAAGATGGGGAAAGGGGAGGAGCTAAAGATATGGTTAAAATGAAACGGATTAGCATTTATCGATGTCACATGCCTCCACAAAATTTAGCCTTTTGATGAAAGACATTTTCTAAAAACTCATTTGGAGCTGGTGACCTCCTTCTGAAGACCTATTAGTCCTTATGTAACATTCAAGGCCCTACATATTCTGCACGTTCAAACATTTCATTTTGTCTTCAAAATGCACCCTGCCCTTTCAGAGCTTTAAATCTTTACATGTGCATTTAGGGGACCATGGAAAACCATGTTCCCCATTTCACTTTAAGACCTGATTCCAATGTTACCTTCTTGTGAACACTTCTCTGAAGCTCTTTCACAGAGTTGAACTCTCCCAGCAGAGTTAATAGCTCTACCCCAGGATCAACCATGTGGTATCATCATTATCATTATTTTGTATCATATAATTATTATATATCATGTCATTATGTATATATATCATATCATTATATGTTTCTCCCTAGATTGTAAGCTGCATGAAGACAGGATCATCATATCGGCTAGCTCAGCATCTCTCCCTCAAATCTGTAGACCAGTTCTAACATCTAATGGGTGTCATAAACTCTGAAGAAATGCTCTTTGATCTGCTCTTCTTTTGGATATTGTTAGAGGAGAAAGTATAAACTAGGAGATATACATATATATTTCTTACATTTGAATTGTTATCCTGAATGATTAAAGTATAAAGTCTTAATAACAGATATTACTTATAAATGACTTACTGTTTTTAAAGAAGATGCTATTGCTTCACTCCATGTGCTGTTTCTGAGGGTGTCCCAAATCCTTGAATGGCAAGAGGAGGCAAAGGGCAAAATGCTGCTGGGACTCGCTCAGAGCTATAAAAATGGTGCATCTGCCATCTAGTGGTGATGATGTGTAAATGCACCTTGGCTTGATTAAAGACATCTGGAGGGCCAGTCTAGGGTGGTGGCTCAGGTGGTAAAGAATCTGCCTGCAATGCGGGAGAGCCGGGTTCAGTCCCTGGGTCATGAAGATCCCCTGGAGGAGGGTATGCCTACCCATTCCAGTATTCTTGCCTGGAGAATTCCATGGACAGAGGAAGCTGGTGGGCTACAGTCCATGAAAGTCATGAAAGTGTTCTTTGCTCAGTCATGTCTGACTCTCTGCAATCCCACCCACTGAAGCCTGCCAGGTTCCTCTGTCCCTGGGGATTCTCTGGGCAAGCATACTGGAGTGGATTGACATTTCCTTCTCCAGGGGATCTTCCCAAACCAGGGATCAGGGGTCTTATTTGAATTATGGTGTTTTAAGCGTAGCTGGGTTCGATCCCTGGGTTGGAAAAATCCCCTGGAGAAGGAAAAGGCTACCCACTCCAGTATTCTGGCCTGGAGAATTCCATGGACTATACAGTCCATGGGGTCGCAAAGAGCTGGACACTACTGAGCAACTTTCACTTTCACTTTTTAAAGGGTATATGCCCACATTTGGGATTGCTGGGTCACATGCTAGTTCTATTTTTTAATTTTATAAGGAACCTCCATACTGTTCTCCATAGTGGCTACACCAGTTTACTTTCCAACCAAGAGTGCAGAAGAGTTCCCTAGATGGATCAGACAGGGATAGGTGGGAGGGAGGTCCAAGAGAGGGGATACATGTATACAGATAGCTGTTTCACTTTATTGTGCAGCAGCAACTGACACAACATTCACAAGTGAAGCATCTATACCCCACTTAAAAAAAAAAAAATGTGTTAAGATCCTACTCTGTAGTCCCTAACCTCAAGGACCTTGCAAAATGATATGTACAAATTAAATTAATTATACAAATTATACTAATAATACAAATTAAATTAATACAGAAGATAATTTCAGTTTGTGCTAAGTGACAGGGAAGGAAATAAACAGCTGATGGGTGGAGAGAAGCGGCGCTAGGTAGCACTGGTATTTCTGGGCAGTTAAGCTGAGACCCTAATGAGTAAAGGGGCAGAGAAGGGGGAAAGTTACCATCAGTGGAAACTTCGGTTGAGCTCCTTTCAGGCTTACGTCCATGGACTACTGTCGCTGCAATCTTGTGTATAATCTCCTTCCTACCTTCACATTTTCCCATCTATCCTCCTATCTCTTGAAATTTATTACAGTCTATCAGTACACATCCTTGTGTAGATTTATGCATCCCTGAGCCTGATGTTTGAGCATTGTGCAAAGTTTCCATTTAAACTCTTTAAAGTTATGTGTTCAAAATTCTCCCTTTTTCTACTGCCTTAGTGTAGTAGAGTGAATTAAAAGGGAAGTAGCGGGCAGATTTTTGTAGTAAGAGAAACAAAATGGAAAAGGGGTAAACATATCTGAAAGAAATGACTGTGGACAGACAATGGGTTTGATTGTAGAAGGTGCAAGGCAGACAAGAGATTTATGATCACAATGTTGGCAAGTAAAAAGCTTCTCAAGAGAAGAATTTCAAGTGATAGATAACTAGTTGTTCTCTTACCACATGGATGATTTTGAATTACTTACATTTTGTGACATCAGATGAGAATTAAACTCTTAAATATTTTGCTTCCCACAGAAATCATCTCTTTATCACAGCAGTGACAAGTGTGTGGGTTGTTCTTTGGTGAGGTAGAAAGCGTCAATTACCAACCGTTCATTGAGGATACGTTATGTGAAGGAGAATTCAAAGGGGCTCCATAAAAGTAGAATTTTCTTATTCAATCATTTTGTGTTCTGTATTTTCACATCCTGTCTCCTCATTTTCTTAATCCCTTCCGTGATACACAAACACACTTAAAAAGAATGACCAAAAAAAAAAAAACAAAAAAACACAAAACCTCATTTTTCTTTACTCCTCTTCTGCTGGCGGAGCCAGAAAATCCTTCACAGAAGAGACAAGCTAGATTGTATTCAACCTCACGCACCACCAACACAGTTGTCAGGCATGGAGCATGTTCATTACAGAGACGGAAGAGGAAGCAAAGTGAACACAGCTGGATTTTGAGATCGCAGGTTGAGTCTGCAAGGCTGTTAGAAATAGCATCTTTTCATTTATACACTGAGAAAATTTGACCTGGAAGTCATTGGGGGGGAAGATGGAAGCCCCATGATGTCACTCTTATTGAGCGACTCTTCTATTTCTGAGTTTTGGTTGAATACAAGCAACGGGCAGTATAGGCAGAGTGAGGATTGATATTTATAGATACACAATTACTTAATGTTTGGAGTTTTGTAACAGATACGTTTCTTTCAGATAATTCATAACCCTGATGTATCTTTCAACATAATTAACTCCATACTTTAAAAATTGAATATTCTTTCCTTGTAATTACCACCACCCAAAGCCACTTGTTTTTTTTTCCTAGAAAACCAACATAGCTAAACAAAGCTCACTGAGAAAGAAATGCAATTCATAGTTATAGTAAGAGCAGTAAAAGATTTCTTCTGTTTGTCTTTTATGGATCTTTGGTAGAGGTCTGAAATTTTATTGTGTTTGTTTTTAAATGCCATATTTAGAATTATTTTGTCTGAGCTCTTCAACACGCGGACCTTTCTGTTCCAGACATTATCAAAATGCAAGCCAAAGTGTTCCATATGCTCCCTTTTTACTTAATCGCTTAATCACACCATTCTCCTGAAGGAAAGATCACTTCCTTCATTCTCTATTGCCCTTTTAATTAATCAGTTTTCTTTTTGGAGGACATGGATTTGATGTTTGAGATTAGTTTCCTGAAGAAAGAATGACTATAATATCTGCATATATGTGTCTTTCCATCATGTACACATCCTTTCTCCCTCCCATCATATAATGTCCTATACAGCCAGCATCTATCTATCTGGCAATGTCACAAAACACACGTGTTCCCTCCTGGACACTTAGATCAAAGTAGTGTGTCTCTGGATTGTATATTAAATGTCTCAAGAATCCATTTGATGATGCAGACTTTTCATTTCATTTAACTTTCAATTTTATGCAATGGAAACATTCTGGGAGAAATACATTCTAAAATATTCATGCTTGGACTTCACTCTTGTTCCAGTGGTTAAGACTCTGTGCTCCCAATTCAGGAGGCTTGGGTTTAATCTGTGGTAGGGGAACTAAGTGGAGAAGGCAATGGCAACCCACTCCAGTACTCTTGCCTGGAAAATCCCATGGATGGAGGAGCCTGGTGGGCTGCCATCCATGGGGTCACACAGAGTCGGACACCACTGAAGCCACTTAGCAGCAGCAGCAGCAGCAGCAGCAGCAGGGGAACTAAGATCCTACATGCTGCAGGGCACGGTCAAAGAACAAACAAACAAATAAAACATCTGTGCTTATTTTTCATACAACAAACCCAGGAGCTGAATCTTGAGCTACTGTATCCAATTCAGTTATTTTTCTTTTATCAAAAGTAAAAGTTTACAATTTTTTAAATTTTATTAAAACCTATACTCAATATTTTTAATAAGCTATTAGGGAAAAGAATCTGAAAAAGTATATATATATATATATATGTATTTGTTGCTGTTTAGTTGCTAAGTTGTGTCTGACTCTTTTGCAGCTTCATGGACCTAGCCCACTGGGCTCCTCTGTCGATGGGATTTACCAGGCATGAATACTGGAGTGGGTTGCCATTTCCTTCTTGAAGGAAACTCCCAACTCAGGGATCAAATCCATGTCTCTTGCATTGGCAGGTGGATTCTTTACAATTAAGCCACCAGGGAAGCCTATATATATCTATATCTATATCTATCTATCTATCTATATATATCTGAATCACTGTACTTATATACCTGAAACTAACATAATATTGTAAATTAGCTATACATCAATTTTTACAAGAATATTTAACATGTTACCAATCTCCTGACACATTCTATTACTTTTTTTTCTCACTGAGCTCTTGTTTTTGTGTGAATTGTTATGAACCTTAATTAAGATATTCAAATTCTCCACGATGATCCTCTTTTGTCCCTGGAATAGAAGAGCGATCTCTTGGCACTTCCCCCACACTGTCCTTTAAAATATTTAAAGGCAAAAAACTCACATGCTCAGCTTATGCAATGCTCTGTATCTTTGCTGAGTCACGAGATAAAGGGCTAGATCTTTATATACTGTAAACTAACACAACATCTGGTAGGTCCACACGTGTCAATTGTCTGTTTTAGAAGTTTGAAATGAAGACGCTTTTATCATTTTAAAATACTCAGCCACACATTGCCAAAAGATTAAGGAAATAAAAAAAAGGCTCAGAGAAGAAATGGTACTGTATATATCTGTTCCTTCTGGTTGCAATTAGACCTAGCCAGCTTGTTCTGTCCATGTGGTTTCATTGTCTGGGGCCAATCGGTTTCTTGCCCTGGGAGTGCCTGGCTGGTTTGCTCTTTGTTTCTCTCTCTCTGTCTTTCTCCTGTGTCTCTCAGTCAAGCCCACCAGGGTCCTGCCCCCCAAATGTCTGACTAGCTCATCAGTTCTGAATGAATGGAGTCTGTGTCCAAAGCCATCACCAAATGGGCCAGATGATGCTGCAACCCAAAAGTTCAGGGGAATGTACTCCTCATGTGAGCACTCGGGCTTCCCAGGTGGCGCTAGTGGTAAAGGTGTCTGCCAATGCAGGAGACTAAGAGATGCAGGTTCGATCTCTGGGTTGGGAAGATCCCCTGGAGGAGGGCATGGCAACCCACTCCAGTATTCTTGCCTGAAGAATCCTGTGGACAGAGGAGCCTGGAGGGCTACAGTTCATAGGGTCACAAAGAGTCAGGCATGACTGAAGTGACTTAGCACACACACACATGTATGAGCTCTGAGCAATGGGTTGTGGGAGAGCTAGGTAAGTACTGTCTGTCCTTTATTCAGTTCATGAACTGCTCTGAAGCTTTTTCATAGTCTGTCCAGAGAGATAGCATGTGTCTTACTGAGCAGAATTTCTAGGTCTTAGCAGCTCTTCACAAAGCCCAGGTTGAGCAGTAAAGTACCACATTGCATCGCTTCCTGTCTTTTTCTGCCTCCTGTCCTCTTTATCACTCTTTTCCTTGGGTTTGCACCTCTAAATAAAGCATCAGCACTTAATTTGAGTTCTGCTTTCTCAAGAGCTCAGGCAAAGGCAAACACAATAAAAACAAAAGGCTTATTTCTCTTTTTCAGTGTGAGACTCTATAAAAATTACTGAGAAGCATTAGCCTCACTGTTAGACTCTCCAATGGCACATTTATCATATATTCATGAATTTCAGAGTTTGACTTAAGGCTCTAGCTGATATGAGGCAACATCATTTATTTAGTTCCTGATTTCATTGAATACTCATATTTAGAATGTTAAAAGATCTATGCTTTTGTTCATGGTTTTAACAAATTATTTATTTGAAGTATTTATTTTTTAAACTAATATCACCAGGGAAATGTTAGCTTGATAGTGCAGAATGTTGGCAGACACTAGCTCACTCAGGTGATCAAGCTGAACATCATCAATATTGAAATAATCGAACATCATGTGCCTCCTAATATAGAGAAGAACAGCTCATCACTACTGTATCATGATAGACTACAATATTGGTAGTACTCCTGACCAAAATACATTATATGAATCTAACCGTGAAAATAACAAACAAGCCCAAATGGAACCATATGTTCTAAAAACTAACCGAACTCAGTTCTTCAAAAATACAAGGTCAGGAAAGGTTAGACGGGCTTCCCTCTAATCTTCCCTGGTAGTCCAGTGGTTAAGATTTCATGTTCCCAGTGCAGGGGGCCAGGGTTCGATCCCTGGGCAGGGAACTACAATTTGCATGCTGTAAGCTAAGAGCCTGCGTGCCACAACCAAAGATCTTACAAGGTGCAACTAAGACCCAGCACAGCCAAATGAAAACAAAGCGAAAAATAAAAACTGACAGCTTGAAGCCACAGTAAAATATCATGAGAGGGTGGGATGAATTGAGAGAGTAGCACGGAAACTTGTATATTAGCATATGTAAAGTAGCTCGTGGGAAGTTGCTGTATAACCAGGTGCTCCCTGACAGCCTAAAGGCGTGGACTGGGGGGTGGGGGAGGGAGGTGCAAGAGGGAGGAGATATGCTTATGGCTGATTCACATTGTTGTATGGCCGAAGCCAACACAGCATTGTAAAGCAATTATCACCCACCTAAAAATAAATTTTAAGAAAGGATAAGAAAGGCTGAGGAGCTTAACAAAGCTGAAATGACAAAGCAAATGAGTGCAGTTCATCCTGCATGATCGGACTCTGGAGAAGAGGAAATAACTCTAAAGGTTAATATTGAAACAACTGATGAAACTTCAGTGTCATCTGTGGGTTCTAGAATATAATTGTATCAACATTAAATGATACCTAGATAATACCTGAGGGGAGAAATTTGGGGTAGAGCAGTTCTCAGGAGAGGCAAAGGGTTGAAAAAGATTATTAGAGTGTGTGTGTACATGTGTGCACGTCTCTTTACTTAGTGTAATACCAACTATTTAATAAACAAACCTAAAATTTCTAGCTGGTGGGCAGCTTCCCTCCATGTGATGATTCAGGGAGCCCCCCCCCCCTTTCCATCTTATGGCTGCACTATCCTTTAACATTTCACAGCCCTCTATATTCTGCAGAGAGGAAAAGAGAGGATAAAGCATAATTACTCATCAAGTCTTCAGCCTGCTACCCATCACTCCCATTCACATTGCATCGGGAATAATTAGCATGTGGCCACACCTCGAAACAAGTGGGGCTGAGAAATGTGGTGACTGGATGGGCAGCTGCCTCCTCCCATGACAAAACTCTATGGGAAGTGGAGCACAGCTGTGTTTGTCAATGGGGTAGCAGAGGGGAAAGGTTTTCCAGGGCTGTGTAATTTGCAATAAAGTAACTGCTATTTATTGAACACTTACTAAGTGTCAAACATAACGCTATGGGTTTTACATGTCATTTGCTCAAAATTCATATGAAGTAAGAATTCTTGTCCCCATTCTAAAGATAAAAAGCCAGAAGCTTCCTGAAGTAAAAAGCAACTTGTCCAAGAGCACATAACTGGTTGATAGTATTTTGAGATTGGCACTGCACTCAATCTCCTGTGGTGATTATACACATAAAATATTGGATGAAGAGTCTGATTCTAATCTTGGCTCTGACTTTTTTGTTCCATGACCTTTGGCAAGTTACTTCATCCTTTTAAGCTGCAGTTTTCCCATCTATAAATGGGAATAATGCTGATGTCAGAGTTATTTTTTTAGAGTAAGAAATAATGCTTATAAAATTCTGATCTTGGTATTTCATTAAGGACAGAGATTTCTCTGGGCTGACCCTCCCTGAATCCCAGTATCACTACCTATTAGAGCTGGGATTCTCCATCTTTTCCACTGTCAGCTTCCTTACCTGTCAAAATCAAAGGATGACTCTTAATTGGCTTAATGTATAAAGTGATTAGCTCAGTTTATGCTACATAATAAGCATTTCATAAATATTTGCTTCCTATTTCTGCAGTAACCAAGAATTTAGTAGCTTAAAAGAATACATATATAAGTTGTCTTACAATTTAGTGATCAGGGGTCCAAAATCAGTGTCATTTGACTTAGGCTGAGATGTCACGTTCCTTCTGGAGGTCTCCAGTTTCTGGGGTGTGCATGCTCAGTTGTGTTCGACTCTTTGTAACCCCATGGACTGTAGCCCGCCAGTCTCCTCTGTTCATGGGATTCTTCAGGCAAGAATACTGGAGTGAGTTGCCATTCCCTTCTCCAGGGGAATCTTCCTGACCCAGGGATCAAACCCAGGTCTCCTGCATTGCAGGCAGATTCTTTACCGTCTGAGCCACCTGAGCTTGTGGTCTTTCATTCCATCCTCAAAGCCATCAGTGTACTTTGTGTTTCTCTGACTACTTCCTCTGTCCTTACATCCACTGTCTCTGTCTCTGCCGCTCCTTCCTCCTTCTTATAAGGACCACTGTGATTCCACTCGGAGAAGGCAATGGCACCCCACTCCAGGACTCTTGCCTGGAAAATCCCATGGACGGGGGAGCCTGATAAGCTGCAGTCCATGGGGTTGCGAACAGTCGGACACGACTGAGCGACTTCACTTTCACTTTTCACTTTCATGCATTGGAGAAGGAAATGGCAACCCGCTCCAGTGTTCTTGCCTGGAGAATCGCAGGGATGGGGGAGCCTGGTGGGCTGCCGTCTATGGGGTCGCACAGAGTTGGACATGACTGAAGTGACTTAGCAGCAGCAGCAGCAGTGATTTCATTAGGTCCTCCTAGGTTATCCAGCCAAGTCTTCTCATCTCAGATTCCTAAACTGAATCACATCTGTGAAGTTCCTTTTGCCATATAAGGTAACATATTCACAGGCTCTGAGGTTTAGGATGTGAATATCTTTGGGGACCACTATTCAACCTGTCATATTGTTCACAGTAATATTTGTATAGTCAGAAGTTATTCCAAATTAAATGAGATGATGCATATATGTGACCAGTATGATGCCTGGTATTCAGTAAGAACTTGATAAGTCTTAGATCCTCCATCTTTCAAAAGATCCTTCAAACCTCTAGTACTTAAAAGAGAGCATCTTGGTTTCCCAGATAAAATAAGAATCTGTGAAATTATCCAGCCAGTTCAATTCAAGGGAAAAAAAGCATGCAAATAAACAATTGACATGTCTGAGTTGGTGTAAAAATTCTGGAGAAACTTGCGATTGTTGTTTTGACTTGTTTTTTTTTTTTTTTTTTTTTTAGAAATCTGAATATTTGAAGCTTCATCTGTTTTGTGATGAAGACCTGAATCAAGCCTCCTTTCCATCCATGTGGTAAAGAATCCACCTGCCAAGCAGAAGACATGGGTTTGGTCCCTGGGTCGGGAAGATGTCTTGGAGAAGGAAATGGCAACCCACTCCAATATTCTTGCCTGGAGAATTCCATGGACAGAGGAGCCTGGTGGGCTACAGTCTATGGGGTTGCAAAGAGTTGGACACAACTTAGAGAATAAGCAACAACAGTAGTCTCCATAACTTTTCTTCTTGTGACATGAGCCTGATGTAAGTTATTGGGAGATCATGGGCCTTGACAGGGCTTAGGGAGGGCTCATCTTTTGGCTTCCAATGGGAGAAGTCATTAAAGACATAGCAAGACTATCAGATATTTTTAGAAATTTCCATGTACATGTGAAGATCCTAGCTTAAATTTTTTTTTTTAAGTCAAATTTCCTGGCTGAACCTATAGATGATGTGACTTTCAGTTAGTTTAAGGTTTATTTTATGACATTAGAAACATGAGAACATGTGTTATCTGGCCTGGGGAGGAAAGCAGCACCCCTACATTCTAATCACTTATTTTACCAATCCGAAGGAAATCTCTTAAGGCTTTAAAAGGTTGGGTTAACAACACTGAAAATATTTTTATTTTTCACACTCCTCTGCTTTTCTTGGTTCCATCTGGGACCAGAAGCCAGCACACTGAAATACCAGGAGTAAGGCGGTCCTCAAACATTTCCAGACTGACAAGAGGCAGGAAATAGCAGAAAGCTCAGAAGGGCAGACTTTCTTTTTTGCTTACAAGATTTCCAGGCTAATTTAATATCTTAACAAGTTTGTATGGGTATTACTCGATTTGACTTGGGAATACCCAATACCAGTTAGGGTTTTTGTGTTCCTCCAAATGAATATTTATCTTCACTGTCATTGTGTTATTAATTGTTAATATAAATGATATCATTTTTATTTATGTAACAACTTTCTTGTCAGAATTCCAACATCTTTAAATAACAAGACAGGTAATTATTTACCCTCAAAAATCTTAGCTGATCAGAGTTGAGATGGAAAGTCATGATTTTTTAGAAGACAAGCATGATGTGGGTTTCAGTTCACTGACAAATGCAGCTACATCTTTATTTAGTTACATGCATAAATGCAAGAAAAAGTGGGAGGAATACCAATTGTTTAAGAAAACCAAAATGATTTAGCAAAGAATGTATGAAAAATTCTCAATATTTTCTGCACATGAGTAAACTCACCAACTCAAAGTTCTCCATATATGGCTTCAGAGTGTTTTGGAGGAGATAGGGCCAACTCTCATGAGTCAACAAAATAAAAATACCTTGAGGGAATGATTTAATAACTACTTCCCATTCCTGGTTGTAATAGAATAGGACTAATTTGTTGTTCTTTTTTTTAATCTACAAGACATTGTGAAATTGGGCTTTGTTTGATGCTTGAACTTTTTCGCATACTTATATGGAAAAACACAACAGACTCTAGGGAAAGGAATAATTTGCTGCAGCAGATCTTTGTCATAAGGGATTTAGAGATTATGCAGATCAATGAGACCAAGTTTTCACACTTTCCCCAAGCAGTTCAGAAACACAACGCAGATAATTCACACCAAGCGTGCATTCATGCGAGATTTGTTTGACCTGGGTCCTTTTAGATCATTAACATGCTGAAGACAGGACTCCTGTCTGTAATGCATCTCATATAACTTATCTCCAGTAAGTTCTAGTCACCGTTTAACATGTATGGAGCAGTCAGGCTTGGATACCAGAAGCTGGGATCCATTAAACTAGAACCATGTCTTCCTCACTGTTTTTGCTGAAATGATTAATGTATTGTCATCGAGCATTTTTTAGCTTTCTACTGGGTACCTTAGATGAGACTAAGCTTTAGCATTCAAGTGTCTCTGTCTTTAGGGAACTTACAAGCGTCACGAGAAAATGCAGATAATGAGTGAGTTAACATACAGGAAATTAAAAATATGGAAAAGTATTGAAAAACAAAGAATATGGGGTGGGAGAGGAGGATTCAGGAAAAACCTATTTCTTTGAATAGCAGTTAATATGGAATCAGGATTCATTAAAAGACCAAAGAAGAGCTTTCCAAAGGAACCTATGTTCTACCCGTGTTATAGGTCTGTGATCTGGCTAGGTCAGCCTTTGGCTTATCCTTTAGAAAAACAGCCAAAGTGTGTCACAGATTTTCTGACGTGAAACCATTTGGCTTCTCCAAGAACATTTTTGAGCTCAACCTATAGCTAACTCTCTTTCCTATCTACCTACCCCTCCCCTGCTAATAACCACCACTCGAGGAAAAGGCCAGTCAAGTGTTCTAACCAGCTTTAAGTGCCCTCCCCATTGTCCCAACAGCATGGCCTCCCAAGTCCACACTTCTCTGGTACCATCTTTTCCATCTATGTCTCCTCACGATTTCAGAAGGTATAGGTGGCTTTTTCCTAATAATGAAAATCAATCAAAAATGAACAAGTCTGAAAAGTTGAAGGGTCATAAAGTCCTCAAACCCTGTTCCCGTTGGTTTACCCTATGCACCATGTTCTCAGTTCATGGATGGTTTGATTTTCTTTTCATTGATCTGTCTGTGTAACCAGGGTGGAAACAGTAGAAGAGTGGAAAAGGGGGGGCCTCTAGAAAAAATGGGACTGGGCCTCAAAGTCACAAGTAGATGGGGTCTACACATAGGACAAATAAAAGTTAAGGATGAGCTTGCATTTATATCAGGTGAAAGACTGAAATTAGATTTTGAATTTCTAGCTATCTTCCTAAGGCATATTTGTTTATAAACTTCTTTCAGCTACTTAAGCTAGGATTTCAGAATTGGGAACCACTTCATTTAATTCCAGAATTTAATTTTTAATAATGTTAAACCAAGAATTAAACATTAGCAGTCAACTTTGAACTTTTACCTGCCGTTTTACTTATAATACAATCAATTGAATCAGGATGAATATACACTATTAGGGAAACACCTGCCCTGTTTAGACAAGGGAAATAAGCAATTTTAACTTAATTATAGTACATCCCTAAAAAGTTGGCATCAAAGAAGGAGAGAGAAACATCTTTAAGAAACTATGCTTGTCCAGTTTTCTGATTGCAGTCAAGTTCTCTTTTTACTGACCACACCCCAGAACAACTAAAATGTGACTCAAAAGAGAGTAGCCAAGCTAGTTAGTGACCTCATCCTTTCACGAGTGCTGGCTGAATTCTTTCCCTTGTATATAGTTCCTTTGTGAAAAAACATTTATAGTGGTGTCTGTTAAAGGCTTAGAAATAAGCAGCTGTTTCTGCCTTTTTGCAGAACTCATAAATACTTACGCACTTTTGATATATCAGTTGTAGGTCCTGAGTTTTTGGTACTAGGACTTTATCAATATGAAAGGTATACATTTGGGGGGTGGTTCTATCATTCTATAAGCTTAGGAAAATGATGCAGAATCTTACCCTTCACAGTCATCATTCCCTGAAAGACAACAGATGTACCTTCTGACCTTAAGTTCCATTCCTCTTCTTGCTATGGAGGTTTGTTATCTTTAGCTTTGTTTTGGGTACAGATAGTTACTAAGTTTGTGTCAATAAAGGTAAAACTTTTTTTTTTTAATTTGATAAACCTGCGAGCTCAGTATTAGGGATACTGAGATAAATACTGAGTGGGCCTTGCTCATAAGATACCCTTGACTAGTTGGGAAAGGGGACAAGGAAACTCACATGCTATGAGTGAAATGGGGAAATGGAGGATTCCAGACTACATAGTCCTTGGCCAGTGTCCCAACGGATGAACAGGGGTCAATGGGAAGAACTTTCCAAGCGGAAGAAACAGTGTTCTAAACAAATGGAGGAATGAAAGAACATGGCTTATTAAAGAAATGAAAGATGAGGTCTTTTTTGGGAAATAGCTAGAGATGAGTGGGCAGGATTCGCACTGCAGGGATAAGGAGCTTGGATGTTTCTTGAAGCCACTGGAGAATCATAGAAGGACTTTAGGCAAGAGAGCAACATATTGTAGTTACATTTCTAATTTAGAAAGCTGTCCCCATCGGCAAGGTTGGGGCAGATCGAGTGGAAACAAAGATTCTTTGGGCACATATTGTCCTGGGGTTGGAGAGAAGGGAACATTTAAGTCAATGTGGGCTGAGGCAACGGGGATGGGAGGGGGCTGTGGCATTGGAAGGAGCCAGTGGCTGGCTGAAAGCAGAATGGAGGGAGTCAGAGAATATAGGGTACCTCCCAGAAGCTTTTGAGTTGCCTTGGATGCAGAAGAGCACGGAGCAATTTGTCATTGGGTACAATCTGCATTAGGGCCAAAGTGGATAATTAGAGCAATGCCTGAATGCTCTTTGCCAGCTTACAGTAATAGCTACCAGGCAGTGTGGGCTGGGTATGTGCCAGGCATTGGTCTTAATACGTTCCCTGTGGAGAGCACTGAATCAGGATCTGGGCTGCCTGGATTTGAATCTTACCATTGCCTCTAACTGATTGTGTGTTCTTAGGCAAGTGACTTAATTTATACCTCAGTTTCCTCATCCATAAAGTGGGGATGATAATAATAAAACTGACCTCATACTGTGGTTGTAAGGATTAAATAATTTAAGTAATCCCCTCAGATGAGTGATTGGTATGTGGAAAAAAATGTCACTGGATGTTATTGTTATTATATGCATTAATTCAAACCAAGTTATAAAATCTATAGAGATAGATAATATTATCTCCATTCCCCAGGGGGAAATTGAGATGCAGAGATATGGTGAAGCTAGGAATCCAACCAAGCAGTAAGACTCAGAAGTCTTTACGCTTTAACTCCTTCACGGAAGTCCTGTGTGCCATGTCTTGGGAGCAAAATACAAGGATATTAATTGGAAGGGACTGTTCAGGCAGCAGAAGGTAGAGGGCGCAGTGGTGCAAAGAACACGACCTCATCCCATCATTCACCATTGTATTCAAAGCAGATTTGAATTTGATACCCTCCTAGAAGCCAAAATAGTGGAATCACCACACTGACTTCATGACAAGCCTTCAGTACCTCTTCAGAGGTAAGCCAGCATCTCCCCAACCTGCTTTTAAACTTTTCGGTGAGTCCTGCTTTGCCACATGTGCTAAGACTGCCCAGAAAAAGAAATGCCTGTCCTACCACTGGTAAAGATTAGCTTGTCTTATGGGAAAACAATAGGATGAGAAAGACTAGAGATCTCTTCAAGAAAATTAGAGATACCAAGGGAACATTTCATGCAAAGATGGGCTCAATAAAGGATAGAAATGGTATGGACCTAACAGAAGCAAAACATATTAAAAGAGGTGGCAAGAATACACAGAGGAACTGTACAAAAAAGATCTTCGTGACCCAGCTAAACACGATAGTGTGATCACTAACCTAGAGCCAGTCATCCTGGAATGTGAAGGCTATGGTTTTTCCAGTAGTCATGTATGGATGTGAGAGTTGGACTATAAAGAAATCTCAGTACCAAAGAATTGATGCTTTTGAACTGTGGTGTTGGAGAAGACTCTTGAGAGTCCCTTGGACTGCAAGGAGATCCAACCAGTCCATCATAAAGGAAATCAGTCCTGAATATTCACTGGAAGGACTGAGGCTGAAGCTGAAATTCCAATACTTTGGCCACCTGAAGTGAAGAACTCACTCATTGGAAAAGACCCTGATGCTGGGAAAGATGGAAGGCAGGAGGAAAAGGGGATGACAGATGGTTGGATGGCATCATCAACTCGATGGACATGAGTTTGGGCAAGCTCTGGGAGCTGGTGATGGTCAGGGAACCCTGGCGTGCTGCAGTCCATGTGGTTGCAAAGAGTCAGACATGACTGAGCAACTGAACTGACCTGATTCCACTTTTAGGGCTTCCCAGGTGGCGCTAGTGGTAAAGAACCTGCCTGCCAATGCAGGAGACAGAAGAGATGCAGGTTCCATCTGTGGGCCTAAGATCCCCTGGAGGAGGGCTTGGCAACCCACTCCAGTATTCTTGCCTGGAGAATCCCAGGGACAGAGGAACCTGGTGGGCTACAGTCCATGAGGTCACAAAGAGTTGGACATGGCTGAAGAGACATGGCACACACACATTCCACTTTCAGTGCCATTCTTTCTGTCTAAATAAGCTATAGACTTTGTAAATTGGAGATTTTTAACTTTATTTTTATGGAAAGAGGCAGTTTAGTATAGTGGTAAAGAGTTTTAGCTTGGGAATCAGAAAGCTTTGTTTGGCTCTGCCAACGACTAACTGAATTTAGTAAATAAAAATGCTGGGTTCTCTGTTAAATGTGAATTTCAGATAAGTAATACACATGTATTTTTAGTATATTAGTATGTTTGATCTATTTTCTGGGCTACACTTAGTCTCACAAAATGTATCCATTGTTTATCTGAAGTTCAGATTTAACTGGCCATCTTGTAATTTATCTGGCAACTCTGTGTAGGGCTTACCTTCTCAGGGTCTCCATTCTCTCACCGACAACAAAGGGATATGAACAGATAGTGACCATGATTGACAGTTGCTGTAAAATTTAAATGAGATAGTATGTGTTAAGCCCAGAGGAAATGCTCCATATGCATTGACTGTTGTTCTTGTTTTCCTGGGGTGACGGTAGGCCTGCAATGTATGGGGGAGTTTCTCAGTAGTACATTCAGTAACAGGACTTCCCTGGTGACCCCGTGATCGAGACTCCACACTTCCACTGCAGGGAGCATGGAGCCGAGCCCTGGTCAGTAAACAGAGATCCCACATGCTGTGTTGGGCAGCCAGAAAAATAATAAATACATGAAAATAAAAAGCTTTCGAATCGAGTATGGATGATGGCACAGACAAGTTACCTTTGTGTATCTCAAAAATGGAAACATAAATCCAACTTCATTTTTCGGTGTTTTTTTTTTTTTTTTTTCCAGAAGAACTGGGTAAGTAGCTCTTATTTCCAAATGTAATTTTCATATTTTCTCCTAACTCTTCTGACCATAAACTACCTGCTAAGGTAACTTTATAAGGAAGGAGAAGTTCTAGTACTTAGGTCTTTATCATTAAAAATAAAGTAGAAGTAAGATGAGGTAGTGTTCATTAATCTTCCCCTATTTCCTTGGGGAAATTTGGTCAAAACAGATTCTATAAAGTCAGCCAGCCATCTTTGAAGGCTATTTGCCCTGGGCCAATTACATAATACATAAGACATATCCCCAATAATTAACTAATGAATTGGCTTCTTTGGAAATGATCAGAAGTGTCAGGAATTGAGGAATACTTAGATTGCCTCCATAAGTCCTGCTGAAGAAACATCTGGTTCTTTTTTCTTCAATCAACGTGCACCCTGAAGGGTCCCCAAATCAAAAATGATTATATTTCATGTCATTTATGTGCCTTACAGTTTGACAAATTTAACTTGTAAGAATAAGTGATTCCGTGTTCAATTTACGTTGATCCCATTTTCATCCAAACATCCAAAGAGAGAGAACCATCATAGATTGATAAAAGCTGCTGATTGATCTATTGATTTCCAGACCTTAAATCTCCTAGGGAAGTCTTTGTAAAGTTCGTGTTCATAAAATTCTTGTTCTGCCACAAAAGCTCCCAGTGGATTGTGTTTCTCAACTACAAGGAAAATCATCAGGGACAAACCCAGAAAATGTTTCTTTAGTATACACTAGGCAGGAGGGCCTTCCAAATTCAGTCTCAATCTGGTTTCTTCAAAGGTTTATTTTTATTTCATTTTTGAAAACTTTTAATTTGAAGAGGGGGGAAAAAGCCCTTTAAAGCATAACAACCCGCAGTGATGCAAGTGCCTTTCTGTCTCATATATAATCATGTCTGTTTGGACGTGCTGGGTGTCATGTCCAGGGCTATGGTGCCACATTGAGAACAATATTGAACTAAATAGTTTTGACAGAACAGCCAGACCTTTTCTTGGGGCTCCTGCTATATTGCATATCTGCTTCTTTGTACACAACGGGGTGAGCGAGTGATGGAAAGCCGAGAGTTCAATTGTGGTTAGAGTCCGAAAAGAGCCATCAATGGAAACTCTTTACTGATTTGTGCTAACGCCTGGGGGACAGAGTACAGATGACTGTATTTTCCAGGTTACCAGGTATAAGAAAAGGCAAAATCATTTTTCTAAAATGCATACTCTAGTGCAATAAATGCCGTGGGTTTTATGCATGCAGATTAATGTCAGCCTGTGTGGGCTGGGCTGAAAGGATTTTGTTATTTGTTAATCTCAGTTCCTCCCTCCATTGCTTTATGGAGCTGGTTTACGGGTGTTGCACTGGATGGATGACTCGAGGTGCATCTTTCTCTAGGCAGAGTATGGTGTGTGTTTATTGACTAAGAACTCATCTTTCCAACCATATAATTTACTGAGATGGTTCACTGAGATTTTAAATCAGTAATATTAAGTGTTTATGCTACCCTCCTAGACTCTCACTTCTATCCGGGGGCAAGCTCAGCTCAGTTCTATATCCCAGAGAGACATAAAAGGCTTTGTTTTCAAAAAGACCTGAACTGACCCAAGGAAAGGAGAGACAGAGTGGAGAGACAGAATCTACTGAATCAGTAGATATTTTCCCAGGAGACACAAAAGGAGAATGAGTTCTGTGGTCTTCATGAGTGATAGGAGGCCTGTATTAGACTTGCAAGCAGCACTGAGATAGATGACATCTACTGGGACAACGGTGGTAGCTAATGGGAGCTCACCTCAGGGCAACGTTTTTGCGAGTCTCCCTAAAGGATCATTGTGACAATACTTGCACAAAGGAAAGGAGCTGCTTACTTTGTCTTGGCCATGCAGGCTTGTTCAATGACCACATGGCATTACTCAATTACTACAATGCACTGAAAACTGAACCTCATTCAACCAAAAGTAATGACTGTTTTCCCTCAAGTGTCATTTTGACCGTCATCTTTTTCAGAAGTTTTACCATCCCTACGACATCTGGAAAAACTCTTCATCTTGGATTTGAGGTCTTTGAAGCAAGTAGACTGACTTAAAACTGGTAAATTAAGCATTGCAATTTGGCAACTCATGGCTAAATTCAACTAGTAGATCTATTTTGTTTCATTAGCTTGGTGGTGGTGGTTTTGTCACTAAGTCGTGTCCAACTCTTTGCGACCCCCTTGGACTGTTGTCCTCCAGACTCCTCTGTCCAGGGGTTTTGCAGGCAAGAATACTGGAGAAGGTTGCCATTTCCTTTTCCAGGGGATCTTCCCAACCCAGGGATCCAATCTATGTCTCCTGTACTGCAGGAAGGGAAGCCGCCAACTGAGCCACCAGGGAAGCCCTTAATTAGCATGGTGTTATTCAAATTTGAGCAGCATTTAAATTTTACTCAGGGTATTTCCTACAAAATCTGGGTCTCTGATTTCTTAAAAAAAAAAAAAAAAACCAACCAGATAATCTGATGTCATTAGGCCCATATCCCCACTGTATCTAACTCTCAGAGTTGGATGCTGAATGAGATTGAAGTAG
The DNA here is from genome assembly GCA_006410935.1 of Redunca redunca. Taxonomy (NCBI): domain Eukaryota; kingdom Metazoa; phylum Chordata; class Mammalia; order Artiodactyla; family Bovidae; genus Redunca; species Redunca redunca. Next base: position 1,666,471 of record SJYQ01002241.1, read on the forward strand.
TTAGTTCCAACTAACTACAATTTCTTCTACTTTCTTGTCTCCCTTCCTGGATTTACTTCCTTTGTTTGCATTTGTTACATGGTCTTTGTAGGCATACATTTTTAAAAAAATTTCTTTGAACTGAATAGAAATGAATGGGTTAACTGGAATCAAGGGTGAAGTTCAAGGACTCAAGCATGAAAAATCCAACTCAAGCAAGAATCATGATAAGTTCAATTTCATTTACTAATTGGAGCTAAAACCATGGTGATCAGGATCTTAAGTGGAGAAGGTACAAGGTATGAATATTGTATTAATATATTGGTCTATTGCTAGGTAACGAATTACCCCAACATTGAGTGACTTGAATCCACAGCAATCCATTTCCATCTCTCATGGTTTCTGAATTGAGAACATAACCAACATAACCGTTGCTTGACTGGTCAGTTCCGGCTTTGGTTTCTCATGAGGTGGTAGTCGAACGGCAGCAGTGGGAGGGGCCCTCACAAAGGCTTCTTCACCTATGGATCTGCTGCCTGAGGGCATCCTCTCAGCTGGAATGGCTGGGGCTCCTCAGACATGGGTTTCTACTATTTATTATGTGATCTTTTTACCCTCTCTCCCCAGCATAGCCGTCAGGGGTCCAAGGTCAAGCGTCTCAACTGAGAGAACCAGGTGGTGGTCATATCCCTTCCATGATAGCCTCAGATATTCCATAATCTCATGTCTGCTTCACTTTCAGGGTTGGAGTAGTCACAAGCCCCCAGCCATACGTGAGGGAAGGGAACCACCCTGGTGAGGGGCATCATTCACATGTAAATAGAGCAGGTGGGATGGGGGTACTGGTGGTATCCACCTTTTGAAAATGCTATTTGCCACAAACTAAAACACAAAATAAGATCAGGAACTCAGGAACTCTGAATGATAAAAGCAAACAAGGTTAGGGTTGACATATATACACTACCATGTGTAAAACAGGTAGCCAGTGGGTACCTGCTGTATACTACAGGGAGCTCAGCTCGGTGCTCTGTGATGACCTAGAGGGGTGGGATGGGAAGTGAGTGGGAGGGAGGGAGGTTCAAGAGGGATATATGCTTACATATAGCTGATTAACCTTACTGTATAGCAGAAACTAACACAACATTGTAAATCAATTATATTCCAATTTTTTTTTTAAAGCAAATAAGAAGAAATAGAAAAGGCCTGTAAATATTTGTTAGCCTACGTCAGTTTGGTTTTTTCCCACCAGTGTGTGTGTGCATGCATGCCAAGTCAATTCAGTTGTATCCAACTCTGTGACCCTATGGACCACAGCCCACCAGGCTCCTCTGTCCACGGGATTCTCCAGGCAAGAATACTGGGATGGGTTGCCATGCCCTCTTCCAGGGGATCTTCCCAATCCAGGGATAGAGCCTGGGTCTCCCACACTGAGGGCAGATCCTTTACCATCTGAGCCACCAGGGACTATAGCCCAAAGATGAATTCAGGCGTGCCCAGGCCACTTGACACTACTGGGCTCTGAAACTGCTTTGCAGCCCCACCCTGGACAGTATCATTTGTTGTGATCTAGTTCTCCACTACAACTAAACACATATCTCACTGTCTTCCATACACAACTAGACCCTCAGTTGCTTCCTGGCTCCTCTGATTTAGACTGCTCATTCCTCCTTCATTCATTCTGGGCCCCTTCCTATCTTTAGAATTCAGGATCAGACAAGACTGGGATGTTCAGGTGTGTATGGCTGTTGACATCCATAATTCAAAAAGACATATGCAATGTTCATTGCAGCCCTATTTGTAATAGCTAGGACATGGAAGTAACCTAAATGTCCATTGGCAGAGGGATGGATAAAGAATATGTGGTACAAATACACAGTGGGATATTACTCAGCCATAAAATAGAACAAAATAATGCCATTTGCAGCAAAATGGATGGACTTGGAGTTTGTCATCCTGAGTAAAGTAAGTCAGACAGAGAAAGACAAATACCATAGGATATCTCTATATGTGGAACCTAAAAAAAGGGTACAAATGAACTTATTTACAAAGCATAAATAGAGTTACAGATGTAGAAAACAAACTTTTGCTTACCAGGAAGAAGGGTGGGGGTATAAATTGGGAGACTGGGATTGACATCTATACATTACTATATACAAAATGTGATAACTAATAAAATCTTCTTGTATAGCACAGGGAACTCTGCTCAGTACTCTGCAATGACTTATAGGGGAAATGAATCTAAAAAAGAGTGGATATATGGATGTGCATAGCTGATTTTATTTGCTGTACAGAGAAACTAATGCAATATTGTAAATCAACTTAATTCCAATAAACATTATTCTATAAAGTAAAAAAGCTCATGTTTCATAGGTAATAAGTCCATCTATTAAAAGAAAGCACACAAAACAAAACAAACCAACAAAATGAGAATTCAGGGCCAAATTCTCCTTTAGGTGAGCTTTAAGCTTCTACGTAGTGGTGCAGTAGGACTCCTTTTAAGAAGCACCGCCATCAGTGTCCAGATTCCTCAACATGGTAACCAATCCTTTACTATTTATATCTTTTTGAAAATATGAGTGGGTTTAAAAATATTATTCCCCTTTGTCTCCACTTGAATAGAATATCTGACATGTAAGAAAACTCCATTATTTTCATTTTGCAGATGGAGAGATAGATGCTAGGATGGCTGAGGAGTCTGCCCAGGCTTACAGAGCTGCAGCTTGACAGAGAAGGGCCACAGCCTACACCTTCTGCCTTGTGGTTCAGAGCTCAAAATTTTTGCTACTCGGGGATCAAAATCAATGGACAGTCCATATGCCTGAACAAGCCTGGCCCATAGATATGTCTTGGTTGGTCAGCTCACAGGCCTGGGTTTTATTTTTAGGACTTTAAGTGGGGCACATACTTTATAGTTCTCTGCAGACTCCAATAATCTCTCCCACCAAGTCACTCACATAGCTCATTATCTGCTTGGCTTCTGAAGGTGTTTGATTTTCTACCACCCTTCTCCACTAAGACTTTGCATGCTTCCTAAAGGGAAGACTTTCACTCAATAATAACAGGTGACACTTGGAGACCTTCTGTGTGCTTTCATCTATTTGATACTCACAGTCCCCCAATTGTTATCCCCATTTTATAGATGGGAAAACTGAGACACAGAGAGTTTAAGTAATTTGTCCACATTCTCAGTTCAGTTCAGTCACTCAGTTGTGTCCGACTCTTTATGACCCCATGAATTGTAGCACGCCAGGCCTCCTTGTCCATCACCAACTCCCAGAATTCACTCAAACTCATGTCGATTGAGTCAGTGATGCCATCCAGCCATCTCATCCTGTCATCCTCTCCTCCTCCCACCCTCAATCTTTCCCATCATCAGGGTCTTTTCAAATGAGTCAGCTCTTTGCATCAGGTGGCCAAAATACTGGAGTTTCATCTTCAACATCAGTCCCGCCAATGAACATCCATGACCAATCCCCTTTAGGATGGACGGGTTGGATCTCCTTGCACTCCAAGGGACTCTCAAGAGTCTTCTCCAACACCACAGTTCAAAGCATCAATTCTTTGGTGCTCAGCTTTCTTCATAGTCTAACTCTCACATCCATACATGACTACTGGAGAAACCATAGCCTTGACTAGATGGACCTTAGTCGGCAAAGTACTGTCTCTGCTTTTGAATATGCTATCTAGGTTGGTCATAACTTTCTTCCAAGTAGTAAGCGTCTTTTAATTTCATGGCTGCAGTCACCATCTGCAGTGATTTTGGAGCCCCCAAAAACACACAGTAAAGACTGTCAGCTGAAATTTGAACCCAAGCACCTTGACAGCAGAGCTCATAGTCTCAACTATTCTGCTGAAGAGAAGAAAGTCTAAATAGATGATGTGAAAGCAAAAGTGAAAGTCACTTAGTCCTGTCTGACTCTTTGTGACCCCATGGACTATATGGTCCATGGGATTCTCCAGGCAAGAATACTGGAGTGGGCAGCCTTTCCCTTCTCCAGGGGATCTTCCCAACCCAGGGATTGGACCCAGGTCTCCTGCATTGCAGGCAGATTCTTTTCCAGCTGAGCCACAGGGGAAGCACAAGAATACTGGAGTGGGTAGAGTATCCCTTCTCCTGCAGATCTTCCTGATCCAGGAATTGAACTGGGGTCTCCTGCATTGCAGGTGGATTCTTTACCAACTGAGCTATCAGGGAAGCCCCAAATAGACAAAAGGCCACCATCATAAACTTGGATGGATCTAATCAACAATTTAAAAAAATGTTTTATGTGGACCATTTTTAAAGTCTTTATTGAATTTGTTACAATATTGCTTTGGGTTTTTGGCCCTGAAGCATGTGAGATGTTAGCTCCCTGACCAGGGATCAAACTTGTACCACTTGCATTGGAACACAAAGTCTTAACCACTGGACCACCAGGAAAGTCCGAACATTTTTTTAAAGTAGTCATTATATTTTCAGATTTGTAAAATCTATTTGTAGGTCAATATTTGAAAGAATCAGGTGATAGGGCATTAATGTTTTAATGTGGCTTATCTGCTAAGTTAGATAATGTCCATGTCTCATGCAAGGTAAATTTCACTACCTCAAACATGCCTACCATCTGGGTTTAATTTTTCAGGCTAAATATCAAATTCCAAGCATTTTAGCTAAATCACCGTCTAAATCTTTATTTTAGTCTCAAAATACTTTTATGGCTAGTGTAAAGATGAATGGAATTTGAAAGTGGCCATTAAGATTACTACTGCATGATGGAAACTAAAATCTACTATATAAATCTAAATCCCTCCAATAAATTTTAAAAAAAGATTTACTGCTCAAAAATAAAAATATAAATCACTCTCATTTTCTAAATCATTGCTATTGATGATGATCCCAGCGTGGTGAGAGATCACTATATTATTCTGGATATAGTATGACATCTAAATTTTCCAAGTAGTCTCAACTTCCCAGGGAATTTACTACTTCATGTTCTTGCCAAGATAGAAGGTATATTTCTGCATGATTCCTGTAGCTGAACATTATTGATGCTCTAAATGCGTGGGACATTTAATATGTGTGGCTAGTCCAGCAGGGTGTTATTGACATGAATTATGATTTTTACACCAAACCATTCAAGAGACCCAATTAGAAAATTGATCACTTTTGAACAACCTGTCTCCTTAATCCCACTGATTGACAGAACAGTTTTGGCAGCAGGAGCAATTCACAATACGGTCAGATAGTGATGAGCCTGGAAGACCAAACTAAAGTGTCTAAACCCTTACAGAGAACAGAGGGCCATCCAAAAGTTTTCTTTTTTATTTTAGAACAAAGAGAATGACCTGATCAAAGAAGTGTTTGGGGAAGGTTAACTCAGCAGCAGTGTGTAGAACATTCTCCATCATGTGATGACAAGAAAATGGGTGTGTGGACAGAAAACAGGGCATTCACTCACGTCAGGCTCTGAGAACAAACCAAGTTCAGCAGCCATCAGTCCACCAACTTTCGGGTCCGTTATCCTGGATGCTAGGATTGCTTTCAAGTCATAGCTTTAAAACTCTGGATCAGAAGGACTGTACAGACTGTATTTGAAGGTCTGGGGTAAAAGAAAGGAGGAAGGGAACCCAAGAAACCATGATGCAGTGAGAGGAACACCTCGTGTGTCATAGCAATTGACCAGAGAGGACCAGAGAGCCACAGTAAGTCTAACTCTCTTGTCATGGGGCCTGGGATTATTTCTGACTTCCTGTTATTTCCCTGAGATGTTTTATTCCTTTCCAGATTATTTTTTTCTTGTGCCTTCTACAGCAGATGTTGAGCCATCCAGACAGTTTGGATGCTTTATACACTGATACAGTCTAAGGAGGGCTTCCCTGGTGGCTCAGACAGTAAAGAATCTACCTGCAATGCAGGAGACCCAGTTTAATCCCCGAGTCAGGAAGATCCCCTGGAAAATGGCATGGGAACCCACTCCAGTATTCTTACCTGGAGAGAGCAGCCTTGGAGACTACACTCCACAGGGTTGCAGAGTCAGACACAACTGAGTGACTAACACACACACACACACACACACACAGAGTCTAAGGAAGTTCCTACTCTATGCAGTGCTGAATGGATAGGCAAGCATTTCTCAAATAATGTATTATCTGTATCTTAAGATATGAGAGTAGCTATCTACTAATGCCAATGAAAAATAGCTGACAAATCACTCATTCAAAATATTTTTCTAGCCAATTTGAATGATATAATGTCTTATTACTGTATTGTTTCAGGAAATCCACCAAAATTGGGAACTGCTCTCACATGACAAGTTCCTGATTCAGGTGCTTATATTCTGGCATGGAGCCAATTTTGTTTTAAATCAGGAATGAAGATACTCTTGTCATTGAGGCAGCCTAGCCGTAATTTCTACTGTGCCCCAGTTCTGCACAGCCTGTCCAGAGGCGTGAATCAATCGGCCAGATAATAAACAGGATGGGCAGCTGAGAAACTTCTGAGCTAATGCTCATCTTAGAAGGAAATGAGTCTCACTCACTTCATGTTTTTTTTTTCTTTGAACTTCCTCTTATTTATTCATTCAGCAAATAGCCATTTAGAATCTATGCTATGCCCACATTGCAGTAAATGTTTGGGATACACAGGCAAAATAAAGATTGCAAGAGAAAAAAAAAGCCTGTAAGGTACTTTTCTCATGGGGCTTTCTGTATAGAGAGAAAAGCAGATATTAAACAAATAAACAACCAACTGGATATAGAATTAGAAATTATAATCAGCGCTATAAAGGAAAAGAAACAGGATGGACAGGAGAGAGGCATCATGGTACACCTACTTGAGATAAATTGATCAGGGGAAAATATCTCGAAGAAGTGATGCTACACCACAAAGATTAACAGGCACTAGTCATGTAAAGAGGTTTGCAGAAAAGAGCATCTCCAGCATAGGACACACGTGGTGCGAAGGCCTTGGAGAGGGGAGAGATACTGGTAAGTGCAAGGAAATAAGTGACAGAGTCCTTTTTTTCCTTTCCACTTCTATCTTTCATCTTCTTTCATTATTTCTATTTTTCTTGTATTACCTCACTTTTATCTTTTTTTTTTTTGTTACTACTATTTCTCCATACATTATCCCATACATACAAACATGGTTTCAGATAATTGGGGCCAGAATCCCAATGTGTATTTACTACTTACAAGTTACTCAACACTTTTGGAAGGTCACTTGTGTGATCTGTGACTTTAAGTATCCCTGCAGTAAAGTCCCCTAATTTTACCAGTTCCAGAACCTTAGAAGAAAAGCCATAAATCCATAGACAGGAATCTACTGATATATCTGGTGGACAGAGGGCCTTGATAGAAGCCACATTGCAAAGAAAAGTGGAGCTTCTGAAAGGAAACTAGCAAAAGAGAAGAGGGATGAACTGGTCCTGTGAATGTAGAAGCTGAATGCTAGGAGGAAACTGTGGTTTAGTGTAAAGTATAAGACGGAATGAGAGCTTGCTCTAAATCAGGTATCTGTGGTCTTGGGAGGACAGGGCTGGCTTTAGAGACTGCTAGTTATTTTACCAATAAGTATCAATCGTCTCCTTCTGCCCTAATGAAACCTCAGTTTTGCTTGGAGTGGTACTGCACCCAGCTGAAAGGCTAAATATCTCCGCCTCTTTGGCAATTAGGTATGGTCATGTGACTAAATTCTGGCCACATGATAGTATTGTATGGGCCTACCAGAAAAATTCCTTAAAGAGAGCTGACTCAGCCAGGAGTACTGCCTCTTTGACTCCTTCCCTCATTTTTCTTCCTTCTGGCTAGAAAGTGGCCATGATAACTGGAGCTCCAGCAGCTCTATTAGGTCATGAAGTAATCTTAGAATGAAAACCATGTATTAAGAGAAGAGCAGGAAGAATCAGCTTTAAGGCCTGATGATAACAAAACTTCTATTACTAACCCTGAACTACTCACCTGGACATTTATCTTATGTGAACAAGAAATATACTTCAGTGTTATGGAAGTAGTGTTTTGTCTTGTGATTTCTTCTGTTTTAGGCATAAAGGATAATTTCTAAAAATACACAACCAAATCTAATCTTAATTCAGGGTTGCATGTTTGATTCAGTTATGTATTATGGACAACCATAATTTATTATTTCCCATGATTCAGTGGGTCAGGAATTAGGTAGAGAAGGACACACCTGGGCCTTTTCCTGGTTCCATGTGATGCTGGCAAGAATCACTCATGCAGTTGCATTCATCACTAAGTCTGGGACATCCAAGATAGCCACTCAATCTCCAGGATCTCTTTCCATGTGGCCTCTAGGCATTCAGGAGTTTGGCTTGGGCTTCTAGAACGCCAGCACAGTCTTAAGTGGAAGGGAGAGAGAGAGATGATAGGGCTCTTATACTTGTTCTTAAAAGTCCCAATATAGGGCTTCCCTGGTGACTCAGTGGTAAAGAATCCTCCTGACAATGCAGGAGATACAGTTTTGATCCTGGTCTGGGAAGATGCCAGATGCCATGGAGCAACTAAGCCCCTGGGCCACTACTACTGAGCCAGGGAGCCACAGTTACCGAAGCCTGTGTGCCCTAGAGCCCATGCTCTGCAATAAGAGAAGCCACTGCAATGAAAACTTGTGCACCATGCACCACAACTAGAGAGTAGCCCTGGCTCTCTAAACAGAAAAACCTGCACAGCAATAAAGACCCAGTACAGTCAAAATAAATAAATAAAAATTATTTTTACAAAGTCTCAGAATATCAGCTATGGCACATTCTATGATCCCAACCAGTTGCCCAACTCATACTCAAGCAGAGGGAAATCAAGTCACCAGTTTATGTGAGAAGAAGTAGGCATAAATTAGAATGGCAATAGTTGGCTGCCATATTCAAGGGCCACTTTTCTAGTTAAAATAAAATAATGAGGTTTCTCCAGTCATTTGAGCCCCTCTGCTACAAAACTGCCCACTGAGAATTAGGTGGAGAAACTGAAAACATATCCTGAGGATACTATAAGGCTGTCCCTTTCCTAGCCTGCAGCACAGACCACTGAAAAAACGAGTCAAGGCTATGGTTTTTCCAGTAGTCATGTATAGATGTGAGAGCTGGACTATAAAGAAAGCTGAACGCTGAAGACTTGATGCTTTTGAACTATGGTATTGGAGAAAACTCTTGAGTCCCTGCAAGGAGATCCAACGAGTCAATCTTAAAGGAAATCAGTCCTGAATATGCATTGGAAGGACTGATGTTGAAGCAGAAACTCCAATACTTTGGTCACCTGATGCGAAGAGCTGACTCATTTGAAAAGACCCTGATGCTGGGAAAGATTAAAGGTTGGAGGAGAAGGGGAAGACAGAGGATGAGATGGTTGGATGCATCACTGACTCAATGGAGATGAGTCTGAGTAAACTCAGAGGGACAGGGAGGCCTGGCGTGCTGCAGTTCATTGGGTTGCAAAGAGTCAAACATGATTGAATGACTGAACTGAACTGATAAGTTCATTTATATACTTTTTTCCTATATGTGCATACATATAGGAAAAAGTCTGAAAAGGTATATACAAAATTTTAATAGTTACTAGGTTATAAAATTATGAGATAAGCTATTCTTTTTTTGATCGTATGTACCTTTTTACTTTTCTAAAATAACATGTATTATTTGCCTAACTTTAAGTGTATTTTTAGTAAAGATATGAAATTATTTTGTATTTCCCCAGGAAAAAAATGAAGTGACTTCTCCCTTATAAGTGGCCTTTAACTGACCATTGTGGACAGCAAGCTGGCCACAATCATTGCTAGGAAAAGTCCCCACACTTGCCTTAGATTGGCTCAATAATAATAGTTACACTCAGCACAAGGATTCACAATCTCATGGTATATATCTTAGGTGTTTCAATGCCAAAGATTAAAGAAATTTCAAAGTAACCACCAGAAAGCTGAATTATTGAAATGCTAATGAAGACATGCCCTCAGAGAAAATTGCAGGGAGTCTTCACAGTTTTTAAGGCTTCACGTGAAAGACCTTTGCAGAATAAACATGGTATTCAATTTCTGTTTCTCCAAAGGAGTGCTGGAATTTGAAATGGTGCTCCCAGAGAGCATTTAAAGCACTAGTTAGATCACTAATTAGAATAATATCCATTTGAAAATCCACCTGATCCAGGTTTCCAAAATGAAAAGCTTTGTTTAATTTCCAAACAAATGAATCTGTACCATTAGTCTATACATGTATAAAATGCAAAATGCTTAATGAAATGTTGAATGGCTTGAATAGGTGGAGTAACTTACTGCTAGGAAGTATTGCACTTTATTTACCTAAAAACTGGCATTTCTACAAATTTCAAATGACAGCACTTTTTAAAATGGCATCTTGCAATGAAGTAAAATTTTGCGTTACTATACATCTCTAAATGTCCTTGTGATACAGAAAATTATGTTTCCTTCTTGAAAAAAAAGCCAGTAGAGAATAACCAGACATTAATAACCTATATGACTGTAAAGTTATCTTTAGAAATATTTTGAATATGATATATATGAATATGAATGTGTATAAGATAGATAAGAGACTCAAATGAATAGATAAATAGGTAAATACCAAGACAGATAAACAGATAATCAGTTCAGTTCAGTCTCTCAGTCGTGTCTGACTCTTTGCGACCCCATGAATCACAGCATGCCAGGCCTCCCTGTCCATCACCATCTCCCAGAGTTCACTCAGACTTGCATCCATCGTGTCCATGATGCCATCCAGCCATCTCATCCTCTGTTGTCCCCTTCTCCTCCTGCCCCCAATCCCTCCCAGCATCAGAGTCTTTTCCAATGAGTCAACTCTTCGCATGAGGTGTCCAAAGTACTGGAGTTTCAGCTTTAGCATCAGCCCTTCCAATGAATAACCAGGACTGATCTCCTTCAGAATGGACTGGTTGGATCTCCTTGCGGTCTAAGGGACTCTCAAGAGTCTTCTCCAACACCACAGCTCAAAAGCATCAATTCTTCGGTGCTTAGCTTTCTCCACAGTCCAACTCTCACATCCATGTATGACCATTGGAAAAACCATAGCCTTGACTAGATGGACCTTAGTCGGCAAAGTAATGTCTCTGCTTTTGAATATACTATCTAGGTTGGTCATAACTTTTCTTCCGAGGAGTAAGCGTCTTTTAATTTCATGGTTGCAGTCACCATCTTCAGTGATTTTGGAGCCCAAAACAATAAAGTCTGACACTGTTTCCCTATCCATTTCCCATGAAGTGATGGGACCAGATACCATGATCTGCATTTTCTGAATGTTGAGCTTTAAGCAAACCTTTTCACTCTCCTCTTTCATTTTCATCAAGGGGCTCTTTAGTTCTTCACTTTCTGTCATAAAGTTAGTGTCATCTGCATATCTGAGGTTATTGATATTTCTACCGGCAATCTTGATTCCAGCTTGTGCTTCCTCCAGCCCAGCGTTTCTCATGATATACTCTGCATATATGTTAAATAAGTAGGGTGACAATACAGCCTTTTCTTATCTGGAACCAGTCTGTTGTTCCATGTCCAGTTCTAACTGTTGCTTCCTGACCCACATATAGATTTCTCAAGAGGCAGGTCAGGTGGTCTGGTATTCCCATCTCTTTCAGAATTTTCCACAGTTTATTGTGATCCACACACTCAAAGGCTTTGGCATAGTCAGTAAAGAAATAGATGTTTTTCTGGAACTCTCTTGCTTTTTCCATGATCCAGCAGATGTTGGCAATTTGATCTCTGGTTCCTCTGCCTTTTCCAAAACCAGCTTGAACATCTGGAAGTTCATGGTTCATGTATTACTGAAGCCTGGCTTGGAGAATCATGAGCATTACTTCACTGGTGTGTGAGATGAGTGCAATTGTGTGGTAGTTTGAGCATTCTTTGGCATTGCCTTTCTTTGGGATTGGAATGAAAACTGACCTTTTCCAGTCCTGTGGCCACTGCTGAGTTTTCCAAATTTGCTGGCATATTGAGTGCAGCACTTTCACAGCATCATCTTTCAGGATTTGAAATAGCTCAACTGGAATGCCATCACCTCCACTAGCTTTGTTCATAGTGATGCTTTCTAAGGCCCACTTGACTTCACATTCCAGGATGTCTGGCTCTAGGTGAGTGATCACACCATCGTGATTATCTGGGTTGTGAAGCTCTTTTTTGTACAGTTCTTCTGTGTATTCTTGCCACCTGTTCTTAATATCTTCTGCTTCTGTTAGGTCCATACCATTTCTGTCCTTTACTGAGCCCATCTTTGCATGAAATGTTCCCTTGGTATCTCTAATTTTCTTGAAGAGATCTCTAGTCTTTTCCATTCTGTTGTTTTCCTCTATTTCTTTGCACTGATCACTGAGAAAAGCTTTCTTATCTCCTGTTGCTATTATTTGGAACTCTGCATTCAGATGGTTATATCTTTCCTTTTCTCCTTTGCTTTTCACTTCTCTTCTTTTCACAGCTATTTGTAAGGCCTCCTCAGACAGCCATTTTGCTTTTTTGCGTTCCTTTTCTGTAGGGATGGTCTTGATCCCTGTCTCCTATATAATGTCATGAACCTCCATCCATAGTTCATCAGGCACTCTGTCTATCAGATCTAGGCCCTTAAATCTATTTCTCACTTCCGCTGTATCATCATATGGGATTTGATTTTGGTCATACCTGAATGGTCTAGCGGTTTTCCCTACTTTCTTCAATTTGAGTCTAAATTTAGTAATAAGGAGTTCATGATCTGAGCCACAGTCAGCTCCTGGTCTTGTTTTTGCTGACTGTTTAGAGCTTCTCCATCTTTGGCTGCAAAGAATATAATCAGTATGATTTCAGTGTTGACCATCCTGTGATATTCATGTGTAGAGTCTTCTCTTGTGTTGTTGGAAAAGGGTGTTTGCTATGACCAGTACGTTCTCTTGGCAAAACTTTATTAGCCTTTGCCCTGCTTCATTCTGTACTCCAAGGCCAAATTTGCCTGTTATTCCAGGTGTTTCTTGACTTCCTACTTCTGCATTCCAGTCCCCTATAAAGAAAAGGACATCTTTTTTGGGTGTTAGTTCTAAAAGGTCTTGTAGGTCTTCATAGAACTGTTCAACTTCAGCTGTTTCAGCATTACTGGTTGGGGCATAGGCTTGGATTACTGTGATATTGAATGGTTTGCCTTGGAAACAAACAGAGATCATTCTGTCGTTTTTAATATTGCATCCAAGCACTGGATTTCAGACTCTTTTGTTGACCATGGTTGACCATGGCTACTCCATTTCTTCTAAGGGATTCCTGCCCACAGTAGTAGATATAATGGTCATCTGAGTTAAATTCACCTATTCCGTTCCATTTTAGTTCTCTGATTCCTAGAATGTTGACGTTCACTCTTGCCATCTCCTGTTTGACCACTTCCAATTTGCCTTGATTCATGGACTTAACATTCCAGATTCCTATGCAGTATTGCTCTTTACAGCATCGGACCTTGCTTCTATCACCAGTCACATCCACAGCTGGGTATTGTTTTTACTTTGGCTCCATGCCTTCATTCCTTCTGGAGTTATTTCTCCACTGATCTCCAGTAGCATATTGGGCACCTACCGACCTGGGGAGTTCCTCTTTCAGTATCCTATCATTTTGGCTTTCCATACTGTTCATGGGGTTCTCAAGGCAAGAATACTGAAGTGGTTTGCCATTCCCTTCTCCAGTGGACCACTTTCTGATAGTTATAGATATTTCATAAAAAGCAGACACTCTGCATAAATGTCTATAGTCTAATGAAAAACATATATATGAAGCCAAAAGTTCTACCCCTAATCATAAGCAACATGCCTCCTCATAGATGAAGAATTATATAGATTTTTTATGTTCTTATTAGCTTTACCTCTAAAATTATTTGAATACATGATATAACAGTCAGAGATAAAATTCAACCTTTTGTGTGACTCCAGGAACACCAGAAAAGAGAGATCAACTACCTTGACCAAACTGCTGGTGGTTTTTCATGTATGATTAAATTATTTTTTAAAAAATCATTGTGTTTAAGAATGTGAACATGACAATCTAACTTCCATGTAGTGTGCTTGGGCTTTCACATGACATCAAATACCCATAGACTAGAAGCTACAGGCTACAATAAATTCCACATTGACAAATTCTTGAAACATTTGAAAGGAAAAAAGTCAGAAATTGATTAAATGAGAATCCTATGTATTCCCTGGTCGGGGGGATGGCAAGCACAGATGCAATGCCAGGGCCTGCTTACAGTTTGCTCTGTGTTTGCTTAGTTTAATGACCATGCAATGTAAAACTGTTGGTGCAGCAGCCTGTCACATGGTGCTTAACTCATATTTCCTCAAACTTTTAAACCAAGAGCAATTTCAAGTTGAACTTAAGGAACACTGACTTCTTAATAAGATTTGTTACCCAACACTAACATGGAAAATTCATTACAAGTCTTGCCAAATGAACAGTTTCCATGATTTTGTTCCTAGTTCTAGCATGGTTAGGTTATTATGATAAATAAGCAGCTATTAAAGAGCAAATGACAATGTAATATGTGTTAAAAAAAAAAAAACAAAACAACCTCTGTTGATAAGATTCCTTGATTTAAATTTAATAGCTTGATATACATTTTCAGGGCAAAGTTTAATGGCAGCATGACTATGGACATGATAACAGCAGTCCTTCAATAGCTTGATAGTTTGAGTTTGTCTCTTTGTTTGGTTTTATATGGTTGTGCCGGGTCTTAGTTGCAGCATGTGCCATCTATTAATAATTCCCCAACCAGGGATTGAACCCAGATCTCCTGTATGGGGAGCGAGGAATCTTAGCCTGTGGACCACCAGGGAAAGTCATGATAGTTTGAGCGTTAAGACAATTTTGTCATCTCAGCCTACAGAGAATATGAATCAATAAGATTCCAAATCTTATCTAAAGACTCATGCAAACCGAATGCCTGAGGGATTTCTGCAGCTCTGCACTGACTGACTTATTCATCCTTTCATTAAGCAAAAAATGTAGAGTTATCAGCTAGCAGAGACTATGGTGAGCCCAGTAAGGGTACTATGTTACAGAAACACAGCCTCGGCTCTAAAGGTGTTCCCAATGAAGGCAGGCAAGAATGTACTAAGTATGGTGATAGTTATATTGGTGCTGACAGTCAGAGCAGAGAGCAACCTAAACTTGCCTGAAGAAGTTGGGAATGGCTTCAGAGTAGCAACATTTGAAATGGGCTCTGCTGGATGAGTAGGAGTTCAACAAAGAAGGTTGCAAGAGAGGCATTCTAGGTGGAGAGAGCAGCAGGAGATTGGAAATTTAAAAAAGAACTGAATGTGGAAAACTAGTTAACACAGTGTACCAAAGAATGCTCAAAGTACTGCACAATTGCACTCATCTCACACGCTAGTAAAGTAATGCTCAAAATTCTCCAAGCCAGGCTTCAGTAATATGTGAACCGTGAACTCCCTGATGTTCAAGCTGGTTTTGGAAAAGGCAGAGGAACCAGAGATCAAATTGCCAACATCTGCTGGATCATCAAAAAAGCATGAGAGTTCCAGAAAAACGTCTGTTTCTGCTTTATTGACTATGTCAAAGCCTTTGACTATGTGGATCACAATAAATTGTGGAAAATTCTGAAAGAGGTGGGAATACCAGACCACCTGACCTGCCTCCTGAGAAATCTATATGCTGGTCAGGAAGCAACAGTTAGAACTGGACATGGAACAACAGATTGGTTCCAATAGGGAAAGGAGTATGTCAAGGCTGTATATTGTCACCCTGCTTATTTAACTTATATGCAGAGTACATCATGAGAAATGCTGGGCTGGAGGAAGCACAAGCTGGAATTAAGATTGCCAGGAGAAATATCAATAACCTCAGATATGCAGATGACACCACCCTTATGGCAGAAAGTGAAGAGGAACTAAAAAGCCTCTTGATGAAAGTGAAAGAGGAGAGTGAAAAAGTTGGCTTAAAGCTCAACATTCAGAAAACTAAGGTCATGGCATCCGGTCCCATTACTTCATGGCAAATAGATGGGGAAATAGTGTCAAACTTTATTTTTTTGGGCTCCAAAATCACTGCAGATGGTGACTGCAGCCATGAAATTAAAAGACGCTTACTTTTTGGAAGGAAAGTTATGACCAACCTAGATAGCATATTAAAAAACAGAGACGTTACTTTGCCAACAAAGGTCCATCTCGTTAAGGCTATGATTTTTCCAGTGGTCATGTATGGATGTGAGAGTTGGACTATAAAGAAAGCTGAGCGCCGAAGAATTGATGCTTTTGAACTGTGGTGTTGAAGAAGACTCTTGAGAGTCCCCTGGACTGCAAGGAGATCCAACCAGTCCATCCTAAAGGAGATCAGTCCTGAATGTTCATTGGAAGGACTGATGTTGAAGCTGAAACTCCAATACTTTGGTCACCTCATGTGAAGAGCTGACTCATTTGAAAAGACTGTGATGCTGGGAAAGATTGAAGGCAGGAGGAGAAGGGGATGACAGGCTGAGATGTTTGGATGGCATCACCAACTCAATGGAGATGAGTTTGTGTAAACTCCGGGAATTGATGATGGACAGGGAGGCCTGGTGTGCTGTGGTCCATGGAGTCGCGAACAGTCAGACACAACTGAGCGACTGAACTAACTGAACCTAAGATGAAAACAAAAGACAGGAAATTAGCAAAATGCTCCCTCCATTTTTTTTTTGGAACCAGTTAGTTTAGGTAATTTGAAAGATGATAGCAAAAGAAACATTGGAGTCAGTACTATTGAGGTGGATGAACTCAGATTCTATTATACAGAGTGAAGAAAGTGACAAAGACAAATATCACATATTAATGCATATATGGTGGCTCAGAGGTTAAAGAGTCTGCCTATGATATGGGAGACCTGGGTTCGATCCCTGGGTCGGGAAGATTCCCTGGAGAAGGAAATGGTAACCCACTCCAGTACTCTTGCCTGGAGAATCCCATGGACGGAGGAGGCTGGTGGGCTACAGTCCACGGGGTCGCAAAGAGTCGGACACGATTGAGCAACTTCACTTCACTCCACTTCACTTCATGGAATCTAGAAAGATGGTACCGACGATCCAACGGGTAGGGCAGCAAAGAGACACCAGCATAAAGAACAGACTCTTGGACTCAGTGAGGGAAAGAGAGGACGGGATGATTTGAGAGAATAGCACTGAAACATATACATTGCCAGATGTAAAATAGATAACCAGTGAGAGTTTGATGTAAGACGCAGGGCACCCAAAGCTGGTACTCTGTGACAACCTGGAGGGATGGGCTGGGGAGGGAGGTTGGAGGGGGACTCAGGATGGTAGGGACACATGTGTGCCTATTGCTGATTCATACGGATGTATGGCAAAAGCCATCACAATATTATAAAGTAATTATCCTTCAGTTAAAATAAATAAATAGAGCTTTAAAAAGTGGTTTGTGTTTTACTGTAAAGGCTGTTGTATGCAGCAGTTTTTCACTCCCTGTGTAGTCGTAGATGAGTTACAGAAGTGCAGAGATACTGGTCTCTTAAGCCCTCTTTGGATCAGCCAGCAAAATATGGGTGGTCAGAGATACCAGACCCATCACCTCTGGCCAAGAGCAGACTCTTCCACTTGTCAAAGTGCCCTCTAAAGATACCGCCATCTTCTATACCTGACAGGGGGCAGAAAAGGTTATGAATCACTGGCACACCAAGCTAAAGACTCTGCCTTCTAGACAGTAGAGAGCCCCTGAAAATGTTATTCAGGGAAGTGGAGGCAGCAGGAGACTAATATTAGAGACGGGAAGCCAACCTCAGAGGCTGTTACCATAGCCAAGAGAATGGAGGGTAAAGACTTCAGGTATTTCTCAGCTGGGTCACTGTTGAGCACCTGGTGTTATTCTACTGAACAGAACTCATGCTCTGTGTGGCAAGGACTTATCTTAGAGACACAGGGACTCTGGGATATCAGAGCAAAAAAAAAATTTTGTAAAGAGGCTTCCTGTTGGGAATACAAGAGAATATTTAGGTCTAGCAATCAGGCTTTGGGGATTTCCCAGGTGGTGCTAGTGGTAAAGAACCAGCCTGCCGGTGCAGGAGACATAGGAGATGTGGGTTTGATCCCTGGGTTGGGAAGACCCCCCTGGAGGAGGGCATGGAAACCCACTCCAGTCCTTGCCTGGAGAATCCCATGGACAGAGGAGTCTGGCAGGCTGCAGCTGATAGGGTTGCAAAGAGATGTACACGACTGAAGCAATTTAGCATGCACACACACAATCAGGTTTTGGCTCACAAAATCACTACTTTGAGCAAAAAGGGTGAGGCCAAGATGCTGCTCAAACTTCTGGGGTGAAGGCATGATTCAAAAAGTAGTTTCCAATGATCTAAAAATCCAGTGGGCATATTGGCTCAGCCTGTGACCCAACCGATTGTCCATGAGAAGAAACTGTTTTGGTAGAGACCAGAATATAAACTCCAAGACCATAGGAATTTCATCTATATGGGTCACTGGTCTTTACTGCCTATATTAGTGCCTGAAACTTTTAGGCATTTAATAGATACTTGTTGAATAAAAGTATGATACCACTATGTTGAGTGTTGACGTGTATGCTTGCATGCTAAGTCACTTTAGTAATGTCTGACTCTTTGTGACCCCATGGACTGGGAACCCGCCAGGCTCCTCTGTCCATGGGATTCTCCAGGCAAGAATGCTGGAGTGGGTTCCATGCCCTCCTCCAGGGGATCTTCCTGACCCAGGGATTGAGCCCATGTCTCTTCTGTCTCCTGCAATGTCAGGCAGATTCTATACCACTAGTGCCACCCATATAAATAGTAACCACTCATTTTTCTATAGCAGAGATGTTAGACTTGAAAGATTTATATGTGTGGAGACAGAGAGAGACATAAAAAGAGATTGCTTTACTTTGTTTAGGCTAAAACACCTAAGGGATGAGATGAACAATGGAAGTTTAATTCCACTTCCACTGCTCAGCTCTGATGGCAGTGGCTGCATCTGAAAAAGTGACTGGGAATAAATACAACCAGCTAAGGAGTGACTAAGTGACAAGAATGATGAAGCCCTGGAGGCCCAGCACCAGCAGGGCTTTTGGCAGCAGTCAAGCTCCACAACAAAATTTCAGGGTATATTCTGAGCTGTGGGTGTCCCCATGTTGGCAACGTACATGGAGATGGAGATGGAGAAGGAGAAGGTAGGAATCCAGGAATAACGGTGTAATAGTGGGGTGATGGACTAGAGAAAATTGTTAGTATCCTTCATACTCGTGGGTATGATCAGAAACTGCTGGCATGGTTCAGGGAAACAAGCATTACACATGCATTCACAAGAATCTG
Organism: Redunca redunca; assembly: GCA_006410935.1. Lineage (NCBI taxonomy): Eukaryota > Metazoa > Chordata > Mammalia > Artiodactyla > Bovidae > Redunca > Redunca redunca. Next base: position 1,685,717 of record SJYQ01002241.1, read on the forward strand.
AATCTGCTATACTCCAGCTGTACCAACACAGAGCCAGTGAAACGGACCATAGTATGGAAAATATAGTGTGTGATTTACTTCTGTCAACTTGTAAAGCTGAGACAGAATTCTGCAGCTGCAATGGGCAAGGGATCCAATGAGCTCATTAATATGTCAATGGCCTATCACGTGCACAGCGTTTTTCTAGGTCCACGACTCTCTCCACAGTTCTCAAGTCCAGAATCTTCTGGAAATCCAAAATTTTAATTTTTTATCCATTTGGTGATTGAAGTGATGTAAGGCTACTTTCAAGTTTTGTCCCATTTACTGTGAACATCCACACCTTTGGTTGCTGAAATTTAACTATTGAGTCCTGCTCCAGATGCTGTTGGAGGCATTGCTTAATGAATGGTGCATACACCAAATAACCTTTCCAAAATCCTGAGCTTTCTGTATTCTGAAACCTATATTGCCTCAAAGGCTTGCAATAGTGAGACAAAGAAGTAACGACACTGAATGCTCCTTTCTAAAACAGAGAAAAAAAATAGAAGCACATAGCCTGCAGCAACTGTGAGATCTAAATAGACACACATCCAGGGACAGGGACTATTCCCTGATTAAGGCCTCTTTCTTCTCCTTTGAAGTATGCTTAGTCGTTAAGTTGTGTCTGACTCTTTTGTGACTCCATGGATTGTAGCCCACCAGGCCCTCTGTCCATGGGATTTCCCAGACAAGAATACCGGAGGGGGTTGCCATTTCCTCCTCCTCTCTCTAATCCGTTTTGTTCTTACCCTCTGGACTACTTGCTTAGTCCTCTGAGAGGTCTTTCTTTTTCCATAAGAAATAGCCCAGTTTTGTATTTGAATAGTTCTCTCAGTCAGCTTACACCTGTAGGAAGTTGAAGCCTCAGAGGCTTCTGAATTCATCTCTGTCCCTTTAATTCTGAATTGATACAACTCCTTTAAAAATCTTTATAAGATTTCTATGGATCAGACTATAATTTCCTCTATTAGACAAAAACCAGGCTCCCTATTATCAAAACTGTGTTGTGTTCAGTTGCTTCAGTCAAGTCCGACTCTTTGCCACCCTATGGACTGTAGCCCACCAGGCTCCAACGTCCACCGGATTCTCCAGGCAATAATACTGGATGGGTTGCCACGCCCTGCTCCAGATCTTCCCGACCCAGAGATCGAACCTGCATCTTTTTTGTCTCCTGCATTGCAGGCAGCTTCTTCACCAGTTGAACTAGCTTCTTTCTAATTTCAGAGATGTGTCAAATTTGAGTGACATGTCTGAATTCACAGAAGAACTTTTGTTTAGGTGAGAGGTCTACCAGACACCACCTTAAATCATTCTGAGGTTTTATGAAAGGGTCTTCCAGCCACACCCTTCATTTGATCTTGCCCCCATAGCCTCATTTTGTTGAAAATAGCCTGATATTAATTTTTAAACACATTCTAATTTTGACAGTGTTTTCCCACCCAGCGCATCTTGGGACTTCTATATTTTCTCAAGTTCTATTACAAACTGAAAGGTTCTTTCTTTAGTTAATCTCTCTCTTCCTGCATTTTATTATACACAGCTATAAAAAGCCAACTCGTACTTGTAACATTCTGCCTGGAAATCTCCTAGCCGGATCCACCAGTTTATGGGAAAAAATTTCTGTCTTCCAAGTGTAGCAGGCAACATTTGCCAGTTGTGTGGCTACTATATAACAAGGGTGTATCTTTTTCCTCCATTCTCCAAAAACAATTTCCCTTAATCTCCCAGCCTCTTTAGACACCAATCATTTTCTCTCGGCCTCTGTAGACACCAGTCTCCCCATTACCAAAGCCAGTGCCACCCGTTTTAGATTTTTCTTATGACAGCACTCCGTTTCTATGTACTAACTTCTGTTTTAGTTAACTATTTTGTATTTAGCCATCCTAAAACCTAGTGATTTCAACAACAATGACTTCTTGCTTTCTGTATAGTTCTGTGGGTTGACTGGGATGTCCATCTAACGGTTTCATGTGTTTATACATGCTGGAGAGCTGTCTGAGATGAGAGGTTCAAAACAGCCTCATTCTTGGGTCTAATGATTGGTATTGACTATTTTGGGGGAGTCTTCATTCTCTTTTATGTGGCCTCTCATCTTCTAGTAGACTATACCAGCTTTCCTAAATAGTGATATCAAGGCATCATTCCAGGAGGGCAAGGGCAGAATCTTTAAGACATAATGAAGCCCAAGCTTTGGAATTTGTATGACATCATTACTTCCATATTCTGTTGGTCAAGGGGCCAGTACATGTTGAAGGAGGCTGAGAAACAGGTCTGTCTCTGGATGAGAAGGCAAAGTCACAGGGCAGGGGGATATGCACACTGAAATGGGGGATGTTTGTGGCCACTGAGCAGTGTATTAGACTAGAATCTGTTTGAATGAATGCTTAATTTTTATTTGGGGAATGACCATGGCCTTAGTCCCAGATCTCTACTTCTTGATTCCAACTCCAAATGCAAGGCAATGTGTTAAGTAAGGCTGGGCTCAGAAATCAGACTTGTAATATGAGATTTTTTTTGAGTGACTATTCTCTGATTGCTTGACTTTCTTAATCCTTGTCAACAGTGGTGTCTCTTTTCCTTTTTTACCATTGGTGACTATTTTGTTTATTAATATGTGTTCAGTTCAGTTCAATTCGGTCACTCAGTTGTGTCTACCTCTTTGAGACCCCATGGACAGCAGCACACAAGACTTCACTGTCCATCATCAACTCCCAGAGCTTGCTCAAACTCATGTCCATCCAATCAGTGATGCCATCCAACATCTCAACCTCTGTTGTCCCCTTCTCCTCCTGCCTTCAATCTTTCTCAGCATCAGAGCCTTTTCCAATGAGTCAGTTCTTCATATCAGGTGACCAAATTATGGTGTATGTGTATAGAATGGAGCATGGGACTGTTTATTCAGAATTCACTTTTATCTATTTCATTATTACACTATTTTAAAGATTTGATTCAAAAGACACATAAGACACTTCTTACTGTGTCAGAGAAAGCAAACATTCTGTGGAATGACAGCACATGCAACCTGGCACAGAGCAGGTTTTTGTAATTCTCTAAAACCTGAGTGAAACACTCATTCACCTTGGATAAGAAGAAGGGGAAAATGATTAAGCAAGAACAGACCATTTCTGATTATTTACTGATCAAAACAATGGGGTCTTGAATATTCTATCTCTGCTGTTCCCTATGCCACATTCTAGATTAATGTAGAGGAACAGATAAATCTGGTTTAGAATCTAGGCTTTACCATTTATTTATTATGTGACCTTGAATAGTATTTAAATGATTTGACATATCTGCTTCATCAGATTTGTAGGATAAAATTGCAGGTTGAATTATAGGAACATAGTAGTACATTAGTGAATGTCCATTTTCTTTCTTTATCTATGTTACTAGATTCCAAAGGACATCGAATACAAGATTAGGGCTATAGACTTATAAGCAAAAGTCAGTTGTTGATAATCTGTAAGCTAGGAAATTACAAAAATAAAAAGGTCTGGGAAATAAAATTTTCAGCTACACGTGGTTTCTATATTATTTTCTTCTATGTTGTTCTGCATTGTATATATTATTTTAGAGATTGTGAAAAAGTATATCGGTATAATCTCCATCTAGTAATAGATTATCCAATTAAACCCTAAAGATACGTTTAAGATACTAGAACATTAGGACACTGAACATAATTAGAAAGTTGTGATACTTGATATTCGTTGATTTTTAAAGAGCTGAGAAATAGTTACCAAGGGAAAACCCAAAACTGTGTAGGACTTTCCTACACATAAGTATTTTAAAATTTTTGCTTTGTTTTTATTTTGAAATACACAGTATAGAAGGAACTATTAGTCTTATCTGTATTTTATGCCTCTAATCCAGCTTTCCCTTCACATACCATATAAAATTTGAGGCTTAGAATAGCAATACTAGAAATAAAACAGAGACTAAATAGGACACCCATTCATAACAAGAATAAATAATAAATCTTGCTGATGGATTGTAAAGACTGATGGCAAGGGAAAGGTCAATTACCTCACTACAATCTTACAGTGACATACTTGAGAAAATTCTATAAAGTGAAAAGTGATGAATTATGACCCTGGCACATCTAGAATTCTATAGATAAAATATTCAGTTTTACTTTCTGCAAAGTATTTCATTCATGCAAATTTTTTCACTTTGGTCCCCAGTTTGAGCTGAATATGTTCAGTCAAATATTAGTGTCCTCACTTAAGTTAATATTATCAAAATGCTGATTTTCTTCTTTTACACATTTTTGAGTGCAGGAAACTTCCACTGTGTTTTTAATGCCCCAGAACTTCTAGCCCCGTGAGACTTGAAGGTAATGAAGTAGATACAAATGAAACATGTCTGTGGTGATCATACTTTTCTTCCAAAAACCCATAGAGATGCAAATAGTTTAAAAACCAGTAGACTAAGACAGTAAACTAGACAGAAACACATCTTTTCTCCTGTGATGTAGGTTTAACTCCAGTATAGGAATTCAACGAAGACAGTGTCAACTGGTCTTCAAATTTTTACTGCAAGTTTTCTTTTATTAAAAGAGCAGATGAGTTTCTTAAAAAGTCATGAAGTCATAGTGTCTAAACCCTGCAGAGGTGCTTATATATCTGGATCTGTTTGGAAACTGGGAAGCTGTATGGAACTGAAATAAAAGTACTATGTGAACTGAAGCCATATACCACAAACACACACATTTATCTGGGAGATGACAAACTCCTATGCTGTCTATCTTCAAAAAAACAAAAACAAAAACCTGATCATTATTCCATTCTTCAGATAGTACATCTCCAAATGTATGTTTGGGGATGCAGGTGGTATCCTGAGGCATATCAGAAATAATTCAAGTAGCACAGACAAATTTCTTCTTTGGCAGGAAGCTATGCTTGGATTCCAACAGTAACTCAGCAATAAGAATCCAGTGTAAGAGTTATTAAGTAGGCCACAAAAACCTCCTCCAGTAATTGCTACCTCTTCTTCTATGCCTTGAATAGAAGAGTATGAGAAGGCCCTATTCTTTGTGATTTGAGGCAATCAATATGCATATTACCTTTTTAACTGTGAATTTAAAACACTATTAAACATCATCTTCCTAAGGCTTTATTTCCAGTAATGTTAGTACTTTTTAATTGATCTTATAAAACTCAACAAAAGCTACTACACGCTTGTTTAAAAAAAAAAGGAAAAGAAAATCCTCTAGTGAGCATGTAATAGTGAGTTCTAGAAAGCCAGATAATTTCTTTGCTTAATAATAGTTTTCTTTCCTCTTGGCTGCAGATTCTCATAACTAGCACCATGCCAAACATTCGAAGATTGGATTATGGCCTGTCGTACTTGATTATTTTTGTCAGCATGCTGACCCGGGGTGCCCTTTTCTTGTGTTGTTCCTTCTGTTTCCATTTTTCATGTCATCCAGCTTTTCATCTTGTCAATCAGCTTTTGACTTCCTGATTAAAGTGTCTGTCACAGGAGCAGCCTGGTCTCCAGTCAGTTGTTTAATTTGTTCCTCATGGCATCCAATTGAGTTATTCATCTGGCCCAGCTGTTCCCAAGTGCTTCCAGCATCACTTTTTCATGTGTTTGGGTTTAACCTCTATATCTATGTACAACAGTGTGAATTGTTCCATTCATACTGTTGACTGTGGATTGCTTTGCCTTCCTAATGCCTTGACGCTATGAGGCTGGCTGCTATGCTGTGGCCAAACCAATGGAGAGAGGCAATATTTCAATCTGATGTTATGGTAACGACTACAACTAAACAGACTAGTTTTCAAGAATTACAGCTGGCCCCCCTTTTTAACAATTAGGACGATGTAATGGAAACTCTGGGCTATTCGGATTCAGACCCACCCAAAAATAATGTTGATGGTGCTTGGCAGAGGAAAGGAAATCTCAGTCTGCCAATATTGTGGATATTGCTGTGAGTGCTCCAGGACCTATTTGTTGCATTAGATGACATGAGATACTCTCTTGGCCTGAATTGGTGAAGATACCCAACTGGAAAAATGAAATTAAGTAAATCTGCTGAGTTTGCAAATGAAAGCTTGTCTTCTAGTGGGTAAGATGATTTATATCATGCAACATTCAAGAAGCCACATAATGCAACAGGAAACTGGAGGAAAAGAAAACTAGGGTACATTTCCCCCACTCTCCCTTTTAGCAACTCAAACCTAATCAATTCAAAATTTCAGGAGATTGTTCATGAGTGAGCCATTCCTTCCTGCTATTCCTATCATGTTTCTCCTGCACCCCCTAAAAACTTGAAATGGTAATTCCATTATAACCATCATGAAAATAACCAGAGACTGTGTGCCTAGGACTTAAAAGAATGTAGAATGACTTTAATAAGAATCAGGCAGAAGGTTAACACAGCTTCACAACCTACCTCCTAGTTTGGTTTGATTTCATGGAAATATTTAAAAGGAATTCAGTTGCTTCTCCTATAAGAATATGCATTCATTTCCTTAGGCTAGTAATAGAGGCTATAGTGAAATGATGCAGAAATCCTAAACAGAATAAAATGTTAGTAACATGATATATGGGCAAGGATATTGCCAAAAGCTTAGGAAACAAAATCATTTTTCTGACTCTGGGTTTTTACAGAGCATTTTGAATTTTATCTGAGAGGTATTATACTTACATTAAATTATTAATAATATTGCAACTTATTTACAGAGTTTTTATGTATTTCATTTTTAATTAGAAAAACTATTATCAAGCAAATATGACTTCAAATGGTAAAAATAAAATGTTTAGGGGTCATACATCATGGAGAAAATATACTTTGAAAGGTATATTTCTGGTTTTATTCCAGACAAATAAACTCCAGAGGTTTCCCAGTGGAGGTTACCATGATGTATTGCTCAGGAAAATAGTTTTTTTCAAACTCTACCATGAAAGGTTTTCCTTGTTGTCTTAGGCAGATTCATTTTTCCAGTTTTTCCAAACAAGTGTCTGGAGGAATATTCCCCTCCCCCCCCATGAGTCTTTCTCTCTATTATGCCCAGGAAAGTGAATCTAGTGAATTGGTACTCAATATTCATTGCATCCTTCTTCTAGTCTGTCTTACTGTGCTGTAGAGGCTACGAAGTTAAACATCACGTTTGCTAGACTCCCTTGCAGCTAGGGTTCTAGATATGCTTTAAATCTGTCCGATCAGATATACTTGTGAAATATATGAAAAGGGGAAGTGAAGAAGAAACCACTACTTTACCACTACTATTGACCGTGTTGGGAAACACAGCCCAGGAAGAACCGAGTTTTTCTGTAGAAATGCTAGCAGATGTCACTGGGGTTAAGTGGCAAGGTAAGGAATGATCATCGTTTCTTGAGGAGAGACTGAATAAGCACAGCACAACTATGAAGCCAGTAGCTGTAAACGTAGCATATTAACCTGAATCCCACGTGGAATGTGTGCCCTTGGAGCTTATATTACAGGTGGCTTCCTGCCTCTCCGTCTTTCTGATTGTGAATTCCCTGGTGGGTTTTGTTGTTGTTGCTATTTACTCACTCAGTCATGTCCAACTCTTTTGTTACCCCACAGACTGCAGCCCACCAGGTGCCTCTGTTCATGGGATTTCTCAGGTAAGAATACTAGAGTGGGCTGCCATTTCCTTCTCCAGGGAATCTTCCTGACCCTGGGATTAAACCAGCATCTTCAGTATTGGCAAGTAGACTTGTCACCACTGTGCCACCTGGAAAGGTCCCCTGGTGGGCTAGATCTATGTTTTTCTAGGAGATGTTTCTGGAGTTCTAACCCATAGACTGCTCTTCTTCTTTCAATGGATTGCAAGCTCATTATTCCCTATAGCAAATCCATTTCTAATTTAATAAGCCATTTTTAACTGCAAATTCATCCTGATTGGTATAGTTTATCTTTTCACTTTTTCAAAAACAGTATCACACAGTACAAAGAGCAGATGCTTTGAAGTCATATGCATTATTATTGGTTACTTTACTTCAGATAAATTTATGAACTTATCTAACATCTGCTGGATTGTGGAAAAAGCAAGAGAGTTCCAGAAAAACATCTATTTCTGCTTTATTGACTATGCCAAAGCCTTTGACTGTGTGCATCACAATAAACTGTGGAAAATTCTGAAAGAGATGGGAATACCAGACCACCTGACATGGCTCTTGAGAAACCTATATGCAGGTCAGGAAGCAACAGTTAGAACTGGACATGGAACAACAGACTGGTTCCAAATAGGAAAAAGAATATGTCAAGGCTGTATATTGTCACCCTGCTTATTTAACATATATGCAGAATATATCATGAGAAACGCTGAGCTAGAAGAAGCACAAACTGGAATCAAGATTGTGGGGAGAAATATCAATAACCTCAGATATGCAGATGACACCACCCTTATGGCAGAAAGTGAAGAGGAACTAAAAAGCCTCTTGATGAAAGTGAAAGAGGAGAGTGAAAAAGTTGGCTTAAAGTTGAACATTCAGAAAACTAAGACCATGACCTCTGGTCCCATAACTTCATGGCAAATAGATGGGGAAACAGTTGAAACAGTGTCAGACTTTATTTTTTTGGGCTCCAAAATCAGTGCAGATGGTGACTGCAGCCATGAAATTAAAAGACGCTTACTCCTCGGAAGGAAAGTTATGACCAATAACTTTTTTTTTAATTAACTTTTTTTTAATATGAGCATATTAAAAAGCAGAGACATTACTTTGCCAACAAATGTCCATCTAGTCAAGGCTATGGTTTTTCTACTGGTCATGTATGGATGTGAGAGTTGGAATGTGAAGAAAGCTGAGCATCGAAGAATTGATGCTTTTGAACTTTGGTGTTGGAGAAGACTCTTGAGAGTTCCATGGGCTGCAAGGAGATCCAACTGGTCCATTCTAAAGGAAAGCAGTCCTGGGTGTTCATTGGAAGGACTGATGCTGAAGCTGAAACGCCAATACTTTGGCCACCTCATGCGAAGAGTTGACTCATTGGAAAAGACTCTGATGCTGGGAGGGATTGGGGTAGGAGAAGAAGGGGACAACAGAGGATGAGATGGCTGGATGGCATCACTGACTCGATGGACATGAGTTTGAGTGAACTCCGGGAGTTGGTGATGGACAGGGATGCCTGGCGTGCTGCAATTCATAGGGTCGCAAAGAGTCAGACACGACTGAGCGACTGAACTGAAATTTCAGTTCCCTCATCTCACCAGAATAATACCTAAATGGATAGTGGATGTAAAGATAAATGGGATAATAAATCTTAAGAGTCTCAAACATGTATGCAAACATTCAATTAATGTCAGTACTCTTCTTCAGTGTTTAAACTGGAACAGTCCATTTCCAACACAGTATTTTTTCCATTAAGCTATTCAAAGATCACATTTAGTGAGGAAAACAAAAGCTATAGGACAATATTGTTATGTTTATAGAAAAGCACATCCCCATGTCAATCTGAATCGAGTAAGTCAACTACTTTTCAATACCAATACTGAGCCTTACACAGGGAACTAGATCCACTGAGACTTCCAGGTTGCTATATTTAACTCTTTGGAAAATAAAATAAATTATAAATTCCATGGAAGCAAAGAGCTCCAGGTGCTACATATGTACATGCTTGCTTATTGCCATGAAAAATGAAGCAACCAACTCTCAATCCAAGAAGACTCTTTTGAGGATGATAGTATAATTTTAACCCCACTTCCTTACCTAAGCCCAGGAACATGTCTTGTTTGTTGTTGCTCAGTCGCTAAGTTGTGCCTCACTCTCTGTGACCCCACAGACTGCAGCACGCCCAGCTTCCCTGCGCTTCACTGTCTCCCAAAATTTGGGCAAACTCATGTGCATTGAGTCGATGATGTCATTCAACCATCTCATCCTCTGTTGCCCCCTTTTCCTCCTGCCCTCAGTTAGTAACACAATAACACAGCACTCTCATTCTTTTAGACGAAACAACTTTGGGTTATCACCAGATATTTTCTTTGAAAAAAGAGTCCATCCAGCTACATGAAGCATGAAGGCATTTCAGAATCCTTCTTGATCTTTCTATAAGATTTAGGCATTTTACTATATCACATATTATTAACCTAAAAAGTGCATATCCTTTTAGGAACAATGAAACAAAATAGAAAGATTCATTCAGACAAAAGAAAGAAATGTACCCAGATGCTGAAGTAAAAATGGACCTGAAATTCAGCAGCCACATGTTAGAAGATGCTGTGATGGTCTGGAAATAGCCTCTACCATCTAGAGACTTGAGTTTAAAACTCCATAAATGTCACAAGAAGAGAGGAGTCTTTGAGCATATTTGATTAGGAAGGTAGAAATGAGAACCCTCCAAGGCAGAACCTTCTGTGGTTCCATCCTCTGAAAAGAGCTGCTAGAAACACATACATTAAGCCAGGGAAATGACAAGAAATTCTGCCGTTGCCTGGGAATCTGAGTCAAAAAGAAAAAAAAAAATCAGCATGGAAAGTGAGAGGCTTGATTTTACATGTTTTATGGGATACAAGAATGATCAAACCAATACATTTGTAGAAAAAATCAATATCAGTCAACTTGCATCAGCGTGTGCTAAGTTGCTTCAGTCGTGTCTGATTCTTTGTTGACCCCATGGACTGTAGCCAAATAGGCTCTTCTGTCCATGGGATTTTCCAGGCAAGAATACTGGAGTGGGTTACCCTTTCCTTCTCTAGGGGATCTTACCTACCCAGGGATCAAACCTGCATTTCTTAAGTCTCCTGCCCTGGGAGGCAGGCAGGTTCTTTACCGCTAGTACCACCTGGGAAACCTAATCAGCATATTCAAACTCAAAACCCTTTTAGGGAAAAACAACTAAAGCTTATTTAGTAGTCTCTCTATCATACAAACACACACACACACACACAGTCTGCTTCTAATGACTTCACATTGAAACATTTGTAAAAACACAGAAGGAAACAATACTTCATTAGCAAGATTAAATACACACAATCCCCAAATTTGAAGTTACAGAATCTGAAAAATCTATATATGTTTAAAATTATAGCAAAAGAAACAGAAACCACATGGCAAGAATAAGACACTATCAAGACATGTTTTAAAAGAACCAATGACATAAAATATAATATCAAAGTGAAAATGTTAGTTGCTCAGTCCTGTCCAACTCTTTGTGACCCCATGGACTATAGCCTGCCAGGTTCCTCTGTCCTTGAGATTTCCCAGGCAGGAATACTGGAGTGGGTCACCATTTCCTTCTCCAGGAGATCTTCCTGACCCAGGCATCGAACCCACGTCTCCTGTATCTCAAGCATTGGCAGGCAGATTCTTTACTACTGCGCCACCTAGGAAGCCTGAAATTATGTTCTAATTATCCACAGTGAAAACTTGCTTATTGTTTGCTTTCTCTTCTCTATTTCCCAATTCCTCTACTGTCTTTCTGGGAACACCTCAAAATAAACTAATAGTACTTGAAACCCTATCTCAGGGTCTTCTGAGGAATCCTAAACTCAGCAACAAGTTTGATTCAGCATCATGTTATCAACATGATGGACCAGCTTGATATCCTATGTAATATTAAAATAATCAAAGTTCCTTAGAACTATATTGTGAATGAGCATTTTAGTTTATACAGTACTGTACTTAGTCAAGACTATGAATATGTATTAATGTCTCTCCCAGGAGAATGGAAACTATATTAATCCCCCTTTTTTTTTATATTTGAAGTATAATTGACATAAAACATATTAGTTTCAAGCATACAACATAACTATTTAACATTTGTATATTTTGCAAAGTGATCACCATAGTAAGTCTAGTTAGCAGCCTTTATGTAATTATACAGACTCACAAAAAATTAATTATCTGTTGTTGATCCTTCTTGATGAGCATTAAAAACTACCCATTCACCAGATCCATAGTCTCATATAACATTTTGAAGGCAGGGTAATAAATTCTAGTAAAAATAAACCTACCCTTCACTAAATATATGGTAGTATATTTCAACCAATTCATTTTTTTTTTTTTTTTTTGGCAGGAGCTATTCTGATACATTAAATGATAAAATCATGGACATTATCCTCTAAGTCTTCTAGAAGTCATCAAACTCTACCATTCCACCCAGAATGGGACATTGCTTCTAATTTGTAATCTTGACTAAGAGTAGTGAGGACGGATTTGTGAGCTTCCACTTGGTCTTTCCTACCATGATGACTGTTAACCCACAAGCCACGGAGTACTGTGAGGATTTGGATATATATATATATATATGCATGATATTATACACAGGTGTTATTGGGACACGTGATGTATATAACAAGAGAGCTGATAGAGAGCTTAGGTAATAAGAGAAATCCTGGCCCCTTGCTAGTCCAGTGGGTCCATGGACACATGCTATGCTCGTTTCTCTAGTGTCCCTAGAAAACTATAGGATGTGTCCATGGGCCCACTGGACTAGCATAGTGCCAGGGTTCCATTTATTACCTAACCTCTGTACCAACACTATTCTGTCATCAGGTCAGACACTGTGTGAGACATCGTAACTTTCCATTACAAAGGCTGCTGTCAGCCGCTTGCTAATCAGCTTTTTAGATTTTTGATTTTGGGCTTATATAAATGAAGCCATCCCCTCATTTTGCCATCTAGCTTATCCCTGGGAACAACAAGATATACTAGCCATTGCCAACACATCCCAGAGGATCTAAAGATGTTGGTTGCCTCTTTAGCTTTGCTGCCTGGTACAGTAATTATACCCACTTGCCTCTAACAATTAAGTGTTAGCACCTGGCTTTTCAGTTACAGACTGCTGTCAGCCCCTCTGAAATTGGGAGTGGCATTCTAGAGCAGCAGCATCTGCTAGTATGAACTCTGGCTTACAGAAAAGAGTCACCCCAGAGCTTGTCAACAAGGCTTGTGTCATTGTTACTAGCAGAGCAGGAATCCTGGGTGCTCATGGGGAACTTTCTGCTCGGTGGGAGTCCTCTGAAAGAACAGGTAGAATACACCTTAGTAATGTCCTGCTGCTGCGGCCGCTGCTAAGTCGCTTCAGTCGCGTCCGACTCTGTGCGACCCCACAGACGGCAGTCCAGCAGGCTCCTCCGTCCCTGGGATTCTCCAGGCAAGAACACTGGAGTGGGTTGCCATTTCCTTCTCCAATGCATTGCATGCATGCTAAGTCACTTCAGTCGTGGCCGACTCTATACTACCCTATGGACCGCAGCCCACCAGGCTCCTCTGTCCACAGGATTCTCCAGGCAAGAATACTGGAGTGAGTTGCCATTTCCTTCTCCATAGTAATGTCCTATCAAGCAGCAAAGAAGCTTAGTTACTTTCTACCAGTTTCCATTGGAAATTTACTCCTGGGGATGTCAATTCCTTAGCACCCTTAGCCTGTTCAGTGAACTTTTTCTTTAGATCAGAAAAAGCCCTCAGACAGATAAATGCTGAAGCTTGAAGGAGGAAGCCTCTGGTACGTGCAAAGCTACAAGAATGTGCTGAGGGGGTGAGAGGATAATGGTCCCAAAGTTTCTGCTACTTATGTCACAGAGAAATTCAACTACTGAGCCAACCATAATTGCACAGAACGGTGTCTATGTTATCAATGTTTGCAATATTGAAAAAATGGAAATAGGCTAATTATTCATCTCTGGGGAAATATTGGAGAATAGATAAATGAATGGTTTACTTATTAATAAAATGCAGCCATTAACATAAATGAACTAGTTTTACTTGTACCAGTAGAGACAAATCAAGCAACATAATATTGAGCAAAGAATAACTTGCAAAATTTATACAGAGTAAATTTATAATAGCAAATCACTATCAAATGATGATGTGTTATTTATAGGTCTCTGCATATGTAATACAATTACAAAAAATGTGCATGGAATGAAACATATAAATTTTAGGATATTGGGTATTTCTGAAAAGAAATGAATAGAAACAGACTGAGAGTTAAGCTATTTTGTAACACATATCTTAAAATAACTAAAAAAAAAGTAGTCTAAAGCAAATGTATACAAATGTTGACAATTATTAAATTTCATGGTAATGGTATGTTATANTGGTAACTCCCAGTTCTTACTGCTCATCAGACTCATCTGAAGAGGTTTTTTCAAAATATATGTCTGGATCCCATCTTCCAAAAATCATTCTTAGTAGATATGGAGAATTGTCTCAGAATCTTAATAAAAGTTTCTTGAGTACTTTTGATCTTTATTCAGCTTTGGGAGCTACTGACAAGATACTTTCTTTCTCTAGGAAATCTGATTTATATCCTACTTTTCTATGATTAGAAGTTAAGCAATTCACTTGTAAACATTTTCACTAAGTTATAGCATGGTGGTATGTCTTTTATTTTCATTAAAATAGTAAAGAAAGCTTTGATATTTGCTTTAAAATCATTGATGAGTACGTTGTCAATTGTGTTAATATTGTTGTTGCAATCTTGTTTATAAACCATGTCTGAGAAATGATGTTTATACTTCAGTCCAAGAAAAAGAAACTGTCTTTTTGAATGAGTAATTGGTATTTTTCCTTTTATTAGTTAACAATTATTATGTAAGTAACCATGAAGAAAATTCTGGTCTGCTGATAAAAAAAAACTCTGAAGGAAATTTAATACTTTAAAAAATGCGTTATCTCTGTTTTAATAGCTATAATGTAGGTTGCTTTTACTGAAGTACAGTTGATTTACAATACTGTATTCGTTTCAGGTACACCATATAGTAACATAGTTGTGTCTTTTAATGAAAGTACTTTCTAAAACTTCAAATACTTTGTAAAACTAGGTTTGGTATAAATAGTTGATAATGATGATGATAATGATAATGACAGCTACCATTTTGGGGCTTTTACTATGTGACTTCACAAACTTTTAATTTTTTAATTTAATCCTCAGTTCAACCCATTAAGGTAAAAATTATTGCTATTTATAAAAAGCAAGTTAAGTAATCGCTTTCCTTCACTGATGAATAAAATCAAAATTACAGAGAAAAAGGAGAACCTGAGAATGTACCTAATAATTTCCCTATGAATCTACCCAGCAACTAGCCACTAGTCTATAGCTACTGTTGCTTGCATGCTTAGTCCTGTCTGACTATCTGTGACCCCATAGACTGTAGCCCACCAGGCGCCTCTGTCCATGGAATTTTCCAGGCAAGAATACTAGAGCTGGTTGCCATTTCCTTCTCCAGGGGATCTTCTTGACCCAGGGACTGAACCCGTGTCTCTTGTGCATCCTGCACTGGCAGGTGAGTTTTTTACCATGTGAGCCACCAGGGAAGCCATGTAGCCACTCTAGTGTATAGTTTTTAATGGTTTCAACTCTCAGTTTATACTCTTTAAATATGAGAGATAGGAAATGGTTTCAAAGATTCCTTCCAGTTTAATATGGCTTTAAGTCATGACATTTGTAATGTTGGCTCTGACTGTATGATATAGTGGCTGAGATGGAAGGCAACTAATTTCCCATTTATTCTTTTTCCCAGAAGGAATCAAGGGTGTGTGCAGAATAGATTTCTAGGTACTTTGCCATCAGAGAGAGAATAAACATAAAGATAATCTTTAGCCTTCAAACAAATGAACATTTCCATTCAGTGTACTTCCTTCACTTCTCTTCTACCCTTAGTCTTCAAATAATGTAGAAATGGATTGTGATTAATAATAATAATAATACTGTATTATTATATTGGTAGGCAAAAAGCATTGCACAATAAAACATAATTAACACAGTGGATGTCAAGCTGGACATAAACCAAAAAGGTCAGAATCTAGTCTGAAATATTATTATTCCCTATGGCCCAAATATTTGTTAATTGAAATAATTATAATAACATTCACTTCTTGGATGTTTTTGTATGACTGTGTCATAAAGGTTTCTCACCCCTTTTAGTTTGCCTTGTTTATACTAATGGACAGAAAAACAGCAGGTTGCATTCATTAAAGGATATTTAAGATACCCTCTTGTTCTACTTGTTGATGAATTCATGTCGTAAAACCATTATGTCTTGAAGAGCAAATTTATTTCAGGGTGTGCCAGAGTAGAACTGAAGTAGGCCTGAAGGCTTAGATCTGCAAATGCTGCGTGGTGGTACCATTCTGATTTACCCAGATTTGTAGAAAGTACCCCCAAATTTGCTGAGACTGTCTTTATTTATGTCTTGCTGTGATTAGACAGGAGTATAACTAGAGTCTTCAGAATATTTGAAAGGGCAAGGAAGTTACAAATATTCCTGGGAGATCAGAAGATAGGAATTTCCCAAAGAGTCTGACAGCATCTTCTCTAAACTGGGTGGCATATGAGTCACCAGGGAAAGGTGGCTTGTCGCTAAGCAAAGGTGACAGAGGCTTGTCCATCTGCTCTGGGGTGCTTCTGCATCCCTTGTACCATATAGCCCTGTGTGAGAAAGCTGTATCACCTAACCCTAGAGAAGTTCCTTGGCTTTCTTATTCATCACTTCCCTGAAAAGGGTCCATTTCCCCCCTTTCATTCATATATCACACAATTGCCAAATATTATGGAATGCTTACTATGTGTCAAACTCCATGGGCTGTCAGATTCATACCGTACCCTCTGCATGAAATATCCTTCAGTGTTCTTCCTTCTTGGGTTAATTCTTCCTCAGCTTTTAATTACCATCTGAAACTCCCTCTCTGTGCCATGCACTTAGTCGCTCAGTTACGTCTGACTCTTTGCGACCCATAGACTGTAGTCCACCAGGCTCCTTTGTTCATGGGGATTCTCCAGGCAAGAATACTGGAGTGAGTTGCTATGCCTTGCTCCAGGTGATTTTCCCAACCCAAGGACTGAACAAGGTCTCCTGCATTGCAGGCAGAATCTTTACCATCTGAGCCACCAGGGAAGCCCTAGAACACTGGAGTGGGTTGTTCACTTAGTCATGTCTGACTCTGTGCGACCCCATGGACTGCAGCAGGCCAGACTTCCCTGTGCTTCACCATCTCCTGCAGCTTGCTCAAACTCATGTCCTTGAGTCAGTGATACCATCCAACCATCTTGTCCTCCATCATCCCCTTCTCTTGCCTTCAATCCTTCCCAGCATTAGGGTCTTTTCCAATGACTCAGATCTTTGCATCAGGTGGCCAAAATATTGGAGCTTCAGCTTCAGCATCAGTCCTCTCAGTGGATATTCAGGATTGATTTCTTTTAGGATTGACTGATTGGACCTCCTTGCAGTCCAAGAGACTCTCAAGAGTCTTCTCCAATACTAAGTTCAAAACATCAGTTCTTTGGCACTCAGCTTTCTTTTTGGTCCAACCCTCACATCTATACATGACTACTAGAAAAAGCACGTAGACCAAACTTTATCAGAAAAGTAATGGCTCTCATTTTTAATATGCTGTCTAGGTTGGTCATAGCTTTTCTTCCAAGGAGCAAGCATTTTTTTTAATTTCATGGCTGTGCTCACCATCTGCAGTGATTTTGGAGCCCAAGAAAGTCTGTCACTGTTTCCATTGTTTCCTCATCTATTTGAGATGAAATGATGGGACTGGGTGCCATGATCTCTGTTTGTGAACATCAAGTTTTAAGCCAGCCTTTTCACTCTCCTCTTTCATATTCATCAAGAGGTTCCTCAGTTTCTCTTCACTTTCTGCCTCAGAGTGGTGTCATCTGCATATCTGAGCTTGTTGATATTTCTCCCAGCAATCTTGATTCCAGCTTGTGTTTCATCCAGCCTGGAATTTCACATGATATACTCTGCATATAAATTAAATAAGGTGACAATATATAGCATTGACAAACTCCTTTCCCAATTTGGAACCAGTCCGTTGGTCCCCATTTGGTTCTAATTGTCACTTCTTGACCTTCATACAGGTTTTTCAGGAAGCAGGTGAGGTGGTCTTGTATTCCCACCTCTTGAAGAATTTTCCAGAGTTTGTTGTGATCCACACCATCAAAGGCTTCAGCGTGGCTAATCTTGCTTTTTTGATGATCCAACTGATCTTGGCAATTTGAACCCTTGTTCCTCTGCCTTTTCTAAATCCAGCTTGAACATATGGAAGTTCTTGATTCATGTACTGTTGATGCCTGGCTTGGAGAATTTTGAGCATTACTTTGTTAGCATGTGAGATGAGTGCAATTGTGTGGTAGTCTGAACATTCTTTGGCATTACCTTTCTTTGGCATTGGAATGAAAACTGACCTTTTCCAGTCCTGTGGCCACTGCTGAGTTTTCCAAATTTGCTGGCTTATTGAGTGCAGCACTTTCACAGCATCATCTTTTAGGATGTGAAATAGCTCAACTGGAATTCCATCACCTCCACTAGCTTCATTCATAGTGATGCTTCCTAAGGCTCACTTGACTTCACACTCCAGGATGTCTGGCTCTAGGTGTATGATCATACCATTGTGGTTATCTGGGTCATTAAGATCTTTTTTGTATAGTTCTCTGTATTCTTACCACTTCTTAATATCTTCTGCTTCCGTTAGGTCCGTACTGTTTCTGTCCTTTATTGTGCCCATCTTTGCATGAAACATTCCCTTGGTATCTCTAATTTTCCTGAAGATATCTCTAGTCTTTGCCATTCTATTGTCTACCTCTATTTCTTTGCATTGTTCACTTAGGAAGGCTTTCTTATTTCTCCTTGCTATTTTTTGAAACTGCATTCAAACAGGTATACCATTCCTTTGCTCCTTTGTCTTTCACTTCTCTTCTTTTCTCAGCTATTTGTAAGGCCTCCTCAGACAGCCATTTTGCCTTTTTGCATTTCTTTTTCTTCAGGATGGTTTTGATCACCGCCTCCTGTATAATGTCATGAACATCTGTTCACAGTTCTTCAGGCACCCTATCAAATCTAATCCCTTGAATCTATTTGTCACTTCCACTGTATAGTCGTAAGGGATTTGATTTAGGTCATACCTAAATAGCCTAGTGGTTTTCCCTACTTTCTTCAATTTAAGTCTTAATTTTGCAATAAGGAATTAACGATCTGAGCCACTGTCAGCTCCTGGTCTTGTTTTTGCTGACTGTATAGAGCTTTTCCATCTTTGACTGCAAAGAATGTAATCAATCTTATTTCAGTATTGGCCATCAGGTGATGTTCATGTGTAGAGTTTTCTCTTGTGTTGTTGGAAGAGGGTGTTTGCTATGGCCAATGCATTCTCTTGGCAAAACTCTATTAGCCTTTGCCCTGTTTCATTCTGTACTCCAAGGCCAAACTTGCCTGTTAGTCCAGGTATTTCTTGACTTCTTACTTTTTTCATTCCAGTCCTCTATGATGAAAGGACATTATTTTGGGTGTTGTAGGTCTTCATAGAACCATTCAGCTTCAGCTTCTTCAGCATTAGTGGTTGGGATATAGACTTTGATTACTGTGATATTGAATGGTTTGCCTTGGAAACCATGAACAGAGATCATTCTGTCATTTTTGAGATTGTACCCAAATACTGCATTTTGGATTGCTTTGTTGATTATGAGGGCTATTCCATTTCTTCTAAGGTATTTTGCTCACAGTAGTAAATATAATGGTCATCTAAATTAAATTTGCCCATTTCTGTCCATTTTAGTTCACTGATTCCTAAAACATTGATGTTCACTCTTGCCATCTCCTGTTTGACCACTTCCAATTTACCTTAATTCAGGGACCTACCATTCCATGTTCCTATGCAATATTGTTTTTTACAGCATCAGACTTCACTTTCACCACCAGACACATCCACAACTGGGCCTTGTTTCCACTTTGGCTCAACCTCTTCATTCCTTCTGGAGCTATTTCTTCACTCTCCTCCNATTGTTCTTTACAGCATCAGACTTCACTTTCACCACCAGACACATCCACAACTGGGCCTTGTTTCCACTTTGGCTCAACCTCTTCATTCCTTCTGGAGCTATTTCTTCACTCTCCTCCAGTAGCATATTGGATGCCTACTGACCTGGGGAGTTCATCTTTCAGTGTCCTTTTTGCCTTTTCATACTGTTCATGGGGTTCTTAAGGCAAGAATATTGAAGTGGTTTGCCATTCCCTCCTCCAGTGGACCACATTTTGTCAGAACTCTCCACTATGACCTGTCCATCTTGGTTGGCCCTATGCAGCATGGCTCATAATTTCACTTAGTTAGAAAAGATTGTGATCCTTATGATCAGTTTGGTTAGTTTTTCTGTGATTGTGGTTTTCTTCCTAACCTATGGATCAAACCCAGGTCTCCCTCAATGTAGGCAGATTCTTTACCAATTGAGCCACCAGGGAAGCCCAAGAATACTGGAGTGGGTAGCCTCTCCCTTCTCCAGGGGATCTTCCTGACCCAGGAATCAACCTGGGGTCTCCTGCACTGCAGGCAGATTCTTTACCAGCTTAGCTACCAGGGATGCCCCCTACACTGTGAGGGCTTCCTAGACTCCTTTAGGAAGTCATGGGAGCATCATGACTTCCAGCAGCATGTGTTATAGGAGCATCACTTCATAGTCCTAGGACAAAACCCACTACATCTGTTGTTCTTATTAGTCTGTAAGTTGTAAGAAAGCAAGAGTGATGCCTTCTTATTCACATCTGTCTTTAAACTTAATGTGACTTTACTGAGAACATAGCTCAATATTATTTTTAATTCAAGAAATAAGTAAATATATGCATGAAAGTTAGGTGATATTTTCTACCCATTGGACTTAACACGGAACTTTGGATAACACAAAACTACCTATTTTTAGTTCTGGTCTCCTCTTCATATAATTAAGTCATACCACTATTTCTCCTTCTGTGAAATATCATAATGCTTTAAAACTTAAAAGTGGGATGACCCAGAGAGATGATATGGGGAGGGTGGCGGGAGGGGGATTCAGGGTTGGGAATTCATGTACACCTGTGGTGGATTCATGTCAATGTATGGCAAAACCGATACAGTATTGTAAAGTAAAAAAATTAAAAAAAAAAAAAAAGTTTGGAATTTCTCAAAGCGTCCTTTTGTTGCTATTAGATCCATTGTCACTTTGCTGTTGACTTTGTAGCTTTGGTACAAATGAATGTTGGAGCCAGTGATTTAGGACAGTAGATGATAACTATAGAGTTTACATGCTGCCATAAAACTTAATGGGCTTCCCTTGTGGCTCAGCTGGTAAAAAATCCACCTGCAATGCAGGAGACCTGGGTTCAATCCCTGGGTTGGGAAGATCCCCTGGAGAAGGAATAGGCTACCCACTCTAGTATTCTTGGGCTTCCCTTGTGGCTTAGCTGGTAGAGAATCCGCATGCAATGCAGGAGACCTGGTTCGATTCCTGGATCAGGAAAATCCAGTGGAGAAGGGAAAAGCTACCCAATCCAGTATTCTGGCCTGGAGAATTCTATGGAATGTATAGTTCATAGGGTCACAAAGAGTTGTAAATGATGTTTATGAAAAGCTTGTAAACTCAAAAAGTAGTGCTATCTATTGTTTACATATATGCAGACTTATTGTAAACATATCAAGACTGGAGAGGAAGGGTATTCATTAAATTAATGAAGATGACTACTTTTGCATAAAAATAGAAAAGGGAAACTGAGATTGAAAAAGAGAACAAAGTGTGTCTTATAATTTCTATATAAAATATAAGTTTCTCCATAAAGTATAAATCTAAGACATAAATTGGAAAATGTCATTTATTATTCTGGGGGAATAGAGTATGTTTTTCTTATAATTTCTATATAAACTATAAATTGTTCTATAAAGTATAAATCTGAGGCATAAATTGAACAACATTAACCACTTATTAACACAAATGAACATTTGTAATGTTATTCTCTTAAATGCTCTACTTTTTAGAAAGCAGACAATCAAAGAAAACCAAAAGTCAGTGGGAAGGACCCTGTTGAAAGAGTGAGACATTAAATCAACAAAAGTGAGAAAGACTAAATGAAGAGTTTCTTAAAAGCAAGAAATAAATGTGAAAAAGTAGATGAAGAGTAGAATTTTTAACCTTAGAAGAAAGGATATCAGGAGCTAATGGGGTATGTTTGGGTAGGCTATCTGTTTGGCTTTAGAATGATGAAGGAGTTCTTCCACGCTAGGGAGTAGCATGATACAGTTTTGCCACCACCTAGTGACCTGAATTAGTGATATGGGCCAAAGGAGGGAATAGTTAAATTACGGTAGAAAAGAAGCTCATGAAAATGGGAAAATCAAGGGTTTAAGAGGCTACCGGTTCACAGGAGCCATTCCCCCAGCCGTCTAAGTCACTGGTTGAAGACAGAGCTTGTTTTCTCTCTCATTGTGAAGATTACAGCTCCCTTTTGTCTCTATCTCTAATTAATCTGCCATCCTTGACACAATTTTCTGTGTTTCATTTTTTTTTTAAGAGAAAGTGTTTGGTTCCATCAGTTATCATTCAGTTTGAGGTCCCTTGTTTGGCTTCTCAGAGCCATCCCTGGTCTAGATCACTGGCCAATCTTTGTCTCTGAGTTAGTCCTGGCCTCTTTTGTACAGTTTAGAGTTTAGATAATATGAAGGACTATGCAAGGTTCTCAGAAGAAATCTGAGCAGGACGTGAATGCACTAAGCATTGTACATGTGTGTGAGTGAAATTATATCACATGCCATTTCTCCATATAGACTTATGTGTACACATCTTAATTCAACCAAGGAAAATGCATGAACTTCTTCGCAAAGCTATTCACCAACATCTTTTTGCTGGAAAATCCAGGGAAAGGAGAAGTAGCAGAGTACTCTGAGCCTGCAAGGCATAGGAATTACTGGTCAGCAAGCACACAAAGCAAGCACACCTTCCTTTCAGAGAAGTCCAGGATCCAGGAACTGTGGGAGCATTGAAGAGCAAAGGGGTAGGGCCTGGTAGAACAAGAGAAGCTATGTGTGGTTGGCCAGAGCTGTGGTTAGATGCCCAGTGGCACTTATTCCAGGCATGGAAGCACCTCCTATATGCATGACTGATTTAACTAATAAAAAAAGTTATTTCTTATTTTTGCACCTTGAAGACCAGGAAAAAGGGTACCAATGAAGTCCAAAATAAATGAATAAAATCAATCTATTTTTTGTTGTAAAATGGGAGTGAACTATACAGTAAACCCTTGCAATATTTCCATCTGCTAGGTAGATGACTCCAGAATGGTTTTACATTTATAATTACAGAGGGAATGTGTGAAAGACCTTTATTCCTTTTTTTTCCCTTCTCTTAAAAAAATGGTGAATGGGTCCTTTAATACTCAATCTTAAATGACTGCTGTATGTTTTGGCGTGGTGTCAAAGTGTTAACAGAACTGGTACTATGGTCTCCTAAAGAGGAAAAACAAATAGTTTAACACTGAGGTATTTTGAAGCAGGTGCTCAGGACAATTAAAGAACTTTGTGGCTTTTGAAGGCACTCTTCCAAGAACTAGAAATCTGAAAACTGAATACCACACTGTCACTTTGATAAAATATCTGGTTTTCCCTTCTATTGGGGAAAGAAACCAGAGCTCAAAAAGCACAAAGTGAAATGGTGTTTATTAAGGTGCAATGTACAGGACACTTCTTGAAAGTTGCCAGTGACCCAAGGAAAAAAGGTTATATTCATCAGTTATTTAGATCCAACAACAAAACACCAACAGTTCAGTTACTCTTAAACTTTTGATTTAAATAATTGTCACCATGATATGAACAAAAATGTATAAAAATTGCAATTTAAGATAGAGAGGGCTATGACTGAAATAGGAATTTTGTAATATAAAGCAAAGGGAAACTATATGTAAGAGAACAAAATGGCAACCCACTCCAGTATTCTTGCCTGGAGAATCCCATGGACTACTGGTAGGCTACAGTCCAGGGGGTCACAAAGAGTCGGGCACGACTGAGTGACTTTACCTTACCTTACCTTAAAGGAAAATAGGAGAAAAAAAAAGAGAATGAAAGCGAAATGAAAGGGTGGGGGACAAAATCCAAGTGCAAGAAAGTGAAAAAAAAAAATCACTTGGACTGTTGAACAAAACTCGAGTTCTAGACCTGGATATTTTAAACAGGAAGGACTATTGCTAGCAATAAACAGTGATGTCAAGTAGCACTGAGACATTAGGGAACTAACTCCATGTTTTTGAACATCAGTGAATTTTATCATCCATAAGAGGAAAATAGAATCTCTGCTCTGTATAACTTACATGATCTTAGTGAGTCTCAAATGAGGCAATGGTTTTTAAAGCATCATAAAAATTATCTAGTGGATATTTTTGTGAAGGTTCAACCTAAAATCCTATAAAGGGAAGCAAATAGTCTAGAACAACATATCAGTAATTTCTGGTAGCCTATGACCTAAGGAAAAGAAAAGAATAACAGCCAAGCAAACAATGCCCAGTTCCCTCTGTGGGAAAGATCTGAGGTGAGATTCATTCTGAGAAAAAGGGAAGTGATGACCTCAGGTACTTCCTTATGAATTTAGAAGAGGACACAGTTGTGCTACGTAGTCACACCAACTTAAAAGCCCTACTCTGGCCTAAGCCAGTCTTGGTCGTATGGGTATACAGATCATCCTTAGTTGGATACATAATTGTGCAAATCTTTTATATCCCCTGCCATATAGATAAAGACTTAAAACAGGTTATTTAACCCCACTGGGCTTTCAGTAACTATGACCATTATAGGATTTTTAAGAAGTTTTAGGTTAGAAATTTCCTTATCTATATACTATTGACTAAACCTGAGGGCAGATACTAAATTCAATACAAAAATTCACCTGGAAATTAGAGTTTAAATGTATTTACCCAGACATACACTTTATTTTTTATTACTCTTCAGTTCCTAAGATGCTTTCTCAAGATCCATTTCATTTTGTATCTTATTCTCAATGTTTCAATGAGGTATTTGCATACTTGTCTTCATTTTTCATATAATTATATAACATTTATAAGTTTAACTTTTCTTTGTGAAACTCAAAGGAGCTAATAGGTTTTGTGTAATTCATCTTCCTCCAACCCCACTGAACTAAAGGATCAGAAAGTACCATGGCTCCCGTCTCACCAGTAGTCCACCTATATCTGTTTCATAGGCTTGTTGCTGCTGCTACTGCTGAGTCACCTCAGTCATGTCCAACTCTGTGCGACCCCATAGATGGCAGCCCACCAGGCTCTCCCATCCCTGGGATTCTCCAGGCAAGAACACTGGAGTGGGTTGCCATTTCCTTCTCCAATGCATGAAAGTGAAAAGTGAAAATTGAAAAGGAAGTTGCTCAGTCGTGCCCGACTTGTAGCGACCCCATGGACTGCAGCCCACCAGGCTCCTCCATCCATGGGATTTTCCAGGCAAGAATACTGGAGTGGGGTGCCATTGCCTTCACATAGGCTGGTTAAGCCTTCATTTTCTCAGGGTCTTATTTCCCAGGTCTAGTTGTTCTTAACCCTTGTCTCACCTAAGAATCACCTGGTGAGCATTTTGAAAAATAGCCATGCCCATGCTCTTGTTGTTGATCAGTCACTAAATCATGTCTGACTCTTTGCAACCCCATGGACTGCAACATACCAGGCTTCCCTGTCCTTCACTATCTCCCAGAGTTTGCTCAGATTCATGTTCTTTGAGCCGATGATGCCGGCCAACCATCTAATCCCCTGCCTCCCTTTTCTTCTTTTGCCTTCAGTCTTTCCCAGCAGATGATGCCTTTCATCAAGGCAATTAAATGGGGGCAGGGGGAGAGCTGAGCATAAATATTCTTTCTAATCTCCTTCAGTGATCCTGAAGTGTAGCCAAGGCTCAGAACCACTGCTCTAAAGCAGTGTCTTTCAAACTTTAATGTGAGCAGAAATCATAACAGGATATTGCCGAAATACAGATTCTGATCTTGTAGGTATGGATGGCTCCGTATTCTGCATTTCTAATAACCCCCCAGTGATGCAAATGCATCAAAACCCAGAACAGGAACTTCCCTGATGGTCCAGTGGTTAAGATTCCACACTCCCAATTCAGGGAACCTGAGTCCAATCCTAACTAACAATCCTAACTAAGAATTCACATGCTCACATGCTGCAACTAAAAAAAAAAAAAAAAAAAAAAGAGAGAGAGAGAGAGCGAGAGATCCCATGTTCCCAACTAAGACCTAAGATAAATATTAAAAAATAAAATCCCAGAACCTGAAAAATATTTGAGTGATGATTTTCTCAATTCCTCCAAGGAGAGTAAAACACAGGATCATCTTAAATGCATAACAGGCAAGTTAGTTCATCACATACAATGGATTCCTTAGGATATTGGGCCAGAATTCTTACAAAATTTGAGTTGAAAAAGTCTGCTTCATCTGCAAGTGGAAATTGAAATATAAGATCAGTTCAGTTCAGTTCAGTTCGCTCAGACGTGTCCAACTCTTTGTGACCCCATGAACTGCAGCACGCCAGGCCTTCCTGTCCATCACAAATTCCCAGAGTTTACTCAAACTCATGTCCATTGAGTCGGTGATACCATCTAACCATCTCATCCTCTGTCGTCCTCTGTTCTCCTCCCACCTTCAATCTTTCTGGACATCAGGGTCTTTTCAAATGAGTCAGCTCTTCACATCAGGTGGCCAAAATGTTGGAGTTTCCGTTTCAAAATCAGTCCTTCCAATGAACACCCAGGACTTATCTCCTCTAAGATGGACTGGTTGGATCTCCTTGCAGTCCAAGGGTCTCTCAAGAGTCTTCTCCAACATCACAGTTCAAAAGCATCAATTCTTCAGTGCAGCTTTCTTTATAGTCCAACTCTCACATCCATACATGACTACTGGAAAATCCATAGCCTTGAAGATCACACAATACTTTTTACACCTTGATGGCACATCTTAGTCATTTCTAGCTTTATGATAACCACTGATTAATTGGTTAGCCTGAACCTTTCTGGATTCACAGGGTATCAATACCTTCTTCATCCACGTCCACACTGCAACCTACCATTGATTCAAATTCTATTTACATCTTAAGTCCCTAAAGTTTGGCCTCTGTCCTGTGACTTTACTGAAATCATGCTAAGATCAACAACTCCTTTGATTGAAAACAATGAACTCTCTTTTAACTCCATCTTATCTGACTTCTTTTTCATACTACGCACTCCCTCAAAGGTCCAAAGTTGGCCAAAGTATTAGGGTTTCTGCTTCAACATCAGTCCTTCCAATGAACATTCAGGACTGATCTCCTTTAGGATGAACTGGTTGGATCTCCTTGCAGGCCAAGGGACTCTCAAGAGTCTCCTCCAACACCACAGTTCAAAACCATCAATTCTTTGGCACACAGCTTTCTTTATAGTCCAACTTTCACATCCATACATGACTACTGGAAAAACCATAGCCTTGACTAGATGGACCTTAGTCGGCAGAGTAATGTCTCTGATTTTGAATATGCTATCTAGGTTGCTCATAACTTCTCTTCCAAGGAGTAAGAGTCTTTTAATTTCATGGCTGCAGTCACCATCTGCAGTGATTTTGGAGCCCCCCAAAATAAAGTCTGACACTGTTTCCACTGTTTCCCCATCTATTTCCCATGAAGTGATGGGACCAGATGCCATGATCTTAGTTTTCCGAATGTTGAGCTTTAAGCCTACTTTTTCACTCTCCACTTTCACTTTCATCAAGAGGCTCTTTAGTTCCTCTTTGCTTTCTGCCTTAAGAGTGGTGTCATTTACATATCTGAGGTTACTGATATTTCTCCTGGCAATCTTGATTCCAGCTTTTGCTTCATCCAGCCCAGCATTTCTTATGTACTCTGCATATAAATTAAATAAGCAAGGTGACAATATACAGCCTTGATGTACTCCTTTTCCTATTTGGAACTAGTCTGCTGTTCCATATTCAGTTCTAACTGTTGCTTCCTGACCTGCATACAGATTTCTCAAGAGGCAGATCAGGTGGTCTGATAGTCCCATCTCTTGAAGAATTTTCCATAGTTTATCATGATCCACACAGTCAAAGGCTTTGGAACAGTCAATAAAACAGTAGGTGTTTTTCTGGAACTCTCTTGGTTTTTCAATGATCCAACGGATGTTGGCAATTTGATCTCTGGCTCCTCTGCCTTTTCTAAAACCAGCTTGAACATCTGGAAGTTCACGGTTCACGTATTGCTGAAGCCTGGCTTGGAGAATTTTGAGCATTACTTTACTAGCATGTGAGATGAGTGCAGTTGTGCGGTAGTTTGAGCATTCTTTGGCATTGCCTTTCTTTGGGATTGGAATGAAAGCTAATCTTTTCCAGTCCTGCGGACACTGCTCAGTTTTCCAAATTCTGGCATATTGAGTGCAGCACTTTCACAGCGTCATCTTTTAGGATATTAAATACTTCAACTGGAATTTCATCACCTCCACTAGCTTTGTTCATAGTGATGCTTCCTAAGGCCCACTTGACTTCACATTCCAGGATGTCTGGCTCTAGGTGAGTGATCACACCATTGTGATTATCTGGGTTGTGAAGATCTTTCTTATACAGTTTTTTTGTGTATTCTTCAAATCTGTGGTGACTTCCAAATCCATGTCTCCAGACCAGAGTAATTCCTAGACTGAAACTTCAATTGCCCATTTTCCCCTTAGGGAAGTAATATCTCATGAACTTTCCTAAATTCAAGTTCTGCTCCTCAGTTTCCCAGGTTCAAAAAACTTTTTATATCAGGATCTGCCTCCTTATAACAAATGTTTTCAAACCAATGTATTAAAACTTTAGGCAAAGTTATTTAATAAATTTCAACTCTAGTATTCCCATTGATGTGAACAGGATGTTCTCTCCCTATAGAAAAACCTACATGGAATGTCAAATTATAACCAAACGTTTGCTCAGTAAACGTGGAATCAGTGCAGTGGAGTTGTTAGGTAATTCAAATGTATAATAGAATAAGGCTAAGATCCAATACTTCATTTATTCTACAAGTACTGAACACAGAGACTGAAGCTTTGCTCTGGATTGTAGTTCTTAGTTTTTCATTTGATACTCATAACTTACCCAGAAAGCAGTTTCCTGACTGCTGCTGATGTTTATAACATTTCTTTTTCTTTCTTTCCAACATTGATCAACACATCTACCTCCACCTCCTCTCATACTGTCTGCTAACTGATGTCTTCATTGTTTTAATAGTGTCATTGATATCTTCATATTTTTAATCTGCTTTCTATGTATTCCAGCCTCAATGGTCTGGAAAAGTCATCCCTAATTTTTAAAATAACAGCACTTCTTCACTGTATGTACTTATTACTTACTATATATCTTAAATCTCAGAGGGGAATTTTAGTTTAAATTTCCAGGGTTCCTCACCCCCACCACCCAAGTTATCACCTACAGATACCATCATTCACCTATTTCAAAATTCTGGTATCATTGTGACTCCTTTTCCTGTTTCATTTCTCTAAACACTTAAAGTTACAACTATAGGAACTTACTTAGCCCTCATCTTTCCTCACTAGGACCACTGCTGTAGCATGTATCTGACCCCTGACCCCTAGAGTACGAAAATTCTCCTAATGCTCCTCTACAATGCTCCCCAAACCTTAGGAAGTAGAAACTTCTATTGTTGAAAGTGTCACCCCAGACCACAGAACACTTAAGTCTGAAGCTGCTGGATCTAACATGGTGGTTTTCAACTGGGAGATATTTCTACCAAGAAGACACTTGTCAATGTCTGGAGACATTTTTGGCTGTTGTAGCTTGGGGGATGATGTTACTGGCCTCAGGTGGTTAGATGCCAAGAATGATGTTAAACACCCTGAAATGCACAAGATGGACCCCACACCAAAGACTTCTCTGGCCTAAAGTGTCAGTAGTGCTGAGGCTGGGAAAGTCTGATTAACAGCATCCTAAGCAGAATGAGGCGTGGCCACTGTACTCATGCTTTTTGGCGTTTAGTTGTAAGCCATGTTCAGCTCTTTGCAACCCCATAGACTATAGTCAGTCAGTCTCCTCTGTCCATGGGGTTTCCCAGGCAAGAATACTGGAGTGGGTACTCATGCTACTTACTGCTCTCTTCACAAATACATACTCCCCTCCAAGCCACTGTCTACCACGTGCTATCTGCTCCTACTCTTCAGAAATTCATTTCTCAGTCCTACTCTTCCACTCTACCTCGAACACCTCTCCCTGCGCTTGTGAAATGGTGCTCACAGTCTGGATACTTCTTATATCCTCAGCTTCTTCTCAGAGCATCCTTTCAACTCCTTATCTGAATCCTTAAGTAGTTCCTGAGGAAGCTGCGTCTCCTATTAATCTTTCAGTTTGTTTATTATCTACACTTTATAAAAGTTAAGATTGGGAAGTGAAAATGTTATGCTCCTCTAATTTCACACTTGGTATCCTTTATGCCACCTACCTCCATACCACTTCACCTCCACAGTCTGGTTTAGAATTCTGACCCCCCACCTCCTTTATTCTCACCTTATTTGCCTATATGCTTTCTTCTGGCCTTTGTTTTTATGTATATAGTTCTCCTGGTCATTCCCCTTTATTCATTGAAGATCCTGTCTCCTGGATCACTATTTTTGGTAACTTAAGCATTCTTGTGAACACACCCCAAATTCCGGTCTCTCATTTCCTGCACTTTTCATGTCCAATCACATTCTCTTCCAGCCCCACAGTCACACCACCTCATGGCTTTTCTGCTCCTCTCCCAATAACCATTCTGGTCCCTTTTAAGGACTCAGTTCATTAGTTAGCGTCTCAAGGAAGTCTGGGAAGTATTGTCAGATCCCCTGCCATGAGTTAAGTGTGTCTCTAGTGCTCTGTCTTAACATCCAGTGCAAATCTTTATCTGTGCATTTAGAAAGCTTTTTAATGATTTCTTATTTATGTGTCTGTCTCTCTCAGTTGATTGTAGCCTCCATCAGAGGACCACGTGTCTAATTTGCCTTTGAACTCCCAGTAACTAACATAGCACATGTCATACAGTTGTTGACATGGCTCTCTCTACTCTCCAGTGTGCTCTCAGTTGTCCTTAGAAGTTAAAACAGGAAGAACAGTCAAAATACCAGGATACTCCAGTTTATAAACACCAATAAGAATATAAATGACACTGACCAGTCCTGGAGGATGTCCATGTGGTGACATTAACTGCTTGCACAGCGTCCAGGCCAGTCAGAGATTCAACAGACTTGCATATTCCTACTTTGTCATAGTCCTAATCCTGGTTGGCTTTCTTCCAAGTTTAGCAAATGATGTTCCTGTGCTCAAAACTATGTAAGATCTAAATGTTCTCTTCTCATATGTTAATACCAGTTTGTATGAATTTGGACTCTTTTGTCATTGTTCTTGTAGGTTTCATTTTGGTTTTCATACAAGGTTCATGTATCTTTGCATAGGCCTACAGATTTCTTTAAAACTCTTAGGATTCCACTTATATTTTATTATATTCTCTATAAATAAATGTTAACTCCTGAAAGATTTCAGTTTTGAGAAATTCCCAGTGCATTTGTGGTAGAGTAGCAGATGAATTCCCAACCTAGACAAAAAGTACCAATAAGCATGTGCTTTCAAATCAGTGACTCAATATTACTTATAAAATTGGGTTTCCTTTTTCTTTCCCCTTCTAGATGTAAAAAAACTCATTGAAGATAGGATTCCATCTTATATTTTGATACCCTCATCTTCTAATGTATTCAAAGAGTGGACACTCAGTGTTTATTGGATACATAAAATAGAAAATGAACACTACTATATTTAAAACAGATAACCTACAAGGACCTATTGTATAACATAGGGAACTCAACTCAATATTCTGTGATAACCTAAATGGGAAAAGAATTGAAAAAAGAATAGATATATGTATAACTGAATCACTTTTCTGTACACCTGAAGCTAACACAACATTATAAATTAACTATAGTCCAGAATAAAATGAAAAATTTAAAAATAGTGAATGCAAGTGAGGAGTGTTCTTCTTCACACAATTATTTTATGCAATACTGAAGGAAGTTATCTACTATACAAACATATGGTAATTAATAGACATACTTACATGTTTATATTCTATAATATTATACCAATGGAAATTCTTGTGAAATAAGACCTCTCACTCAATGAGAAAACACTACCACTTAGAAAACCTAAAGAGAATTATTTTCTCTGTGTCTAGGTACAAAAATGTGGAACTAACAATCATTAGATACTAATAATTTTTAAAGGAATTCATTATGTATAAACAATTTCAAATAAAAATTTTAAATGTCTGGTCAGATGCCTTAAAAAGATGTTTTTATACATCTTTTTTACTTGTGTTGTCAAGGCACAAACTGGGATTGGCTCACACAGATCAATGCCTTTAGAGCAATTTGGTATCTAGATTTCTTAGTTAAAATCTAGGTGTTCCACAACAGGAAAAACTACTGCAAGAAGCCTGCACGCTGTAACAAGAAGAGCCTCTTCTTATCACAAGGAGAGAAAGTCCAAGTGCAGCAAGGAAGACCAGTGCAACCAAAAATAAATAAATAAATAAATATTTTAAAACACATACACACAAGAGTTTTGAAAATGTCCACTTTAAAGTATTTTACATTTCTTTAGGCTTGTCTGTTTTTTTACCACAGTACTTAAAATTGATTGTACTGACTTGCTACATAGCTGTAAGACAACTGTCATGTATCTTCATTTCTAACATAACTATTTAAAATGAAGACTGATGCACATATACACACTAATACAAAGTGTTTATAAAATGACTCTTTGGAATGATGATATATATATATATATAATCATTAAATTTCTATGATTAGAAACTACTTATTGAATTTTCACTTTAATAATATTTTATANCAGGTTGGATCTCCTTGCAGTCCAAGGGACTCTCAAGAGTCTTCTGCAACACCACAGTTCAAAAGCATCAATTCTTCAGAGCTCAGCCTTCTTCACAGTCCAACTCTCACATCCATACATGACTACTGGAAAAACCATAGCCTTGACTAGACAGACCTTAGTCGGCAGAGTAATGTCTCTACTTTTGAATATGCTGTCTAGGTTGCTCATAACTTTTCTTCCAAGGAGTAAGAGTCCTTTAATTTCATGGCTGCAGTCACCATCTGCAGTGATTTTGGAGCCCAAAGCAATAAAGTCTGACACTGTTTCCACTGTTTCTCCATCTATTTCCCACGGAGTGATGGGACCGGATGCCATGATCATCGTTTTCTGAATGTTGAGCTTTAAGCTAACTTTTTGACTCTCCACTTTCACTTTCATCAAGAGGCTTTTTAGCTCTTCACTTTCTGCCATAAGGGTGGTGTCATCTGCATATCTGAGGTTATCGCTATTTCTCCTGGCAATCTTGATTCCAGCTTGTGCAATCTTGATTCCAGCTTGTGCAATCTTGATTCCAGCTTGAAACAACCTAGATGCTCCAGTTTCATCCATCTTATTAGAACTGATTCAAATGTATTCTTTTTAATGGCTGAGTAATACTCCATTGTGTATATTTACCACAGCTTTCTTATCCATTCATCTGCTGATGGGCATCTAGGTTGTTTCCATGTCCTGGCTATTATAAACAGTGCTGCAATGAACATTGGGGTACATGTGTCCCTTTCAATTCTGGTTTCCTTGTTGTGTATGCCCAGCAGTGGGATTGCTGGGTCATAAGGCAGTCCTGTTTGCAATTTTTAAAGGAATCTCCACACTGTTCTCCATAGTGGCTCTACTAGTTTGCATTCCCACCAACAGCGTAAGAGGGTTCCCTTTTCTCCGCACCCTCTCCAGCATTTATTGCTTGCAAACTTCTGGATCACAGCCATTCTGACTGGTGTGAAGTGGTACCTCATTGTGGTCTTGATTTGCATTTCTCTAATAACGAGGGATGTTGAGTATCTTTTCACGTGTTTGTTAGCCATCCATATGTCTTCTTTGGAGAAATGTCTATTTAGTTATTTGGCCCATTTTTTGATGGGGTCATTTATTTTTCTGGAATTGAGCTGCATAAGTTGCTTGTATATTTTTGAGATTAGTTGTTTGTCAGCTGCTTCATTTGCTGTTATTTTTCTCCCATTCAGAAGGCTGTCTTTTCACCTTGCTTATAGTTTCCTTTGTTGTGCAGAAGCTTTTAATTTTAATTAGACCCCATTTGTTTATTTCTGCTTTTATGTTCAGTATTCTGGGAGGTGGGTCATAGAGGATCCTGCTGTGATTTATGTTGGAGAGTGTTTTGCCTATGTTCTCCTCTAGGAGTTTTATAGTTTCTGGCCTTATGTTTAGATCTTTAATCCATTTTGAGTTTAGTTTTGTGTGTGGTGTTAGAAAGTGATCTAGTTTCATTCTTTTACAAGTGGTTGACCAGTTTTCCCAGCACCATTTGTTAAAGAAATTGTCTTTTCTCTATTGTATATTCTTGCCTCCTTTGTCAAAGATAAGGTGTCTATATGTGTGTGGATTTATCTCTGGGCTTTCTATTTGTTCCATTGATCTATGTTTCTGTCTTTGTGCCAGTACCATACTGTCTTGATGACTGTGGCTTTGTAGTAGAGCCTGAAGTCAGGCAGGTTGATTCCTCCAGTTCCATTCTTCTTTCTCAAGATTGCTTTGGCTATTCAAGGTTTTTTGTATTTCCATACAAATCTTGAAATTATTTGTTCTAGTTCTGTGAAAAATACCTCTGGTAGCTTGATAGGGATTGCATTGAATCTGTAGATTGCTTTGGGTAGTATACTCATTTTCACTATATTGAAATCCATGAACATGGTATATTTCTCCATCTATTAGTGTCCTCTTTGATTTCTTTCATCAGTATTTTATAGTTTTCTATATATAGGTCTTTAGTTTCTTTAGGTAGATATATTCCTAAGTATTTTATTCTTTTTGTTGCAATGGTGAATGGAATTGTTTCCTTAATTTCTTTTTCTACTTTCTCATTATTAGTATGTAGGAATGCAAGGGATTTTTGTGTGTTGATTTTATATCCTGCAACTTTACCATATTCATTGATTAGCTCTAGTAATTTTCTGGTGGAGTCTTTAGGGTTTTCTATGTAGAGGATCATGTCATCTGCAAACAGTGAGAGTTTTACTTCTTCTTTTCCAAATTGGATTCCTTTTATTTCTTTTTCTGCTCTGATTGCTGTGGCCAAAACTTCCAGAACTATGCTGAATAGTAGCGGTGAAAGTGGGCACCCTTGTCTTGTTCCTGACTTTAGGGGAAATGCTTTCAATTTTTCACCATTGAGGACAATGTTTGCTGTGTTTGTTTGTGTCTGTTTGTGTTTAAATCCTTAATTTATTCATTCCTTCAATGTCAGTACAAGATTTTTTTAATTATGCAAAATATTTTTTAATATCTCAATTTTACTTCTACAATTAGGGCTTGCTCCACCATAGCCAATTTTTTGAACTATCTTCTTCATTACAACCAATTTGTAACTCCACTACTTCCTTCCTATGGCGTTTATTGAGGAAAAATGCCAATAACATTCATTATTTTATTTAAAAAGTATTTATTTGCCTGGGAGCTTCCCTGGTGGCTCAGATGGTAAAGAATCTGCCTCCTATGTGAGAGAATGGGGGTTAATCCCTGGGTCGAGAAGATCCTCTGGAGAAGGGAATGGCAACCCACTCCAGTATTCCTGCCTGGAAAACTCATGGACAGAGGAGCCTGATGAGCTACAGCCCATGGGGTCACGAGGAGTCAGACACGACCGAGTGACTAACACCACCACTACTATTTATTTTCCTACTAGCTCCCCTTGAGTTTTAGACTGTGGAGATGCAACAAATAAGAAAAAGAAAACTAAACAAATAATTACCCATTTGGAATGTGTATTTCCATGAAAATGTTCAGGAAAGAAAGAAGCCCATGACAAAATATAGCAAAAAGTAATAAAAGTGCCAAGAGGGAAAACAGAGCAGGGCAAAGGATAGAAAGTGTTGATGATGGCATATCTGAGGAAGTGAAGTTTGTTCAAATACTGGAGTGATGTGCAAAAATCTTGGGGAAAATGCTTCACCATAGGGAATCACAGCAGAGAGTCCTGAAGCAAGAGTGTGTTTTATTTCTTCTAGGTGGAGCAAGAAACTTGTGTTTGGAAAAGTGTGATGGGGGAGAGTGGGGTGGAGAATGCTAAGCAATCAGATCAAAGGCAACCAGAGAAGAAATTATGAGGGACCTGTTGGGTCACTGTGATAAGGACTTTGAATTTCATTCTAAGTGGAAGAAGAAGTCATTGGAAGATAGAGTAAAAGAGTGGCATAATATGATTTTTTTAAATATTTATTTATTTGATAGCATTGGGTCTTAGCTGGGGCTTGTGAACTTGGTTGCCTTGTAGCACATAGGATCTTAGTTCCCTGACCAAGGATTGAACCCATGTCCCCTGCATTGGAATGTAGATTCTTAACTACTGGACCATCAGGGAAATCACTGATTTTGGTTTTAAATGATTCATTCTGGCTGCTGTTTAAAGATTGGAATACTTGGGGTGGGGTGGGGAGGTAAGAGGAAAGAAAGCAAGGATACTTCATGGAAGATCACTACATTTGTCTAGAGAGAACAATTGCATCTTGGCTTAAGGTGGGTGGGAGAGGTGTAAATGGTAACAGGTGATCTAGTTCCAAATACATTTTTAAAGGAAACTTTCAACTGGACACATTATGATGTTATTTACTGAGAATGGAAACACTGATGGTGGTGGTTTAGTCACTAAGTTGTGTCTGATTCTTCTGACTGCAGCATGCCAGGCTCCTCTGTCCAAGGAATTTCCTAGGCAAGAATATTGGAGTGAGCTGCCATTTCCTTCCCACTCCAGTGTTCTTGCCTGGAGAATCCCAGAGACAGAGGAGCCTAGTGGGCTGCCATCTGTGGGGTCGCACAGAGTCGGACACCACTGAAGCGTCTTAGCAGCAGCAGCAGCCATTACCTTCTCCAGGGAATCTTCCCAACCCAGATATCAAATCCATGTCTCCTGCATTGCAGGCAGATTCTTTACCAACTGGAGCCACCAGGGAAGCCAACACTGATGAAAGAGCAGCTTTTAGGGTTAGAATAGATCAGATGGATAAGACTTAGTGGCTAATAGAAAACTGATGAATGATATCTAACCACAGATTCAAAAAACACTATGAACCTTGAGCAAGATATATTCCAAGAAAGTCAATTTCAGCTCCACTATAGTAAGGAAAAAAATCTTAAAAGTAGATAAAAGAAATAAATGCATTCTCCTCAAAAGAATAATATTTAAATGATCTCAATCTTGAAAGAAACAAAGCCAGAAAGGGGTGTAATAGTATTTTTAAAAGTGAGAAAAAATATACCTCTGTCCTAAAATTCTATACTGAGCAAAACTAATCTTTGAGAATAAAGCTAAAATGAATATGTTTTTGAAAAATAAATCTAAAAGAATATGACATCAGCAAAACCACCCTGAAGTTTTGTTATTGTTCAGTCATTCAGTCATGTCCGACTCTTTGCAACCCCATGGACTGTAGCATGCCACGCTTCCCTGTCCTTCACCATCTCCTGGAGTTTGCTCAAACTCATGTCCATTCAGTCCGTGATACCATCCAACCATCTCATCCTCTGTCAACCCTTTCTTCCTCTGCCTTCAATCTTTTCCAAGCTTCAGGGCCTTTTCTAATGAGTCAACTCTTCTCGTCACGTGTCCAAAGTATTGGAAAAGTTTTGAAGCTTATCGTCAGACAAAAAGAAAATGATCCCAGAAGAAAGTCTGATACTGTAGTTAGGGCTAAGAACAGCAAAGATGGCTTAAAACAAAAAGGTAAAGGAAATGAGAAATGCAAAGAAATAGAGGAAAAAATAGAATGGAAAGAGTAGGGCTCTCTTCAAGAAAATTAGAAATACCAAGGGAATGTTTCATGCAAAGATGGCACAATAAAGGACAGAAAAGGTATGGACCTAACAAAAGCAGAGATATTAAGAAGAGATGGCAGGAATACACAGAACTATACAAAAATATCTTCATGACCCAGATAACCATGTGGGTGTGATCACTCACCTAGAGCCAGACATCCTGGAGAGTGAAGTCAAGTGGTGCTTAGGAGGCATCACTATGAACAAAGCTAGTGGAGGTGATGGAATTCCAGCTGAGCTATTTCAAATCTTAAAAAATGATGCTGTGAAAGGACTGCACTCAATATGTCAGCAAATTTGGAAAACTCAGCAATGCCCACAGGGCTGGAAAATGTCAGTTTTCAATCCAATCCATAAGAAAGGCAATGCCAAAGAATATTCAAACTACCACATGATTGTACTTGTCTCACACATTAGCAAAGTAATGTTCAAAATTCTCCAAGCCAGGTTTCAACAATACCTGAACTATGAAATTCCAGATGTTTAAGCTGGATTTAGAAGAGGCAGAGAAACCAGAGATCAAATTGCCAACATCTATTGCATCATCGAAAAAGCAAGAGAGTTCCGGAAAATCATCTATTTCTGCTGTGTTGAAAATTCTTCAAGAGATGAGAATACCAGACCACCTGATCTGCTTCCTGAGAAATTTGTATGTAGATCAAACAGCAACAGTTAAAACTGAACATGGAACAATAGACTGGTTCCAAATTGGGAAATGAATATACCAAGGCTTTATATTATCACCCTGCTTATTTAACTTATATGCAGAGTACATCATGAGAAATGCTGGGCTGGATGAGGTACAAGCTGGAATCAAGGTTGCTGGGAGAAATATCAATAACCTCAGATATGCAGATGACACCACCCTTATGGCAGAGAGCAAAGAGGAACTAAAGAGCCTCTTGATGAAAGTGAAAGAGGAGAGTGAAAAAGTTGGCTTAAAGCTCAACATTCAGAAAATGAAGATCATAGCATCTAGTCCCATCGCTTCATGTGAAATAGATGGGAAAACAATGGAAACAGTGTCAGATTTTATTTTGGGGGGCTCCAAAATCACTGCATATGGTGACTGCAGCCATGAAATTAAAAGACCCTTGTTCCGTGGAAGGAAAACAATGACCAACCTAGACAGCACACTAAAAAATAGAGACATTACTTTGCCAACAAAGGTCCATCTAGTCAAGGCTATGGTTTTTCCAGTAGTCATGTATGGATGTGAGAGTTTGACTATAAAGAAAGCTGAGTGCCAAAGAACTGATGCTTTTGAACTGTGGTGTTGGAGAAGACTCTTGAGAGTCCCTTGGACTGCAAGGAGATCCACCAGTCCATCCTAAAGGAAATCAGTCCTGGGTGTTCATTGGAAAGACTGATGCTGAAGCTGAAACTTCAATACTTTGGCTATCTGATGTGAAGAACTGACTCATTGGAAAAGACCCTGATGCTGGGAAAGATTGAAGGCAGCAGGAGAAGGAGACTGCAGAGGATGAGATAGTTAGACAGCATCACCGACTTGAGGGACATGATTTTGAACAAGCTACGGGAGTTGGTGATGGACAGGTAAGCCTGGCATGCTACAGTCCATGGGGTCACAGAGTCAGACAGGACTGAGCAACAGAACTAAACATCCCACTTTTGAAAAAAGTTTGCATATATTTGACTTTGCTCCTTCCTTAAACATTTCATAGAATTCACAAGTAAGTAGTGCTACTAGGCATCCCACCAGATGGCCAAAGTATTGGAATTTCAGCTTCAGCATTCAGTATTCAGGACTGATTTCCTTTAGGATGGACTGGTTGGATCTCCTTGCAGTCCAAGGGACTCTCAAGAGTCTTTTCTAACACCACAGTTCAAAAGCATCAATTCTTTACTCAGGGAATAATCCCTGATCAACCCACCCCAATATTCTTGTCTGGGGAATCCCATGGACAGAGGAGCCTGGTGGGCTACAGTCCATGGGGTCACAAAGAGTTGGACACAACTGAAACGACTTAGCAGGCACCAGTGCAGTTTAACATTGGTAGAACTAAAATAAACGACAATAGTTTATATATGTCAGAAAAAAAGTAAATTAAAATATTTTTAAGATTTTGTATGATCTGGGATGAAGTACCAAATAACAATAAATTCCAAGAAGAAAATGATGTACTGTGTAACGTGGTGACCATGGAAAAACAGTAAGAGTATAACTTCCAAACTAGATTGAGAAGGGAGAGATGGAATAATGAAAGTAGACAATCATTCCAAGATCTAGCAAACAAGGAGAGTGAGAAAAGTAAAAACAGAAAAACTGGGACAATAGAAAGGAAACCATCAGTATTTAAATTAAATGTAAATAAATTGAATGTTTCAATTAAAAGGCAAAGTTTTCACACTGAATTTTTAAAATGCAGTTCTAAAGAAACATGTACAAAATATAAATGGATAGGAGGAAATGGAAAACATGTACATTTGTATCACTGTTGGCAAAAGTGAATCAGAAGGAAGATTCCAGGCCTAGTAGGATCACTTACTTCTGAATTCTACCAAATGTTTATGGAAGGAGCAAAGTCAAATACATACGAACTTTTTTCAATGGACAGGAAAAGTGAGAAGGATTCCAATTTGTTTTATGAGACCAATCTAAACTTTATGTCAAAGTCTAATGGGATAACTGTAAGAAAGGAAAATTGAAGCTCAGTTTCTCCAGTGAACATAAATGAAGCAATTCTAAACAAAATACTAGCAGAGTAAAGAAAATCAAACTCAACAAAGGATTTTTTCCAGGAAAGAAAACATGGCTTTGTTTTTATTCATCATATTAGCAAAATAAAGGAAGTGCAATACCCATTCATGGAAAAACTCTTGCAAAGAAAGACTAAAAAAAACAATCTTTCTTAACCATATAAAAATATCTACCAAAAGCTTGAGGTAAATGATATATTGATATTTGATAAAAGTTTTCCCTTGAGACTGGACAATTCATTACAATCTCTCGCTCTTTAGTCACTAAGTTGTGTTCAACTCTTGTGACCCCATGGACTGTAGCCTGCCAGGCTCCTCTGACCATGGGATTCTCCAGGCAATAATACTGGAGTGGGTTGCCATTTCCTCCTCCAGGGGATCTTTCTGACCCAGGAACTGAACCTGGGTCTCCTGCACTGCAGGTAGATTCTTTACCAACTGAGCTATGAGGGAAGCCCAATTCATTATGATAGAAAACTAAAATTTCCCACTGAAATTAGAACATGATCATGACATTTACTTATCACCCTTTCTATTCATCATTTCTGATGATTATAAACTATATAGTAATATATGAAAAGGCATATGGAAAGATTACAATGGAAGAAAAATTGTTTTATTATTTTTCACACACAAAATTATTTAACACACACAAAATTCAACTGAATCTATAAGTAAATATTTTAAAATAATCTATGACCTTAATAAGGCTGCTAGACTGGATATACTTAGAAGAAAATGTTTTTAAAAATACCATTACTTTATTGTAATATAAAGTTCACAAAGTAAAATATGTAGGAATAGACCTAATAAAAGATGTTCAAAATTCTTATGCAGAACTATATGAAACACTACTGAGAGAAATTAAAGAAATTGTAAATAANAAGACTCTGATGCTGGGAAGGATTGGGGGTAGGAGGAGAAGGGGATGACAGAGGATGAGATGGTTGGATGGCATCACTGACTCAATGGACATGAGTTTGAATAAACTCTGGGAGATGGTGATGCACAGGGAGGCCTGGCGTGCTGCGATTCATGGGGTTGCAAAGAGTCAGACACCACTGAGCGACTGAACTGAACTGAATAAAAGAAAAACATAGTGGGTAAATTTGCTCTGCTATATGTCAATTTAAAGTTACAGTAATTAAGACAATGGGGTATTAGGGCAAGAACAGATAGATCCATGGTATGGATTATAGGCTGGCATGTATGAATGACTGATCTATGGAAATGGTACAACAGAACTGAGCAGTGGCAGAAATATAGAGAATGTGGCTGAAACAGTAGGCTAGCCAACAGACAACAAGTACCGACCATCAGCTCCTCCTCAAGTTATGTGCAAAAATGCAATCCAGAAGCACTATAGACCTAAATATGAAAGGATATCAAGAATTTGTTTTGATAATAATACAGAGAACCATCATTATCCTTTATTGCAGTAAAATATTCCTAACAAAATACTATTTCAAGAAAGATTGTTAAATTAGATCACAGTATGAATACAACTTTTAGTCACAAAAAGACACGAATAAAAAATGAAAAAGCAAACCACAGAATGAAAGGTATTTACAACACATATAACTTACAACAGGTTTGGGTCTAGAATATGTGAAGAATTTCAACAAATCAATAAGATATCAAAGGAAAGTGGGCAAAAGGCTTGAGCAGTGCTTCACAGAAAAGGGATATCAAAATGGTTATAAAAGTATGAAAGGAGGGTCATTAGTAGTCAGGAAAATAATAATTAAAACCAAAATAAAGCATACTACAAGCCAAAATGCTTCAAATTAAACAGACTGACAATGCTGTCAAGAATTTAGAGCAATAAGAACATTCATTAATTGCTGGTGGGAGTGTAAATTGGTGTAAACACTTTGGAAAGAGTTTAGTGTTATATCAGTTGTCAGGCCTAGCAATATTATATATCAAACAACCAAAAAATCTCAATGAGACATACCAAAATGCATTGATATAGCACACATTTCCATGGTAACTGGGTTCAGCTGATCTAGACTGGTCTCTCCACTGGGTTGTTATGACAGGCAAAGATTAGGTCTCTTTTCAGCAAATTAGGAACCAGTTGGCCTGGGCTGGGTTTGGTGGAACTATTCATCTGGGTGAGCTCTGGTTCTATTGAATTTCCTCTTTCTGGAGTGTTATCTTTCCTACTGGAATTTATCCTTGTTCAGTGAGATATGTAGGGAAGATTTAAGTCTGACTACACTGTAAGTGAATTGAAATTTGAGTTGGCTGATTACAGTTGTTTGAAGAAATTGATATCTCTGTTCTTTATAGCTATTAAAAATATTTGAGAGATTTTCAAAAAAGTCACAAAAAGGAGTGAAAATTAATCATTTTATTTCTGTGAAAGAATGTTTAGCAAACTGGGCCCTCTCCCTTCTCCTCTCAAAGAGGAATAAATAAATACTACATCCCCCTTTCCTCCTAATTCCTTCCCTCCTCGCTACCCTTTATGCACCTCCAAGACTGCTTCCTGGTTTTCTAAAAGTGTTTTTCACACATTTTATCCCCTGCCCTAAGCTATTA
Source organism: Redunca redunca (assembly GCA_006410935.1). Taxonomy (NCBI): domain Eukaryota; kingdom Metazoa; phylum Chordata; class Mammalia; order Artiodactyla; family Bovidae; genus Redunca; species Redunca redunca. Next base: position 1,728,621 of record SJYQ01002241.1, read on the forward strand.
CTCTTATCCATTTCATTGCAATTACCAAAATTTATAACTACAGCAACAGTTTTTCAGAGCTCATTTTCTTTGAGATCCTTTTCTCAAGTCTTCCTAAGAAAGATGAAAAAAAGTGGGAGGAAGGTGAGAGCTTGTTGATAAGCCTTATTCTTATTCTGTCCGTGAAGTCTGAGGTGTTAATCTTGTCTTTTCTTTTAATCTAGGTAATGATAATGGGTTGTTTTTCAATATTGTTGCAGCTTCATTAATATGTATGTTTTCTGCTGTAATTTCTTTTCGTTCAAGCAGTACTTTGAAGCTAACTTTACAAGCCTCTTTCCTGCTTCAGGCTTAACTTTGACTTTCTTTTTCTACTTTCATATGTTTTTCAATGGACCCCTGTGCTTTGTGTTTTATATCTCAGTGCAGCTCCTGGTTTTTCTGTTTACTGATCTAGCAGTATTCTACCACTTATTTTGTGTTTTATGGTTGGTCAAAAGCCTCTTGATGAAAGTAAAAGAGGAGTGTGAAAAAGTTGGCTTAAAGCTCAACATTCAGAAAACGAAGATCATGGCATCTGGTCCCATCACTTTATGGGAAATAAATGGGGAAACACTGGAAACAGTGTCAGACTTTATTTTTTGGGGCCCCAAGTCACTGCAGATGGTAATTGCAACCATGAAATTAAAAGATGCTTACTCTTTGGAAGGAAAGTTATGACCAACCTAGATAGCATATTCAAGAGCAGAGACATTACTCTGCTGACTAAGGTCCATCTGGTCAAGGCTATGGTTTTTCTAGTGGTCATGTATGGATGTGAGAGTTGGACTGTAAACAAAGCTGAGCACCAAAGGATTGATGCTTTTGAACTGTGGTGTTGGAGAAGACGCTTGCGAGTCCCTTGGACTGCAAGGAGATCCAACCAGTCCATTCTGAAGGAGATCAACCCTGGGATTTCTTTGGAGGGAATGATGCTAAAGCTGAAACTCCAGTACTTTGGCCACCTCATGTGAAGAGTTGACTCATTGGAAAAGACTTTGATGCTGGGAGGGATTGGGGGCAGGAGAAGAAGGGGACGACCGAGGATGAGATGGCTGGATGGCATCACTGACTCGATGGACGTGAGTCTGAGTGAACTCTGGGAGATGGTGATGGNCTTTGAACACTGTCTACAGTTCACTCAGCTAGGATCTTGGCCCTATATTCCTTTTAGTGTAATGCTGAGAGCATTCATGTATCATTCAGCCAACTATCCACCTTTAAGTTTTCTTGATAAAGCTTGCTTTGAGCTTGCATCACACATGAGAGATGTTTGCTTTTACCTACAATTCTACAACATGGAACAGAACAAAAAAGTCCCTGCCTTCACAGAACTTCAGTGGGTTAGAGATAGGTAAATAGAGATCACACTTATTTTAGGGCCTCAGATTGCATTTTGGTTATGAATTTTTGCCTGGTAGACTCCATTGGTTTGGATAATTTTCACTTACTTCAGTCCTGGTCCCTTGAACAACTGGATCTGTTTCGTCATCAGAGATGACACCTTCTGACAGGTCATCCACTGTGTGCATTCATAGGCACTGGAAGAAGGAAGTTAAGAAAGTAAATAGGTTAGCCTCAACTCACAAAACCTCTGCAGAGCAAAATACCCTCAGACGATAATAGTCAGTACCTGGACTTCTCCAGTGGTCCAGTTGTTAAGATACCCTCTTCCAAAGCAAGGGATGTGAACTTGATCGCTGGTTTGGGAATGACTTCCCACATGTTGTAGGATGCAGTCAAAAATTTTTAAATATAAATAAAACCTATCTTAAAAAAATAGTATCGTCATTTCCCTACTTGAGAAGCAGCAGCTAGTATCTGACTCATTGTTTCAGTGCAATTTCCTTTTCTTTCCTATTTAATTTATAGGAATGATAAATGAAAGGTGGCAAAAGGGTTTGTAAAACTTCATTATATATAAACTGATAACAATTTTTATTATAAGACTATAATTTTCCAATATAATTTCCTAACTAAATAATAAGCACAGGATGGATGAGACTAATCATAAATAAAAATTTGATTAAGAAGAACTAAGGTATTCATTCATTCACTCACACATTAAATACACATCTTGAGATGGATCAAGTGTATAAGCCAAAATTTTAAGCATTGGGATAGTGTAGAGTGAAGAAGTTGTGGTGGGGTGGGGGATTAAAAAATTAATAAGACATAGTTCCTAAATAGGGAGTTCATAGATCAGTTTGAGGTGCAGAGAAGTGTGATGAGTCCTGTAATAGGATATGCATTCCAGGTCTAGGCCACCCTCCACTGAGTTCAGTCCTCTCTGGTTAATAGGATAAATACAGTAACAACAAAGATCAATATAGCTCATAAATTTTTAAGGTAAACTATTGACTGCCAGATATTCATCAAAGCATGAACATTTCCTGCAGCTCTAAGTGGTAAGTTTTGAAGAGATTTGCAATAGAGCCCATTCTAGACTATGATGGCTCTGGCAGTCTACTCCCTGTTGATTGGTCCAACTCTCATCATAATAACAACCTGTAATCCATGAAACAGTCCCTTGGCATCCTCTGTTCTCAGCACCAAATGATCAGTATGGACAAATTTTCATCTGGTACTGTGTTGTCCTGCCACCAGCCATAAGATATGTTATGTTAGACAACTTCACGACCTTCTAATATCATTTCTCCACCATGAAGGCTAAGGCCACCCAAAGAATGCATTTATAAACTTGCAGAGCAAGCAAGGAGAATATGAAGAATCTCAGTTTCAATTATCTATCTACCTACATCTCAGTCATTACAATAATTTGTTAGGCATTCTAAGGTAAAAACAGAACACAGGATGTTTAAGTATAGCTCTAAGCACAGGTAAATAAATAAAGAATGCTTAAAATTATTACTCATTTTAGAAGGTACATAAGGGAACAAAAGAAAGGAATATGAGAGAGAGAGAAAAATCCACCTAATAAGAAATATGGATGCAGAATTACTATGAAGCTAATTAAGTTTCAGATTTAAGACCTTTCATTTGCATTGGATACTCCAGGGCCTTGAGAGGGACCTAGAAATGGGTCATTTCAACCTATGTAGAATTTGCAAAGTTATGATTTTGTTTTTTTAGCAGCAATTGGTTAAGATTGCTCTCTTTTTTATTTCAACCAGATCCTTCACACACACACACACATATATTTATTCCAACCAGATCCTTCATATGGTTGGAATAAACCATAAGTATATATATGGTTGAAATAAACCATATAAATATATATGTGTGGTTGGTATATATATATATACCATATATATATATTGGGCTTTCCTTATGGCTCAGCTGGTAAATAATCTGCTTGCAATGTGAAAGAGCTGGCTGTGATCCCTGGGTTGGGAAGATACCCTGGAGAAGGGAAAGGCTACCCACTCCAGCATTCTGGCCTGGAGAATTTCATGGACTGTATAGTCCATGGGGTCACAAAAAATTTGGACCCGACTTAGCGACTTGAGTGACTAGAGTGGTTTCAGAAATTTGGGAGCTCTGACTAAGAGGAAGTTGAGTTGGTGATGGTAGATTATATTTGTATGGTTCCCAAGCACTTCCATGTATAAACAAGTCCCTGCTAACCATCCTGATGTAGAATGGTCAAGGAATACTCTAGACCACACAGACAGCACTATTCATCCAGTACTGTGGATGAAGATGTTGCAGAATTGCAAGCAAATTAATCTCATTGGAGAAAATGATGCCTCAATAATTTTTGAAGACGTTGATCACTGTAGTACTTTGTACCAATTATATTTGGGGGGGGGGTGGTTTCTCTCATAGTGTAATAATTTTAAACACACATGCCAAATTTGAACTTTTCTTACATTCTTGGCCAAAAATAGAGACTGCCCATGATAAGGTCATTCAAGCTTTGCCACAATGGGTAAAATGACATTTTATGAGCTCTAAAATATACAGAAGATCTGAAAGAGAATTCCAAATATTAAGTAATTTGTGAAGTGTTTATTTTTAATAGTTTCTAAAGCTTGAATACAATGTTTTAACTGCTGTTTAGTTTAAAAAGGCATCTTGCAACATTTCAGTAAGATATATGAGAAGTATAGACTCCTGATTTGATGTATATATAATGTGTTTCTGAGTTGAGAGAAAGTTCAGAAAACATTAATGGCCTATGACATAAAATGGATAGAGATGGGTGTTAAAATCAAAAGAAATTTCTCTTGAAGTTAATTAAAAATGAATGGTTAATTAAAAAATGAAGGGTCAAATTTTAACACAAAATTTTCAAAACATTTCCAGGGTACTAACTCCATAAGAAAAAGACAAATATTAAACAGAAGTAATAACTAGATCCTTGGATGTTTGCTAGTCTAGTTAATGGGGTGGTGTGAATCATGTGAACACATTAGAAAAAGACTGAAATTTTTTGCTGCTTTGCTAGGAAATTCTGGCATAAAATTATCATAAATATTATAATGTGTCCAGTAAACAAAAGTACTAAAGACAAGCTGGTAAATAAACACTTTCAGTCCTGAGTGCTTGAGATCTATTACTGTTCAAGAATGGGCATGAGTTTGAGCAGACTCCAGGAGATAGTGAAGGACAGGGAAGCCTCACATGCTGCAGTTGATGGGGCCACGAAGAGCTGGACACAACTTAGCGAATGGACAACAGCAACAACTGATCAAGAAACCCTGAAACCTTATTGCTAAATGGGGAAGAAAGCTAACAAGAGATTTTGAAATATTACCTCAAACTTTAAAATGTATAAGAGAATTCCAAGGGAAATGTAGGTTCAATCCCTGGTCAGGGAACTAAGATCCCGTACACCTTGTGGCCAAAAAAAATAAATAAAACAAAAAATGTTATAACAAATTCAATAAAAAAAAATGGTATGTATCAAAAAATCTTCTAAAAAAAGAGGTAATACCAAATACTGGTTCTGAAGCTGAAATGGCTTTCCTAGATTTTCAATAAAACAAATAACATTTTAAAAATTTAAGTTCTATTACGCTAACAGAGAGATGTGAGACAGACCTATTATCCAAGGAAGTTAGGGCACTAACCCACAACCTAAGGCTGGCCTGTTCAGCAGGTTTCCCACAGTGGCCAGGCTGGATGAAGCACAAGCTGGAATCAAGATTGCCGGGAGAAATATCAATAACCTCAGATATGCAGATGACACCACCCTTATGGCAGAAAGTGAAGGGGAACTAAAGAGCCTCTTGATGAAAGTGAAAGAGGAGAGTGAAAAAGCTGGCTTAAAGCTCAACATTCAGAAAACTAAGATCATGGTATCTGGTCCCATCACTTCATGGCAAATAGATAGAGAAACAGTGGAAACAGTGGCTGACTTTATTTTCTTGGGCCTCAAAATCACTGCAGATGGTGCCTGCAGCCATGAAATAAAAAGACACTTACTCCTTGGAAGAAAAGTTATGACCAACCTAGACAGCATATTAAAAAGCAGAGACATTACTTTGCCAACAAAGGTCCGTCTAGTCAAAGCTATGGTGTTTCCAGTGTACATGTATGAATGTGAGAGTTGGTCTGTGAAGAAAGCTGAGCGCCAAAGAATTGATACTTTTCAACTGTGGTGTTGGAGAAGACTCTTGAGAGTCCCTTGGACTGCAAGAAGGTCCAACCAGACCATCCTAAAGGAGACCAGTCCTGGGTGTTGATTGGAAGGACTGATGCTAAAGCTGAAACTCCAATACTTTGGCCATCTCATGTGAAGAGTTGACTCATTGGAAAAGACTCTGACGCTGGGAGGGATTGTGCGCAGAAGGGGATGACAGAGAATGAGATGGCTGGATGGCATCACTGACTTGATGGATGTGAGTTTGAGTGAACTCTGGGAGTTTATGATGGACAGGGAGGCCTGGCATGCTGCAATTCATGGGGTCGCAGAGTCAGACACAACTGAGCGACTGAACTTAACTGAGCTGAACTGATGGGACCAGATGCCATGATCTTCGTTTTCTGAGTGTTGAGTTTTAAGCCAACTTTTTCACTCTCCTCTTTCACTTTCATCAAGAGGCTCTTTAGTTCCTCTTCACTTTCTGCCATAAGGGTGGTATCATCTGAGTATCTGAGGTTATTGATATTTCTCATGGCAATCTTGATTCCAGCTTGTACTTCATCCAGCCTGGCATTTCGCATCATGTACTCAGCA
>SJYQ01002241.1:1736117-1754895 GCA_006410935.1 Redunca redunca
ACAATTATTTTTTTTGCTTTGTAAAAGTTGAGTTTAAGTTTAATTCTACTAATTTATTAGGAAGATAATAATTCTCTCTGGCATCTTATTTTCCTTATTTATCATTTATCCCATAATAAAATTTGCAGACAGCAATCTGAAAAAGTGTAGTGATCTTGCCAAATACGGGAAATATATATTACAACTGTGGTGTTAACAATTTAAGTACTTTTACTTAAATCTGTAATAGTTTAATAAAATTACAATTTATTAAATGTCTAATACTTTCCTACACTATATTAGACACTGTTTATCAGTCCTTTCAACAACCCTATGAAGTAAATCCTCTTATCCCAGTTTCAATGTAAGTCATGGAGACTGAAAATTTGAGCTAGGTAGTTATGAATTTTATTAATGTCACTCTTTACAGTTGAAGGAATTAAGGATTCAGAAAGTTTAGTGATTTTTCCCAGTACAGTGTCGATAGTCCATAGCAGCTCTAACTTCACAGGACTCCTGGTCAACTATGCTCTGGTAGGGGTACTAAAATTTTATCCCTCAGTTAGCAACCATTCATGAACTTCTGTGTCTAGAATTCCTGGTACTCAAATTTTGTTTTCAGAAGAATTGCATTTATTGAATTCATGGCAAAAATACTTATGTTGCAACAGAACTATAACAGGAAAAAGATGATACACATATACTGTATGTGTATGTGTGTGAGTATATATATAGATATAGATAAATCTGATCTCACATAAAAAAAATCAACACTTATCCATTCCTCTGCCTCACTTATTCTGCTATTGATTCCTTCCAGGCTATTGTTCATCTCTGTTTGTTTGTTTTTTAGTTCTTCCAGGTCTTTGGTAAATGTTTCTTGCATCTCATAGCACTGGACCTGTCAGGTTTCAAGTATTTCTGGGAGATGCATATGGAGATGTCCCTTTGGAGATTTACACTTTTAGGCCAGTCATTAAGGGATCCCATCCATTCCTTTGCTTTGCTAATCCCTAGACACATTACTTTTGTTTCCCAGGGTTCATTGTTTGGTTCCATGAAGGGTCATCAGACGCAACAAACAAGTGGCATATTTAGAGCTGAATTCAGTTGTGAAAATTACTGTTGTTCCCTGGATCCCACGACTTTATCCTTTCTTCCTTGGAAAAGTAGGATTAACTATACTAACTTATGATTATAAAGATTAATTTTAAAAAATTAATAAATTCTTTTTTAAATGCGACAAAAGTTTAAGAAAAATCTTCAGCTCCTTAAACTTTGTGTCATTACTAACATATAGCCTGACATATAGCAGGCTATCTGTCTTTTTAAAGATGAATAAACAAATCAATGGGGAAAAAAAAAATCAACTTTACTTGTAACCAAAGCAAAGGTTGAAGGATCTTCCTGGATTTTTAAGATTAGCCCTGATCCATATTCTCACATCATTCCATCACTAGAAAAACTCAGTTAAAAATATAGATACAAGAAAGATGAGGTTATGATATTAATTAGACTACAGATGTTCAGTGGATAGAAGTCTGTTTTTATGGAATGGATGCTGATGTAAAGTCTAGTTGTGTTACCGTCTATCTACAAATTAGCTCTCCCAAGACCATCGGAGGTAGCATAAAGAAATCTACTCTGCTATTGCCTACGTTGACTAACGTGAAGCTTACTCAAAAGGTTAATAAAAAGGTTAATAGAGTGGTTAATAAAGTCTTTCATGTTCAAGTCAGGATAAAACATATAGTATTAATTTTTTCTAAAGTTTTTGAAGCATTACTATCATAGGTACACTTACATATGGATGGAAAAATATAATTTAGCAGCAAAAATAGTTTTTTAAGAAACACTAAATTCATACATTATATGTGGCTATTCTAATTGTAGTTTAATTAAATATTTAAATGCCATTGAAATAATAAATTGCCTTCTTTTTAAAATATGGCTTTTTAATTGAAAGAAAAATGTACAAAGACATTGAAATATTTTATTAATGGCCATCCAATTTCATTGGAAGTTTAGAGCCTTAGTTCTTATTTCTAACTTTCCTCAGCTCAGGAAGATGTAGATTTTTTTGGCAACAGTTGCTGTGTAAAATATTCTGAGATAGAATTTTTTATCATAATTAATAATAGATGAAAATTTCTGAGTTTTTGATGTTCTAAACTCTATGCTGTTTGATTTACGGTGTCTTTATAGTTGTTTTTCTGGTAATGCTCAGCCTCTTCCTGTTGGAATAAGGGTTAGTCATTTTTTTTTTTTCCTAGATGGGTCTGATATATTTTTCCTTTTCTCCATATCTTCATGTTTTACTTTATATAACTTACTAAAAAACCAATTCTGTTGTAATGAGATTAGACTACAAGTTTTCTAAGTTTCAGGTAGAGTTTTTAGCGCATCCTTCTAAAGCTTCAAAAGCGCTCCTACTGTCTGCATCCTTGTAATGAAAACACTTCATGGGGGTATATCACAACTTTTAAAACTTAGTTCCAAAACAGGCAGCCACTCTTGTGGCAATTATCAGAGCTAATACATAAGTCTTATTCATTATGAAAAGTTCAGTACAAGTGCTTGCATGGTATTATCACTATATCTTTTTCATTAATTTTTTTTTATTATTTCTTTGGGGTCATTTAAAATGAAAAGCTGTCACATAGTTTCAATTCATGCAATGCAGACAGGAATTTTTCAAAAAATGCTTTCCATAGAGAGCAATCAGAGAGAATGTAATCTCTAGAATGTCATCTGTTTTTTCCTGTGGTATTTCCCTCTTTTTTGAAATATAGGCTCTTGAGTAGGTTGCAACAATATAAGTTTCTATCATGGACTCCAGTTCTATTGTCTTCTCCCTTGCTAGTATCTGCCTCCTGACTACTAATTTGCACCTCAGCAAATGAAATGGCTTCATTGTTTTGATGTTCAGTCATCAATTTGCATCTACAAAGACATGCAGTGTTTGTCAGATTTATTGCTGAGCTTCACGGCATTTCCGTGTACAGGGCTAACACTCTGCCTATACCATATAGGGTTATAGTTAAGGCATAGCTGGCTTGTTTTCAGCCATCTACATTTTTTTTTCCACTGAGCTATCTACATCTTAATTTACAGCACTGAAAATTTTGTTAAATATTTTGGTAAAATGATTATGAGTCATAACTAAGTGTAGTTATTCTAATGAAATCTTGCATGACTGACCATTTCTATTTTTCATCATTATAGCTCTGTAAATGGTCACTTATTTTTCTTTTGATAACCTCGGGCAATAGCATGCTTTTGCAAATTTGGCCTTGTAAAAACTATGCGTGGGTGGCCTATGATTACTATTACTATGTATTCAGGCAATTCTCAGTAATTCTTTTTCAAGAATTAGAAAAATATTTAGTGGACAAAATAGATTCTTTGCAAACAGCTGCATTTCTAAATATTTGCTGGGAAATAAAAAATTATGCCCACTGTAAAATGAGGCATTTCCATTCTCAAAATAAGATAATCCTCCTCCAAGACTGAACTGGCAAAGCACACACTACAGTTCCTGATACAAAACTGTACTTTTTTGTTGCCTGCCTAAGAATAGCTACTTCATATTAGTATTTTCAAACTAAACCCTTTCAGGGAAAGCTTCATCAGTCTTGAAAATCAGAGTTACACAGTTAAAGGCCATAAAGAGAGAAAATGCCACGAAACATCCTAGTTTGAAAAGAATAGGACTTTCAGTAGTAGCATAGTGCAGAAAAATCAGATTAAAAAAACTAAAATTAATTTTAAGGAAAGAATGGACCCAGGCACCTCCCTGGCAGCTCAGTGGTAAAGAATCTGCCTGCCAATGCAGGAAACATGGGTTTGATCCCTGGTCCAAGATGATTCCACATTTGGCAGAGCAACAAAGTCTATGTACCACAACTCCTTGAGCCTGTGCCCTGGAGCCCTGGAGCCACAACTACTGAGTCCATGTGCTCAGCTACCGAAGCCTGTGAGCCCTAGAGTCTGTACTCCCCAAGAGAGGTCACCACACTGAGAAGCCCGCACACCGCAGCTGGAGACTGGTTCCTACCCTAGAGAAAGTCTGCTCAGCAACAAATACTCAGCACAGCCCCCCGAAAAAAGAACGGGCCCAACCCTGAATAGAAGCAGAAGGCTTTACAAAGTATACGTACCTGAATCACCCTAATGCAAAGTAAACAATGATGTGTGTGTGTGTGTGTATGTTTAAATCCATCAGAAAAAATGCCCAGATTGTTTAAGTACAAAATACAGTCCAGTAACTTAACAGTCTGAAGAAATAGTTACAATTCTATCCACCCAGTAAAATCTCTCTTCACCTCTTTTGTAGTACAACTTTGAATGCAACCAAACAACAACTAGAAGTGGTAAGGAAGAAATTTTGAAAAAGAGAAGGAAAGAAACCCTCCATGTTCCCCACTGCAGTTTTCCTTGTCTGGGACAAGAACAGTGGGAAGAAAAACATTTAACCTGGATAAAAGATGGAAATGTTCACTGGAAGAACTATTTTAATTATTGAAATGGACTTTTATGACTAAATGGGGACAGAAAACTACTGGAGCTGCCCAAAATTTTGAACAAAAGTTGAGGGGGAAAAAGCCTAGAGCATGTGGTCTGGAAGCAGTGTGAAAAGAAATTTTCTTTTTTCCTTTTTGCCTCCTATACACGCAAAGATTTTCAATAATGTGGCTAGATCACACTGCCCTGTTTTAGTCTTGTTCTGCCCCTGCAGATGGGTCTTCACATGCTATTCATCCTCTTTTATTTTGAATCTTCTCTGTGACTTTGCATTTCCTCCCCACTGTACCTTGAAACTAGATCATGAGCCTCTTGTGAGCTTTGCTACCTCACTCTGCACAGCATCTTCCCTAAGTACATCCCCATGCTTTCATCAAGGACTAGGCTAAGAAGGAATGGTGGCTGTGCAGTCACTGCTGCATGTGTCTTACTATCTATTATTTTCTTTAATTTTTATTTTATATTGGAGTATAATTGAAGATGGTGACTGTAGTCATGAAATTAAAAGACATTTGCTCCTTGGAAGAAGAGTTATGAACAACCTAGACAGCAGGTCTGTCTAGTCAAGCTATGGTTTTTCCAGTACTCATGTACGGATGTGAGAGTTGGACTGTAAAGAAAGCTGAGTGCCAAAGAATTGATGCTTTTTAACTGTGGGGTTGGAGAAGATTCTTGAGAGTCCCTTGGAGTGCAAGGAGATCCAACCAGTCCTTCCTAAAGGAAATCAGTCTCAAATATTTATTGGAAGGAATGAGGCTGAAGCTGAAGCTCCAATACTTTGGCCACCTGATGCAAAGAACTAACTCATTGGAAAAGACTGATGCTGGAAAAGATTGAAGGCAAGAGAAGGGGATGACAGAGTATGAGATTGTTGGATGGCATCACCAACTCGATAGACATGCATTTGAGCAAGTTCCAGGAGTTGGTAATAGACAGGTAAGCCTGGCGTGCTGCAGTCCATGGGATCAGAAAGAGTCAGACATGATTGAATAACTGAATTGAACAATTGATTACCGATGTGAGGGTTTCTTTGATGGTCCAGTGGTTAAGAATATACCTGGCAAAGCAGGGAATGTGGGTTCCATCCCTGATCCCGGAAGATCCCACATGTCTTGAGGCTACTAAGTCTGTATGCCACAACCACAGAAAGCCTGTGTGCTTTAGAGCCCATGCTCCAGAATGAGAGAAGCCACTGCAATGAGAAGCCCATGTTCTGCAACTAGAGAGTAGCCCCTTTTTGCCACAGAGAAACCCCTTGTGCAACAACAAAGACCCAGTGGAGTCAATAATTAATTAATTTAAAAAAAAATGTCCTAGTTTCAGGTGTATAGCAAAGTGATTCAGTTATAAATATATACACATATCTATTCTTTTTCAAATTCTTTCCTTATTTAGGTTATTATAGAATATTGAGTAGATTTCCCTGTGCTATATAGTAGGTCCTTGTTGATGATCTGTTTTATATATAGTAGTGTGTATATGTTAATCTAAAACTCCCAACTTATCCATCCCTTCAAACTTTTTCTTTGGTAAGCATAAATTTATTTTCTAAGTCTGTGAATTTTTCTGTTTTGTAAATAAGTTTATTTGTATCATTTTTTAGACTCCACATATAAATAATATTGCATGTCCCATCATTTATTTTCCTTCTTATAGAAAGCTACCCTCTTCCTGTCCTTAAAACCATGGGCTAGAGATTCTCCATGGTAAACCTTATTAAAAGTTTCTGAGAACCAGGTAGTAACAAAGGAACCTCCCTGATTGCTTTTCTCCTTAACTCTGGTGGCTGAAATTGCTCAAGAGACTATATTATCAAGTAAATATACGATAATGTCAACAAAGGACTTCCCTGGTGGCCCAGTAGCTAAGTGTCCATGCTCCCAATGCTGGGGACCCAGGTTCTACCTCTGGTCAGGGAATTAGATCCCACATGCAGCAACTAAGAGTTTGCTCGCCACAGCTAAAAGATCCTGCATGCTGCAATGAAGATCGAAGCTCCAGCATGCCACAACTAAAAGCCAGTGCAGCCAAATAAATAAATTATATTTAAAAAAATAATACCAACAGCTATTAGTTACTGAGTGTTATTCACCTGCCAGTAATCACACTAAGTACTTTCCATAGATTATCTCATTTAGTCCTGAGACTAAGGCTTTGTAGTGGATGTAAGTTTCCACTCATTTCAAGGATGAGGCTCAAAGACGTCTGGAGACATATCAAAGCTCAAACATCCAGAAAAATGACAAAGATGTGAATTGGGGTTCAAAGGCTGAGCACTTAACCACTAGCTTCTACTATTTCTAAGTGAGAACACATTTTAAAGAGAGCTGCTGCTAAGTCACTTCAGTTGTGTCCGACTCTGTGCGACCCCATAGACAGCAGCCTACCAGGCTCCCCCGTCCCTGGGATTCTCCAGGCAAGAACAATGGAGTAGGTTGCCATTTCCTTCTCCAATGCATGAAAGTGAAAAGTGAAAGTGAAGTCACTCAGTTGTGTCCGACTCTGTGCCACCCCATGGACTGCAGCTTACCAGGCTCCTCTGTTCATGGGATTTTCTGGGCAAGAGTACTGGAGTGGGGTGTCATCGCCTTTTCCATTAAAGAGAGCAGAGCTTGGTAAAAACAGAAATAAAGTTTATGTTATCCACCATTAATCAGAGGTTTGTGCTGAAACCCAGGAAAACAAGTTTTCTGACACTGTGGGCCTGGTGTCAGCAGCCCATGAGAAGAATTTAGTCTAAAGTTGAGAAAAATCTTCCAGGTGTAAAGGACAGTTTGAGGTCACTTGTATGAACAAAAACAGAAGCAATAGAATAGACTCTATTTTTCCCTGTTCTACTGGGGATTTTGTTCACTTTGTAGCATCTATATGGAAAGAATTTCGACCTTTATTTAATCAATGAGGAAACAGAAACAGAAGTATTAATAGACCCAGCAAAAACAACCTCAGGATCTCAGCTACTGAGTTCCTAATATCTGGCATTTTAGAGCACTGGGCAAGAAATCATCACCTCTTAGTGTGACCTAATTTATTAAAACACATGCAAAATTAAATGGTTGGCCAATTTAAGCAAGAGAGATACCCCTATGACCTATAGAATACTGCAAAGGCTTCCTTAAACACATTCTCTATTCAGGTATTCAAGATTCATTTGCTCACCTCTACAGTGAGCAAGGCGCTGCAACTCTGATGTTCAGGGGAGATAAACAGAGGATACAGAAAAAGCCTTGTAGCAAAACTTTATAGAGGATGCTCTGACCTGCTTCATTTTGACTCTGTCTACTACTCACACAGCATCACTAAACTTTTGAATTTTTTAAGAGTTTATATAGACATGCTGTTCAGTCAGGGAATGTATATATATAGCATGATGTAGACAGAAACTGACTCTGCCCTCAAGGGGCTTTCAATGTAGGATAACTTAGGTTATATACCTGTTCCCCCTCTAGTTTATTATTAAAAACAAAATTATTAATTTGGATAAATTAGTTTTCTTACTCATAACTCATATTTTGCCACCAGATACCTGCAAAACATCTTTAACACCATCTCCTATTATTGAGTATGCTGTTGTTTAGCCACTAAGTCATGCCCAACTGTTTCACAGCCCTATGGACTGCAGCCTGCCAGCCTCCTCTGTCCATGGGATTTCCCAGGCAAGAATACTGGAGTGGGTTGCCATTTCCTTCTCCAGGGGCTTTTCCCAATGCAGGGATTGAACCCATGTCTCCTACATTGGCAGGTGGATTCTTTACCTCTGCGCCACCAGGGAAGCCCCATTATTGAATACTCTATTGAACACAGGGCTTCCCTGGTGGCTGAGATGGTAAAGCATCTGCCTACAATGCAGGAAACCCAGGTTCGATCCCTGGGTTGGGAAGATCCTCTGGAGAAGGAAATGGCAACCCACTCCAGTACTCTTGCCTGGAAAATCCCATGGACGGAGGAGCCTGGTAGGCTACAGTCTTGAATATAAAGAATAAAAATATTTAAAGCCAACAAAGCATATTTATACTTAGAACATAAATTTGGAACAACATTCTATTATTGAGTATAGAATGCTATCACAAATTTATGTTCTAAGCATAAATGTGCATTGCTGGTTTTAAATATATTTATTGTCTCCTATACAGTATTTCCAAGTAAAATTTTTAAATATGTCTGACTTTGAGTGAAACTGTGTATACATTTGAATTACTTAAAAATATTATTGAAATAAAACTACAGTCCCTTATTCTTATAATCTGAAGATTTCTTTAGTGTAACATTTAAACCTATCAACTTGCTTCCTCTTAGTTTCCTTTTATGAGAAATTGGCAGAAGTCAAAAATTTATTATATAAAGAATATTTAAATCTGAATTTCTGATAACTGGCTGTATTTTAAATTTAATGGATACAGCAGTTAGAAGCACAAATTGGTCAATTAAAAAAGTGAATATTCTTTGAAGTTCCTTTGTAAAAGAAAAAAGTCACTATTTCTGGAGAATTTAACCTGAAGTTATCTTTATCAAAGGCCAAAGACTTACTTCATAACACCTAGTATTTATTGTTCCCTCTAATGTCTTAAAAATATATCCTGAAGAAAGAAAGTATGTCAGGAGTGCGGGAAGGGACAGAAAACTTGGCACAAAAAGAATGCACAGCTCACTGGAACAGCTTTGAGGAACATGTGGGCTGCAGAGAGGGAGGTGACTTATGGTCGTTGTTTTGTATATAAAGACAGCATGAGAGAAAGGTGACAGGAATAGAGGTGATACCAAGCAAGTGTCAAAAAGACTCAATGTCTTTTCTGTCTGGAATAGGGCCCCCCAAAGTAAAGAATTCTTTACTTTCAGCTGCATGCTATGAATAGAGAGTGCATCAGTATTTGGGAATTCATTCAGTTAATGTCAGCATATGAAACAGAGGCAAGTAAGAATCAACATCAAATGAATAAACTTGACCATTTGCAGAAGTAACTCATCTTGAATACATTGCTGATGAGAATAAAGAAATCCCCATTTCCCATTGTTAATGTTCTGGGGTATCAGTCATAACTCATCCAGGTGACCATGTCAGAAAGACATGACTAAAATATTATGAAAGACAACTTGGCATAACAATTACGTGACACTTTTGGCGTGAATGAACACTGCTTTGGATGGCAAATTGATCGGTTGATACTGAGAATTTTTCTCTGGGTTTGTAAGGGGAAGGGAGTTCTGGACATTTACTTGCTCAATTCTGGTTCTTTAAACAGAAACATTCTAGAAATGGGAAAAAGAATTCCAAGTAGATTTCTCTCCTCACCATACCAATGACAGTTCTCTTGTTCTAGTTACCAATGAACTCCATCTTGCTGAATCAATTAAGTCTTAACCTCTCTTGGGTTCTCATCCATATTCAGCTTCCTCCCTGTGAGGCCTTCTCTGTTCTAATACTATGTCCTCTCCAGGTTTCTTTCCAACTCACTGTCTAGTTTTCTTTTCCTTTGCTGCTCCTTGTATTTCTTACTCTCTAAACATCAGGATTCCTTGAGGCTTGATACTTGGCACTCTTTTTTTTTTTTTTAAATATCAGTTCAGTTCAGTCACTCAGTTGTGTCTGACTCTTTGTGATCTCATGACCCACAGCACACCAGGCCTCCCTGTCCATCATCAACTCCCAGAGCTTACTCAAACTCATGTCCATTGAGTTGGTGATGCCATCCAATCATCTCATCTTCTGTCGTCCCCTTCTCCTCCTGCCTTCAATCTTTCCCAGCATCAGGGTCTTTCCAGGTGATCTCATTCAGACCCATGGTATTAAATATCATCTTTAGTCTGATGACACTTTAGCCCTGAGTTAAAGCTTTATATATCCATTTGTCTATTTATCATTCCTGCTTAGATGGGTAATACATATCTCAAAGTAAATGTGACTGATAAACTTTCCATGCTTCAGTCTGCTCCTTCTCAGCAGACTGAGTCCTCATTTGTTCCGGTGATCAAGTCATAAACTATGGAGTATCTTCGATTTGTTTTCCTCCCTGTCTTATACAGGTACTGTCTGTTAATCTAGTTCCAAAGCATACTTTTAATCTGTTACTTCCCTCAACTCAAATAATTGCCAACTCCAAGTCATCAAGGCTGTTGAATTGACTTCAGAATTGATTTCTTCTTCCCTTCCGCATCCCTCCAACTCTTTTGTGAGATATTTAACAGATAGCATCTCTTCTCTGTTTAACTCTTCACTGCCTTCACATTAACTCATGAAAACCCAGGACTTTTGACCCTAGCCCCAATGAGATTCCAAGACGATGTGCTTGTTTGCGCTTAGTTGCTCAGTCGTGTCCAACTCTCTACGATCCCAGAGACTGTAGCCCGCCAGACTCCACTGTCCATGGAATTTTTCTAGCCAAGAATACTGCAGGGGGTTGCCATTCCTGGGAATCTTCTTGACTGAGGGATCAAACCCACATCTCCTGTGTCTCCTGTATTGCAGGCAGATTATTCACCACTGAACCACCTAGGAAGTCCTTCCAAGATTGTATCCTGCATTTTTTGTCCCTTCATTTACTAGACTCTAGTCACACTGGCCTCTCCTCTTTTCAACACACTTTAGTCATGTCGGAGTGTGAAAGATGTACTTGCTGTCTTCTCTCTCAATAACAGTGCGTGCCCTGTTGCCCATATGTCCAAGTTCTCTATAATATCTAGATCTCTACTGTCATATCTTCTAAGTTGTCTTTTCTGACCTTCCAGTTTGAAGTAGTGTTTTCCCCATCTGATTTTCTCTTATCACATTACAATGTTTTATTTTCTGTGCAATACTTAGCACAACCTGAAATCATCTTGTTCATTGATTTAACCATTTATTTTCCATCTCCCTCTATCATTTGCTCCAGAAAAGTAAGAAAGGTCCTTTTCTGCCTTGTATACTGCTGTATCTCTACCTCACAGAATAGAACCTGACATACAGCAGAAAACCATAGTAAATCTTAAGTTACTTTACCATTGGGAATTATATTTGTTTATATCAGAAAAACATCTATTTCTGCTTTATTGACTATGCCAAAGCCTTTGACTGTGTGGATCACAATAAACTGTGGAAAATTCTGAGAGAGATGGGCGTACCAGACCACCTGACCTGCCTCTTGAGAAATCTGTATGCAGGTCAGGAAGCAACAGTCAGAACTGGACATGGAACAACAGACTGGTTCCAAATAGGAAAAGGAGTACATCAGGGCTGTATATTGTCACCCTGCTTATTTAACTTCTGTGCAGAGTACATCATGAGAAACACTGGACTGGAAGAAACACAAGCTGGAATCAAGATTGCTGGGAGAAATATCAAGAACCTCAGATATGCAGATGACACCACCCTTATGGCAGAAAGTGAAGAGGAACTACAAAACCTCTATATGAAAGTGAAAGTGGAGAGTGAAAAAGTTGGCTTAAAGCTCAACATTCAGAAAACAAAGATCGTGGCATCTGGTCCCATCACTTCCTGGGAAATAGTTGGGGAAACAGTGGAAACAGTGTCAGACTTTATTTTTTGGTGCTCCAAAATCACTGCAGATGGTGACTGTAGCCATGAAATTAAAAGACACTTACTCCTTGGAAGGAAAGTTATGACCAACCCAGATAGAGAGTCGCTTGGACTGCAAGGACATCCAACCAGTCCATTCTGAAGGAGATCAACCCTGGGATTTCTTTGGAGGGAATGATGCTGAAGCTGAAACTCCAGTACTTTGGCCACCTCATGCGAAGAGTTGACTCATTGGAAAAGACTTTGATGTTGGGAGGGATTGGGGGCAGGAGAAGAAGGGGATGACCAAGGATAAGATGGCTGGATGGCATCACTGACTCGATGGATGCGAGTCTGAGTGAACTCTGGGAGATGGTGATGGACAGGGAGGCCTGGTGTGCTGCGATTCATGGGGTCTCAAAGAGTCTGACACGATTGAGCCACTGAACTGAACTGAACTAGATGGCATATTCAAAAGCAGAGACATTACTTTGCCAACAAAGGTCTGTTTAGTCAAGGCTATGGTTTTTCCTGTGGTCATGTATGGATGTGAGAGTTGGACTGTGAAGAAGGCTGAGCGCTGAAAAATTGATGCTTTTCAACTATGTTGTTGGAGAAGACTCTTGAGAGTCCCTTGGACTGTAAGGAAATCCAACCAGTCCATTCTGAAGGAGATCAACCCTGGGATTTCTTTGGAGGGAATGATGCTGAAGCTGAAACTCCAGTACTTTGGCCAACTCACGCGAAGAGTTGACTCATTGGAAAACACTTTGATGCTGGGAGGGATTGGGGGCAGGAGAAGAAGGGGTTGACCGAGGACGAGATGGCTGGATGGCATCACTGACTCGATGGACGTGAGTCTGAGTGAACTCTGGGAGATGGTGATGGACAGGGAGGCCTGGCGTGCTGTGATTCATGGGGTCGCAAAGAGTCGGACACGACTGAGTGACTGAACTGAACTGATATTAAAATATATGCTATATGTATTAAATGTATGATATACAAATATATTTTTACTTTGTATATTTGTTACTCTTTTTAAAATACACATATATATTTAAACTTAATATCTCTGAAGTAGGGTGAGGACAGTATACTTTATGTATTCTGCATATACAAAGAGCATACATTTGTGTATCATATATTTAATACATAATAGTACATAACATAAATATAGTAATATATATGTACATCGTAATTCAGCTGGTAAAGAATCTGCCTGCAATGCGGGAGACCTGGGTTCGATCCCTGGGTTGGGAAGATCCTCTGGAGAAAGGAAAGGCTACCCACTCCAGTATTCTGGCCTGGAGAATTTCANGTTCGATCCCTGGGTTGGGAAGATCCTCTGGAGAAGGGAAAGGCTACCCACTCCAGTATTCTGGTTTGGAGAATTTCATGGATTGTATAGTTCATGAGGTTGCAAAGAGTCGGACATGACTGAGTGACTTTCACTTCGCATATATACATACATATATATCTATGAAAGTGAAAGTGTTAGTTGCTCAGTCATGTTTGACTCTTTGTGACCCCATGGACTATAGCCCACTAGGGTCTTCTGTCCCTGAAATTCTCCAGGCAAGAATACTGGAGTGTGGTGCCATTCCCTCCTCCAAGGGATCTTCTGGACCAAGGGATCGAACCCACATCTCCTGCATTGCAGGCAGATTCTTTAGCATCTGAACCACTAAGGAAGCCCATATATGTGTATTTATGTATGTGTGTGTGTGTATGCTATCCCCATACAATCCTAGAAGGGTTTATATGTACATATGTTTATATGTATAATCCATTTTAAGAAGAATACCAAAATCAGAGTAGTTAGGAATTTTTAAGTTTGTGAATTCACGCTGAGATTTAAACTCATGATTTAAAAAAAGAATTCTTATTCTACTATGTCCTCCAAGAAGATTAAACAAATCTAGACATTTTATTTTTGGTTTAATAGCTTTGTGAAAGTTGATTTGTGCAGCTCAGTTCTCAGAGTCTCATAATCTCTTGAGTGTTTAAATAATTGTGCATTTCTGAACCTTCAAAGTTGAGTCTAGATTCTAGAGGCTTTCTGACACCTAGAAACCAGCTTTCCAGGAGGCCTAATCTCAACAGTCAGCCAGGCGTTCAAAGTAAGTTCACAAAAATCTCATTGACTTTATCTCTAATTTCTTTGTTATAGCCCAGAAATCATAATAAATCTAGTCTGGACAACACAGATACATATGAACAGGTGAGAGATCCTCTAAAACCTCAATAAAAAAAAGTTTAACATTTTTTCAGCAGAGAATAGCAATATGCCCTCTTGGTGGTCCTGCAAGAGATGGCAGACACAGAGATAAATATATCTTCATTCTTGAGTTGCTTTACTTTTTAGTAAGTGTCTGAATCAGCTCACAGGGGAGGGGAGATAATTTTAAAGGCCCTACCTTGTTGCAATGCCAGATTATTTGAGAGCTGCTGGTTCTCAGCAATTGTTGAGAAGAAAAAGTAATACCAACATGCTGAACTCCTTGCAACCAACAATCCCTTTATTGAAATATATATTTTGTAATATCTAATAGAGTGGCATGCATGGAATGCCTAATTAGTGCTTAGGAAGATAGTAAAGGAATGAGTTGGTATATTTAACTTATAACCTCATATTCTAATTGAAGAACTAGGCCAGATAAAATTATTGATGGCTTGAATAAAAGAGAGAAAGAGGAAACAGAATGGAAAACCCAATAGCCAAAAATGTGGGATATGAGGCAAAGAGTGATGAAAGTCAGTGGTAGATTTTAAGAGAATATTGTAATGACAGAAGCTCAAGTGCTTTCAAAATGAATTCATAAGCTTTGATCTGGGATTCTCACACCCAATCCATACACACTTTAAAATTAAAATGGCTGTTATGTGAAACTGATGTTTTCAATGTTTCAGTTCAGTTCAGTTGCTCAGTTATGTCCTACTCTTTGGGACCCCATGAATCGCAGCATGCCAGGCCTCTCTGTCCATCACCAACTCCTGGAGTTCACCCAAACTCATGCCCATCAAGTCGGTGATGCATTCCAGCCATCTCATACTCAGTCATCCCTTCTCCTCCTGCCCCCAAACACTCCCAGCATTACAGCCTTTTCTAATGAGTCAACTCTTCGCATGACATGGCCAAAGTATTGGAGTTTCAGCTTCAGCATCAGTCCTCCCAATGAATAATCAGGACTGATTTCCTTTAGGATGGACTGGTTGGATCTCCTTGCAATCCAAGGGACTCTCAAGAGTCATCTCCAACAACAGAGTTCAAAAATATCAGTCCCTCGGTGCTCAGCTTTCTTCACAGTCCAACTTTCACATCCGTACATGACCACTGGAAAAACAATAGCCTTGACTAGAGGGACCTTAGTCACATCCGTACATGACCACTGGAAAAACAATAGCCTTGACTAGAGGGACCTTAGTCGGCAAAGTAATGTCTTTGATTTTTAATATGCTATCTAGGTTGGTCATAACTTTCCTTCCAAGGAGTAAGTGTCTTTTAATTTCATGGCTACAGTCACCATCTGCAGTGATTTTGGAGCACCAAAAAATAAAGTCTGACACTGTTTCCACTGTTTCCCCATCTATTTCCCATGAAGTGATGGACCCAGACGCCATGATCTTCGTTTTCTGAATGTTGAGCTTTAAGCCAACTTTTTCACTTTCTTCTTTCACTTTCATCAAGAAGCTCTTTAGTTCTTCTTCACTTTCTGCCATAGGGATGGTGTTATCTGCATATCTGAGGTTCTTAATATTTCTCCCGGCAGTCTTGATTCCAGCTTGTGCTTCTTCCAGCCCAACATTTCTCACGAAGCTCTGCATATAAGTTAAATAAGCAGGGTGACAATATACAGCCTTGATGTACTCCTTTTCCTATTTGGAACCAGTCTGTTGTTCCATGTCCAGTTCTAACTGTTGCTTCCTGACCTGCATATAGGTTTCTCAAGAGGCAGGTCAGGTGGTCTGATATTCCCATCTCTCTCAGAATTTTCCACAGTTTATTGTGATCCACACAGTCCAAGGCTTTGGCATAATCAATAAAGCAGAAATAGATGTTTTTCTGGAACTCTCTTGCTTTTTCAATGATCCAGTGGATGTTGGCAATTTGATCTCTGGTTCCTCTGCTTTTTCTAAAACCAGCTTGAACATCTGGAAGTTCATGGTTCATGTATTGCTGAAGCCTGGTTTAGAGAATTTTGAGCATTACTTTACTAGCATGTGAGATGAGTGTAATTGTGTGGTAGTTTGAGAATTCTTTGGCATTGCCTTTCTTTGGGATTGGAATGAAAACTGACCTTTTCCAGTCCTGTGGCCACTGCTGAGTTTTCCAAATTTGCTGGCATATTGAGTGCAGCACTTTCACAGCATCATCTTTCAGGATTTGAAATAGCTCTACTGGAATTGCATCATCTCCACTAGCTTTGCCTGTAGTGTTGCTATCAGAGGCCCACTTGAATTCACATTCCAGGATGTCTGGCTCTAGGTGAATAATCACACCATTGCAATTGTCTGGGTCGTAAAGATCTCTTTTTGTACAGTTCTGTGTATTCTTGCCACCTCTTCTTAATATCTTCTGCTTCTGTTAGGTCCATACCATTTCTGTCCTTTATCGAGCCCATCTTTGCATGAAATGTTCCCTTGGTATCTCTAATTTTCTTGAATGATTTCTAGTCTTTCCCATTCTGTTGTTTTCCTCTATTTCTTTGCATTGATTGCTGAGGAAGACTTTCTTATCTCTACTTGCTATTCTTTGGAACTCTACATTCAGATGCTTATATCTTTCCTTTTCTCCGTTGCCTTTAGCTTTTCTTCTTTTCACAGCTATTTGTAAGGCCTTCTCAGACAGCAATTTTGCTTTTTTGCTTTTCTTTTCCGTGGGGATGGTCTTGATCCCTGACTCCAGTAAAATGTCATGAACTTCCATCCATAGTTCATTAGGCATTCTATCAGATCTCGTCCCTTAAATCTATTTCTCACTTATACTGTATAATCATAAGGGATTTGATTTAGGTCATACCTGAATGGTCTAGTGGTTTTCCCTACTTTCTTCAGTTTAAGTCTGAATTTGGCAATAAGGAGTTCATGATCTGAGCCACAGTCAGCTCCCAGTCTTGTTTTTGCTGATTGCATAGAGCTTCTCCATCCTTGGCTGCAAAGAATATAATCAATCTGATTTCAGTGTTGACCATCTGGTGAGGCCCATGTGTAGAGTCTCTTCTTGTGTTGTTGGAAGAGGGTGTTTGCTATGACTAGTGCATTCTCTTGTCAAAACTCTATTAGCCTTTGTCCTGTTTCATTCTGTACTCCAAGGCCAAATTTGCCTGTTATTCCAGGTGTTTCTTGACTTCCTACTTTTCATTCCAGTCTCCTATAATGAAAAGGACATCTTTTTTGGGTGTTAGATCTGCAAGGTCTTGTAGGTCTTCATAGAACTGTTTAACTGCAGCTTCTTCAGTGTTACTGGTTGGGGCATAGGCTTGGATTACCGTGATATTGACTGATTTGTCTTGGAAACGAACAGAGATCATTCTGTCGTTTTTGAGATTGCATCCAAGTACTGCATTTCGGACTCTTCTGTTGACCATGATGGCTACTCCATTTCTTCTAAGGGTTTCCTGCCCACAGTAATAGATATAACGGTAATCTGAGTTAAATTCACCCATTTCAGTCCATTTGAGTTCTCTGATTCCTAGAATGTTGACGTTCACTCTTGCCATCTCCTGTTTGACCACTTCCAATTTGTCTTGATTCATGGACCTAACATTCCAGGTTCCTATGCACTATTGCTCTTTACAGCTTCAGACCTTGCTTTTATCACCAGTCACATCCACAACTGGGTCTTGTTTTTGCTTTGGCTCCATCCATTCATTCTTTCTGGAGTTATTTCTCCACTGATCTCCAGTAGCATATTGGGCACTTACCGACTTGGGGAGTTCCTCTTTCAGTACCCTATCATTTTGCATTTTCATACTGTTCAATGTTTAGTTATGGATTTTAAAGAACAGTTATTAAGCTATTGTGTGCATGTGTACTAAATCACTTCAGTCGTGTCTGTAAGGTGGGACCCTGGCCCCTTCTCTCCTCTGCTGGCGGAGGAAGTCCCTAATGGAAGGAGCCACCCAGATCCCGGGGACCAGTGACAGCACACTTCACCAGCTAAAGCCGCCCCACCTCAGCCACGTAAAAGGACCTATCAGCCCGCGACACCTTGGCCTGGCGACCTATCCGAACCCCCACCCATTAACCTGACCAATCCTCGCAACAAACTTATATAAGCTGCTTCTAACACGGTCAGGGCACCGACTTCCTCGACCTGCCTCGTTAGGTCTGGGAACCCCACCCAGGAGCGCTTCACCATTGAAAAGCCTGTTTGATACTCTTTTCAGGGTCCTGGTCGTCTTTACCTAACAGTGTCCAACTCTTGGCAACCTGTGGCCTGTAGCCCGCCAGGCTCCTCTGTCCATGGGATTCTCCAGAGAAGAAATCTGGAGTAGGTTGCCATGTCTCCTCCAGGAGATATTCCCAACCCAGGGATTGAACTCGAGTCTCTTACGTCTCCTGCATTGGTAGGTGGGTGTTTTACCACTAGCAT
This sequence comes from Redunca redunca, assembly GCA_006410935.1. Taxonomy (NCBI): domain Eukaryota; kingdom Metazoa; phylum Chordata; class Mammalia; order Artiodactyla; family Bovidae; genus Redunca; species Redunca redunca. Next base: position 1,754,705 of record SJYQ01002241.1, read on the forward strand.
CACCTGGGAAGCTCTTACTAAGCTATTATAATAAAGTATATTTTTTCATAAAAATACTAACAAAAGTACATGCAGGTGGAAAAAACTTGCTATTACTTAGAGGAAACTGAATTTTAGTAAATAATAACCAATTCCAATAATAATAAATGTTACATGCTATTACAAATTTTAACCTATATGATCTGAATCAT
>SJYQ01002241.1:1763135-1849902 GCA_006410935.1 Redunca redunca
ACCTAATCCTCCAGAATTCAGAAACTCTTATTAGTCTTATTTTTCATGGCAATATATGTATTTGTGTAAGTTCAATAGGAACCAGTTCATCTTATAAAAGGACACAACTGGACAAGTCTTTGGCTTGGCTTCTTAGGCTAAAAAACATTAAAAGTCTAAGATTCTTTATGAAAATTTCAGCAAAGCAAATTTAAAAGAGCTTATATTTTTGTTGTACTTATGTAAATGATCANTCAGACTGTTTATTAAAACTAGATTTGATATATAATTAACTTAGGCTTATGGTGGATATCTTTGCTAAAATGGAATAATTATAGAAAAAAATTGTTTCAATAATCACCTTTATGGATATCAGATTCTAGTATTTTTATTTGTCTTTGAACTTCATTTTCTGCCTGTAATTAGACAGAGTCCTGAACTCAAATTTCCTCCAAAATGTGACTAGAATGCTCCAAACTAACATTTTAAATTTTTTCCAACTTTTTGATATTAGCTCACTATGAAACTGAAATGGCTCTTTTCCAAGGCCATATAAGCTAAAGCTAGACAAGTTGGTACAGTTGGCTTTTGTATCTGTGGATTCCATGTCTACAGATTCAGCCAACTATATGTTCAAAATGTTAAAAATCCCCAAAATTTTCAAAAAGCACAACTTGAATTCACTGTGTGCTAAGAAATATTTATATAATATTTACATTTTCTTTACAACTATTTACATTGCATTTTGGTATTATAAGTAATCCAGAGATGATTTAAAGTATGCAGGATGATGTGCATAGGTTATCAGTTCAGTTCAGTTCAGTTGCTCTTTAAAACTGTGTCCAACTCTTTGCAACCATGTGGACTGCAGCACACTAGGTCTCCCTGTCCTTCACCAACTCCCGGAGTTTACTCAAATTCATGTCCATAGAGTTGGTGATGCCATCCAACCATCTCCTCCTCTGTCGTCCCCTTCTCCTCTCACCTTCAATCTTTCCCAACATCAGGGTCTTTTCAAATGAATCAGTTCGTCATATCAGGTGGCCAAAGTATTGGAGTTTCAGCTTCAGCCTCAGTCCTTCCAGTGAATATTCAGGCCTGATTTCCTTTATGATGGACTGGTTGGATCTCCTTGTAGTCCAAGGGACTCTCAAGAGTCTTCTCCAAAAACACAGTTGGAAGGCATCAATTCTTCCCTGCTCAGCTTTCTTTATAGTCCAACTCTCACATCCATACATGACCACTGGAAAAACCATAGCCTTGACTAGACAGACCTTTGTTGGCAAAGTGATGTCTCTGCTTTTTTATATGCTGTCTAGGTTGGCCATAACTTTTCTTCCAAGGAGTAAGTGTCTTTTAATTTCATGGCTTCAGTCACCATCTGCAGTGATTTTGGACCCCCCGCCCCCAAATAAAGTTAGCCACTGTTTCCACTGTTTCCAAATCTATTTACCATGAAGTGATGGGACCAGATGCCATGATCTTTGTTTTCGGAATGTTGAGCTTTAAGCCAATTTTCATTTTCCTCTTTCACTTTCATCAAGAGGCTCTTTAGTTCTTCTTCACTTTCTGTCATAAGGGTGGTGCATCTGCATATCTGAGGTTATTGATATTTCTCCTGGAAATCTTGATTTCAGCTTGTGCTTCATCTGGCCCAGCATTTCACATGATGTACTCTCCAAATAAGTTAAATAAGCAGGGTGACAATATACAGCCTTGATGTATTCCTTTTCCTATTTGGAACCAGTCTGTTGTTCCATATCCAGTTCTAATCGTTGTTTCTTGACCTGTATACAGATTTCTCAGGAGGCAGGTCAGGTAGTCTAGTATTCCCATCTTTATCAGAATTTTCCAGAGTTTGTTGTGATCCATACAAAGGCTTTGGCATAGCCAATAAAGCAGAAATAGATGTTTTTCTGGAACTCTCTTGTTTTTTCAATGATCCAGTGGATGTTGGCAATTTGATCTCTGGTCCCTTTGCCTTTGCTAAAAGCAGCTTGAACATCTGGAAGTTCACGGTTCACGTACTGTTGAAGCCTGGCTTGGAAAATTGTGAGCATTACTTTACTAGCGTGTGAGATGAGTGCAATTGTGAGGTAGTTTGAGCATTCTTTGGCATTGTATTTCTTTGGGATTGGAATGAAAACTGACCTTTTCCAGCATAGGTTATATGTGCATATGGTGGTGCAGAGGTTAAAGTGTTTGCCTGCAATGTGGGAGTCCTGGGTTCAATCCCTGGGTCGGGAGGATCCCCTGGAGAAGGAAATGGCAACCCACTCCAGTATTCTTGCCTGGAGAATCCCATGGACGGAGGAGCTTGGTGGGCTACAGTCCACGGGGTCGCAAAGAGTCGGACACGACTGAGCGACTTCACGTTCACTTTCACTATATGCAAATACTAATCTATTTTACGTAAGGGACTTGAGCATGGATGGAATTTGGTATTTGAGGTTGTGCTGGAACCAATCCTCTATGGATGCTGAAGAACAACTGTATATTCTTCAGAGAAATCACCATAACAGCTGATATATGGACAATCTTTGTGCTTGTTGATATGTGCCCAATGAGAAAGATCATACGAGACATTCACAGTGTAATCCAGGAAACTCTTGTCAGATTGCTATTGCTTGTCCTCATTCCATCTGATGATGCTTAGAACCCAATATCTAGAAATTTTCTCAGTTGGCTGCTCTCCCAGACTCAGAAACTAAATATATAATTTACTGGACCTGTTCACCTTTGTTCTTCTTTTGTTTCTATAGAAATGCTTCCTTCTTAAATGCATATATACTAAACTATCCACCATAGCGGGACATAACTGAGATTCTTCATTTTTCAATCTGCTTGTTTTTCTAGTGAACTAGGGCTTCCTGCATAGCTCAGTCAGTAGACCTCGAGGACAACCCTCTTCAGTTTTGTAAGTCATACAACTCATCTATGAAGAACTATACCTACTCCCCCAAATAATAAGAAAAAAGACCTACATGACATGATTGATCAGTTATGCTTTCTGCAAAAGATCTTAATCAGAAGAGGGAAGTGTGAAAAAATCAAACTGAAATAGAACTGGAGGGTACAAAATGGAGAATCTCACACATGTGCCTACAGGAAGATGAAACTTAAGGATTTAAGAAACTGATTTCCTCAAAAGATGTGACTTATAGAACACTGATAGTGTCAGAATTTTCTCCAGTGATAGAGAGTTGATCAGACCTGTCTGATAACAACACTGGGAAGTTTTGCCAGAGTCATGAATGGAAGATAAGCCAGTTAAGCTGGCATCCCAGAGTGGCCTGAATTGAGCTTTGCTTGTGTTACTGTACTGATACTGTCTGCTTGGGAAGTTTTCAAGGTTGGGCTCTGTTTGTTGTTTAACTAATTCTGACTGAATTCTTCCCTCTTTACATTCCTGGCCCATAAATACAACCTATCCCAAACCTTCAACAGATTCACATATAGCTTGCTTGTCTTGAACTAGAATTCCTCACTTATCCCAAAATATACTCATTTTTGTGAGTTTGTCTCAGTTTCTCTCTTGGGTCAACAACAGCAAACTATATTATGATATACATATCACAATGTAGCCCTCTAAAGGCTCTCAAATGAAAGAAAAGAGGCTAGGTCCTTATTTACATGTGTTTCATTTTTTATTCACTGAATAAAATATGAAAAAATAAAATAAATATACAGTGCAGATTTTCTTACAACTAATGGCTCGAAATTTTATATTTTATAGAGTAAGAAATCAAAAGAGGCATTTGGGGGTCTGTTTAGTTAGTAAGAGAACCAGATGGATGTAACATGAAAGCCTTAAGATGTAGATAATTTCGACAAAGAAAAGGTCAGTGTAAATTTATCAGTCTTTTCCATGCATCCACTGTTATGAAATTGCTACTATCACCATTCTACACCCAAGGCCCTGGCCAAGACTGACCCAGTGGAAACATTCATGATAGAATGATGTAGTCTGGGTGGCTCCCCCAGAACTCCTAGACCATTTTCCTACTGAGAAAATATTCCCCTAAATTGTAGGTTAGAGATTCTCACAATAATCATCAGTGACCAAAAAATGTTCCATTTCACCATTTATGGAAGTAGTTCATCTCTTAATTATGTCGGCAGGTTATGTAGACTCCCAGCAATTGCAGTAGATTTGCCACTGCACTATTGTAAGTTGGTGAAATCCACACCTATGAAAATTATTCTTAATAGCAAAAAAGTAATGGCCAAGATTTATCTGACATTTAAAATTCAGTTCAGTCACTCAGTCGTGTCTGACTCTTTGCGACCCCATGGACTGCAGCATGCTAGGCTTCCTTGTCCATCACCAACTCCTGGAGCTTACTCAAACTCATGTCCATTGAGTCGGTGATGCCATCCAACCATCTCATCCTCTGTCATCCCCTTCTCCTCACACGTTCAATCTCCCCCAGCATCAGCGTCTTTTCCAGTGAGTCAACTCTTCGCTTGAGGTGGCCAAAGTATTGGAGTTTCAGTTTCAGCATCAGTCCTTCCAATGAATATTCAGGATTGATTTCCTTTAGGATTGACTGGCTGGCTATCCTTGCGCTCCAAGGTACTCTCAAGAATCTTCTCTACACCACAGTTCAAAAGCATCAATTCTTTGGCACTCAGCTTTCCTTATAGATCAGCTCTCACATCCATTTAAAATTAGGTAGACCCTATTACATTTTCCATTTTACAAATGAGGAGCTGAAATCTAAGAGGTTAGATCACTCAGGTCATAATTTTTATAATGGGCAAGCTGAGATTTCAACCCACATATATTTTATTCTAAAATACACAATTAAACCACTATTCCAAATTAGAGTTAATTTTTTTTACTATACCAAACATGATTTATACTACAACAAAAGCAAAGCAAAATATATGAAGAAAAGACTAAATTACAAGGAAACCTCTCAATCACTTGCCTAAGAGGATATGTACTTATCTTATTTATTTAATGTAATCTGAGTTTTAATGTCATGTCAGAAACTTCTCAACAGCTTGTCCTGAATTCTCAAAAGCAGATGCCTCTTTAGCAATAATCTGGTCCCTGAAAGCTTCTAAACTGATCAAGGAAAAAGTGTTTGTTTACTTGTCTGGCTTTCTGTGATTGTAATGGCCTACCTTTCTTCCCATCTCCATGCTAGACACAGACACTTCTTCATGAGGAAGACAAAGGAAAGAAGTCAGTCTTTTGCTTCCCAAGGTACCTTCTCTTTATTTGAATCTTCCTTCATTCCAGCTACCATTTTCTTCTACAGTGTGCATGCTCAGTCGCTCAGTCATGTCTGATTCTTTGCAACCCCATGGACTACAGATAGCCAGGCTCCTTTGTTCACGGGATTTTTCAGGCATGAATCCTGGAGCTGGTTGTTATTTATCCCTCTAGGGGATTTTCCCAACTCAGGGATGGAACATGAGCCTCGTGTCTCCTACATTGGCAGGTGGATTCTTTAACACTTAGCCACCATCTCTTTCTATTATATCTGTGCAGTTTCAAAAGTTTATTCCTATTCTCTGTAGAAATGGAATAAAATGATCTGCTTTCCTGTACAATTACTAATATACATAACATTTTGTTTTAGAAGTACATTAAGTTATTATTTGAAGGCATTTTAAAAGAAGTATAATTAAAACTTTGAACTGAAATTCAACATGTCTTTAACCAGCTTCGTATTTGTAGAATTTAAACTTTTATCTTGAAGACCATTCAATACGACTATAAAAAGACACAAAATCTATATACTTTCAACAGCTTAAATATTTAGTACTGGTGAAAATTATTAATTCCTTTCAAAGAACTACCATGAAAATGAGTTTCCAAGATATAAAATTTGCTTTTAGGAATCAGACATTGAATTCAGGCAGAAACAACATATGTGAAGGCAAACATAGGTCTTTGGAGCATAACTTTCCATTGACATCCTCCATAAGTAAAAAATTTAAATGCAGGAGATCTGTGCATGTGGAGATTAACCATTCACAATTCTGCGGATCTATGAGTATTCCCACAGGTCTCATAATATGTAATCATCCGTGCTTTTTGTTGAGGCATGCGTTTCGATCACTGAGCGCTGGTTTGCCTAACTCATAACTGAGTCTTGCCAACTTCCCAGCATCAGCATTTCATCATGCCTGTCATATTCTCTCCTAATCCCTAGAAACCATTAACACAATTAAAGTAAAACCTAAAGCTCTTAAATGGCCTGTAAATCCCTATACAGTCTGCCCCTTTCCATCCCACACGACTTTCTGGCCTAATTTGAAAGTACTGTTCTCTCTTGTTCTTCTGCAGTCACACTGGCCTCCTCATTGAGAACAGAAAGAGCCTGCTAATGCTAAGGCACTTCGGTCGTGTCTGACTCTTTGTGATCCTATGGACCGCAACCCACCAGGCTCCTCTGTTCATGGGATTCTTCAGGCAAGAATACTGGCGTGGGTTGCCATCCCCTCCTCCAGGGTATCTTCCCAACCCAGGGACTGAACCTGTGTCTCTTATGTCTCCTGCACTGACAGGCAGGTTCTTTACCACTAGCACCAACTGGAAAGTGAATCCTGTAGGAAAACCTTTGCCCTGACTATTTCCTGTACCTGGAGTAACTGTTTCCTCTCTCTGGTATCTGCATGCTGGGCATAGTCTCTCCCATTCTAGCAGGTGTCTACTCTTAACGTTTGATCAGGGAGGATTTTTGATCCACAGTATCAAAGACTCCTAATACTGATGCTTCTTATCCCCCTTACTTCACTTCATTGTTCTTCACACCACTTATCACTAACTAAAATACCACATTTCTTTGTTTATTGGTTTATTGCCTTTTTAAGGACTCCAGCCCCATCCCACATCATCCTTCCTGCTTCTTGGCCCTCTGGAGCACCTCTACTTCTGACTCTTACAAAACCTAGTTGTAAAGCTGGACTCCAAGCCTCTAGGAACCCCAGGATATTTTCTAGCAAATTTCTTTCTCCAGTTACAAATCTAACAAATTTACAAATCTAACAAAATTACCATATACTAGGAGTTTTTAGGGGCTTCCCAGGTGGTGCAGTGGTGAAGAATCTGCCTGCCAGTGCAAGAAATGTAAGAGATGCAGGTTCAATCCCTGGGTCAGGAATATCTCCCGGAGTAGGAAATGACAACCACTCCAGAATTCTTGCCTGGAAAATCCTAGGGACAGAGGAGCTCAGTGGGCTCCATGGGGTAGCACATCCCATGGGGTCACAAAGAGTTGGACATGACTGAGCACACACACACACACACACAAAATTTTTAACTGTCACACCAGAGCTCTGGCTCCTTATCCCTGACATAAAAAGGAACTGTTTACCTGCCAAAGATCTTTTTGGAATATGAGAATCTTTTTAAAAATTGGGCTGTTTGGTTCTTAGGAGAAAACAACAATCATTTGGATGGTGAATTGTAGTCATTTTCTAACTACGATTAGACTCCTTGATTTTTTTCAAAAAATTAATAGTGGTTACCATCCTAAATAGCAAATTACCTGACCATGGAATCCTGCCCAAAGTACATTCTGAAAATTAAAGCTCCATAGATGCAGACTGGATTGGCACTACCTTGGAAATTTCATATGCACTCCGGCAACTCCACCTCAGTACAAGTGTTTACATTAGGGCTGTGAAGTCCGGCATGCAATGGTGCTGCACCCCCAACTCCAACCTGGATGGTTAAGGCTACTTTTGATAATCCTCTCCAGCTGCCTCAAGGCAGGAACATCAAAAGGGCACATCAAAGCTCCCAGTCACAGTGGAGAGGAGTGACTGCAAACCGGGTGATGCCTTTTTCTTCAGGCTCCACAACAAATACAAGTCTTCCGGCCTTCCCCCAAGGAGGAGAGAGTAATTTTTTAAAATTCTCAGCTGCCTGCCCTGAGGGAGGAGAGAGACACCATTGTGGCAGGTAGCAGATAAAACCATATCTCCCAATCCTATATTTCTGAGAGTTAGAAGGCGGTACTAACCACACACACACACACAAAGTTTGATCCATGCTTCACTGGTGTGTGTGTTTTAAAATGCAAATAACAAGAGCTGAAAATGATGAAGTGACCATGTGTTGTCTCACTGACATGCAAGACAGGCAATTAATGAAACTCTGGGCCACAGTATCAGCTGCCTGCTGACTTCTGCAATTGAATTAAAACTATCATAAGAATAATACAAGGACTTGCCCTTGTCCTTCTTGTCTATGTGTTTATTTAATTTTCTGTCCAACTGACTCTCAAATAAATTGGAAACAGCTGCCATTTTTTGATTCAGTAGCTCCATTACCCCCATGTGACATCATTCTGGGCAAGAACACTAACAATAGGTCATTATGTAGCAATTACTTTATTGATTTATGGAAGTTTTTAAGCTCCATCAGGAATATGCACATTGAAGGGGGAAAAAAAAAGACCACTTCTGTGCTATTATTAAGGAGAAAAACTGAACTGCAGTGGCTGGAATAATGTTGCTCTGATGGGACCTTCCTTACAAAGGAAAACTAAGGGACTGATTCCTGTTTTGTTGATTTCCCTTAAGTATGAGAGAAATGGGGCAGGATTGTAAAGTTTGAAAGTTAGAGTATCCATAGTTGAATCAAGTAGCTAAGTAAACAGATTACTCAAAGGCTGCTGTTATGTAATAGGAGGATTTCAGTGATATAATAGAACAAATTAACAAGGTTCAAACTCCCATGATGAATGAACTTTCTAAGTTTACACATAACATATCAAGAATACTGCTGCATGAAGCCAGGCTTGCTTTCTCAATGCAAATGGATATCATAAGACTTTACATTTCGGTATTAAATGCTTGCCCCACACCATTCAGTGGGTCATACTTTTAGCTGCCCATCAGTTTTTAATTAGGCTGTTTTCTTGGGCCCCTAAATATAAATAAGCAGAGCCTCCTCTGTTGTAAACAGCTGACTTTATTTCATGTTCCTCTGGTTTAGGGAACTCTGATATAGCAATAAAAAATTAAAAAAGGAATTAAGTGCCCTCTGGGTAGTAACTTAACAGTGAGTTTCTAATGTGATGAGGTGAACAACAGCCTGCCTACATCTTGAGGGAAATGGTGATTTATTAAAATCTGTATTTGAGATTAGTTGGCACCTATTGGAGGTTAAGAGTGTATTATCTTGGCTCTTCTGTCAAAGCCCTAATAGAGGAAACATTCGAGCCCAACATCTGGCTTGCCTCTCAATGGGAAGAACAGTTATGGATTAGGCATCCCTGTGGAAACATGTGGAGCTGTGGCCTGTCCCAGGTCAGTGGCTTGAGGGTAAGCAAGGATGCTGAAACTTGTGCATTTCAGAGGTAAGAGACAGCATATGATGAGTTTGCACTTCACCTATCAATGTTTTTCAGTTCTGACCAGACTCTGAAAGGCACTAGGAAATAAATAATTATTTAGGAAATAAAGAAAAGTATAACTTTCCAGGTGGTGCAGTGGTAAAGAATCCACCTGCCAATGTAGGAGATGCAAGAGATGTGGGTTCAGTCCCTGGCTAGAGATCTTCTGGAATAGGAAATGGTAACTCACTGCAATATCCTTTCTTAGAAAATTCCATTGACAGAGGAGCCTGGCAGGCTACAGTCCATGGGGTTGCAAAGACTCAGACATGATGAGCACGTACACATCCAAAGAACAGTAGTAAGTGATCCTGTTTAGGAAGTTCATCTTCTTAACTCATGAAAGTGAAAGTCACTCAGTTGTGTCCAACTCTGTGTGACCCCATGGACTGTTCGGTCCATGGAATTCTCTAGCCCAGAATATTGAGGTGGGTGCCTTTCCCTTCTCCAGGGGATCTTCCCAACCCAGGGATCGAACCCAGTTCTCCCACATTGCAGGCAGATTCTTTTCCAGCTGAGCCACAATGGAAGCCCTTTTTAAGTCATAGTGAAGCCAAATTTTAGGAGTCCATCATTCACAAGTCTGGAACCTTATTTCTTAAAATGAAAGCCCCCAAAAGCAATCTTCTGAAAACATTACTATCAGTCTTCCAGGTAGAGAGTTAAACTTGAAGGAAATAATGTCTAATAAATGTTGAAACTGAGTTTTGGCCTGGGGAGGATAGCTCTGGAGAAAGTAAAAGTTAAAAAGGCATTAGCCCTGACCTCTGGAGTTCATAATGCAGTCTACTTGGACTGGGTATACAAACAATATGAACAACCTTACGTAACTCAAAAAAAAAAAAAAAAAAAAAAACCCACAGCATTTTATATCAGGAGATCTAGGTTATAATCACAATCATGTTATTAATAAGAGGTGAGATCTTAGATAAGCACAATTTTCCCAGGACCCTAATTTCCTCAGTTGTGAACTAGAGAAAGTGGTTGCATAACACCTAGGTCCCTTTTAGTCCTTATAAATCCCCAAATCCCATAATCATGATAATTCATATGTCACGAAATTTCATGTGCCTCAACTTATAACTATTTTCCAGCTAACACCTGAAAATGGTAAATGAGTCTTTGTTTATAATTTAAAAGAGCAAGAACATTTTACCTTGCTTATGCACAACACATCTTTCACACATCTGAATGTGCACATCTTATATTCTTTACAAGATGGCTTAAATCCATTAACTCTTTATCAGGAAAACATTTACAATGAAAGAAAAAAGCAAATGTTAACATAAAGCTTTTTGTGTTGAAACATCATTTCTGATTCATTAAATAGTTCCTTCTTGATAACTGGTCTTTGAGTAATAGTTATAGGCTAAAAATATTAGGAAAATGTCAACTAAAGAGGATATTTCATTTGGAAGTATATAATTCGTTGAGATCTTTTTGAAAGAGATAAATCTGAAGCCAAGTCTTAAGAAACTTAAGGGCACAGCTTAATGAGAAAGAAGGGGTGGTTGTTCCATCAGACTATAATCGTAACAACAAAGAAGTGAGCATAACAAGGACACTGAATTTTGTGAGGTGGAGTGAATGACTATGTCGGAGATGGGGGTGGTATGCACACACTGTGTAATAAACACGGGCTGGAATGCTGTTATGATAGATAAAGGAAGTTTACTTTGATTCTGGGAGGGAATACATGATTAAAATAATATCTAAGGAAGACTGTGTCATTGGCTATGCAGTGAGTAGGCTGCAGAATAAAGGGATTAGAAATAAATAATACAACCCAAAGAAAGTAACATAATCAAGGGATGAAGCTATAAAGCTCTGAACTAAGATAATGGTTATGAAAATGGAGAAGAAGGCTCAAATCCAAAAATACCAGCAAGAAGAATTAACATGCTATGAGAACTGACTTGATATGTGACAATAAGCAAGACTGTTTTCAAAGGAAGTAGTAAAAATTAACTACCAGATGAATGTCCCAGAGAATTCATTGGTTAGTTGAGTCATTGGGAGAGGAACACAGAAAGAGAGAGAATGTTTATTTCATTGAATTCAGGGCATAAGCGTCCCACTGGAAGCACAGTTAAGTGAAAACATTTAGTTAATAAACAGATATAGAAGCGTGGTGAAAGGTTAGAGCTGGAGCATCATTCTTTCATTGAGCAAACATTTATCAGATACTTATCAGATGTCTTTAATGTTCATTATTCTCGATACCAACAATAAAGAGATAACAGACATAATCACTGTACTCCAGAAATTTTGTCTGGTGTAAGAGACAGAAAATTACTCAGTTAAGCGTCTTGCAATCAACTAGAGAATATATGGAGGTGGTTTAGTCACTAAGTCGTGTCTCACTCTTGCAACCCCATGGACTGTAGCCTGTCAGGCTCCTCTGTCCCTGGGATTCTCCAGGCAAAACTACTGGAGTGGGTTGCCATTTCCTTCTCCAGGGGATCTTCCCCATCCAGGAATCAAACCCAGGTCTCCTGCATTGCAGGCAGATTCTTTACCAACTTGAGCTACGAGGGAAGCATGGAATATATAATCAACATTATTTAATATAATTCATAGGAGAAGTCACATCCCAGATTACTATGTGACTTTGAGGAAGAAATTTGTGATGCTTTCTGAAACAGATTTCTACGTAAGTGACAAGTCAGGAGGGAGAAAATCTAGAAATTACAGGTTAAACATACTGGTATAAAATAAAAAGATAAAACGTGTGCATGCTAAGTCATTTGATTTGTGTCTGACTCTATGCGACAGTATGCACTGAAGATTGTCAGGCTTCTATATCCCTGGGATTCTCCAGGCAATGGAGTGGGTTGCCATGCTCTTCTCTAGGGGATCTTCCCAACCCAATGATTCAATCCATGTCTCTTACACCTCCTGCATTGGCAGGAGCCACTTGAAAAGATCAAAATGATAAAAGAGAGCAAAAAGGAAGTCAAGGGAGTTTACAATTATTATTCTAGTCAATGTTGTATGAGATTAAAAGAAATGAAAGACACAGGCTGGAAAGAGAAGAAAATTGTCTTTATTGACAGGTGACTTTTTTAAAGACTCTACATACAAAATTTTTAAATTAGTAAGGCAATTTGGCAAGGCTACTATATTAAAAATCAAACTTCAGAATTAATGTGTGTCTTTATTCTTCTAACAAAAATTGAAAAGTAAAAAATGTTTTAAAGCAGTATTATTTAATAATGAAACAAAATGCATCAAATACCTAAGAATATATATAATAAATGATATATAAGGTATTTGTACTGAAAGCTATGAAACAATGTTGAGACAAATTGAAGAATTTGTCTAAAGAATTAAGAAATATATCATGTTCGTAGATTGAAGGAATCAATGCTTTTAATATGACAGTTTCTTTTCAAGTTTAGCTGTGCATTTAGTGTAATCAAAATCAAATCCCAGTGGATTTTTACAGAAATTGTTCAATTGCTTCTACAGTTACATGAAAATACAGAAAGCCTAGAAAATCACAGAAATCTTGAAGAAAAACAAACCTTGCCCTAACTGATCTCAAGACTTTTGCAGGTTTAAAGTAATTAAGACAAACAAAATTAGAACAACAGAACAGAATAGATAGTCCAGGAAAAGACCTATGCATGCACAGTCTAATGATATATGACAAAAACCACTGCAATTCAGTGAGGGAAAAGGGTGGTCTTTTCAATAAATAATGTTGCATTAATTAGATACCTACATGAAAAAGAATGAACCTTGACCTGTCTTTTACACCATACACAAAAATTAATTCAAGATACATCAAATGTTAAAGAAATGGTTCTAAAACAAATGCAAGAGATAATTTTTGTGATGTTATTTTTAAGATTTCTTAAATGAAGCGTTAGAATACAATCTTTTTATGAAAAAATTGAAAAGTTGGTGTTCTGAAATTAAGTTCTCAAATTAAGAACTTCCATGTACCCAATACATACAAACTTTTAAAGAACTTGTACAAATAAACAAACATTTTTTAATGAAGAAAGACTTGAATATGCACATCAAAACAGAATTGTAAATATAAACATACTCAGTGTGTTCATCATTGCCATTTCTAAGGAAAATACAAATTAAACTAAAATTAGATGCCACTCAGTTCTGCTCAGTTGCTGAGTGGTGTCCGACTCTGCGACCCCATCAATCGCAACACGCCAGGCCTCCCTGTCCATCACCAACTCCCGGAGTTCACTCAGACTCGCGTCCATCGAGTCAGTGATGCCATCCAGCCATCTCATCCTCTGTCATCCCCTTCTCCTCCTGCCCCTAATCCCTCCTAGCATCAGAGTTTTTTCCAACGAGTCAACTCTTCGCATGAGGTGTCCAAAGTACTGAGTTTCAGCTTTAGCATCATTCCTTCCAAAGAAATCCCAGGGCTGATCTCCTTCAGAATGGACTGGTTGGATCTCCTTGCAGTCCAAGGGACTCTCAAGAGTCTTCTCCAACACCACAGTTCAAAAGCATCAATTCTTCGGTGCTCAGCCTTCTTCACAGTCCAACTCTCACATCCACACACGACTACTGGAAAAACCATAGCCTTGACTAGACGGACCTTAGTTGGCAAAAAATGTCTCTGCTTTTGAATATACTATCTAGGTTGGTTATAACTTTTCTTCCAAGGAGTAAGCGTCTTTTAATTTCATGGCTGCAGTCACCATCTGCAGTGATTTTGGAGCCCCCCAAAATAAAGTCTGATACTGTTTCCACTGTTTCCCCATCTATTTCCCATGAAGTGATGGGACCGGATGCCATGATCTTCGTTTTCTGAATGTTGAGCTTTAAGCCAACTTTTCCACTCTCCTCTTTCACTTTCATCAAGAGGCTTTTTAGTTCCTCTTCACTTTCTGCCATAATGGTGGTGTCATCTGCATATCTGAAGTTATTGATATTTCTCCTGGCAATCTTGATTCCAGCTTGTGTTTCTCCACTACATGCCCTCAAAAGTTACAAAAATTAAGAGGCATTGATAGTATCAAGTATTGATGAACAAAGTGGAACTCTCATACACTGTTGTTAAGAGACTAAAGTTATTACATTCATTTAAAAAACTTCTTGGCAGTATAGTAAGCCACACATTTGCATACACTATGACGCAGAAATTCCACACCTTAAAGTATATGCCCAACTGCAATTATTGCTTGTGTTATCAAAAGATAAGAATTTCATATCAGCATTTTCATGAGAGAAAGGAACTGAAACTAATCAAAATGTTCATCAATAATAGACAGGAGATGTTCGTCAATAGGATGGATGGATACATGGTGGTACACTCATACAAGTGGAATACTATGCAATAAGGGAATAGAAAAAGCTAAAGACACACAACAAAATCAATAAACTTAAAAACCTGGAAACCTGATAAAATAAAAACATATTTCATGATTCCATTTATGTTAAATTCAAAGTAAGTAAAATGAATCTTCCAATAAATAGTGCTAGAGCAATAATAATATCATATATTTTTCCATTTGTTTGTGTCATCTTCAATTTCTTTCATCAGAGTGTTATAGTTTTCCAAGTACAAGAGTTTTACCTCCTTAATTAAATTTCTTCCTAGGCATTTATTCTTTTTGATGTGATTGTAAAGAAGATTGCTTTCTTAATATTTCTTTTGGATGGTTCATTGTTCAGTTCAGTTCAGCCACTCAGTCGTGTCCAACTTTTGCACCCCATGGACTGCAGCATGACAGGCCTCCCTGTCCATCACCAACTCCCAGAGTTTACTCAGACTCATGTCTATCGAGTCAGTGATGCCATCCAACCACCTCATCCTCTGTCGTCCTCTTCTCCTCCCACCTTCAATCTTTTCCAGAATTTGGGTCTTTTCAAATGAGTCAGTTCTTCTCATCAGGTGGCCAAAGTATTGGAGTTTCAGCTTTAGTATCAGTCTTTCCAAGGAATATTCAGGATTGATTTCCTTTCAGATGGACTGGTTGGATCTCCCGGCAGTCCAAGGGACTCTCAAGAGTCTTCTCTAACACCACAGTTCAAAAGCATCAATTTTTCGGTGCTCAGATATCTTTACAGTCCAACTCTCAACTTCATACATGACTACTGGAAAAACCATAGCTTTGAGTAGACGGACATTCGTTGGCAAAGTAATGTCTCTGCTTTTTAATATGCTGTCTAGGTTGGTCATAACTTTCCTTCCAAGGAGCAAGCTTCTTTTAATTTCATGGATGTGGTCACCATCTGCAGTGATTTTGGAGCCCCACCCCTCAAAAGAAGTTTTTGTTTCCATTGTTTCCTTGTCTATTTGCCATGAAGTGATGGGACCAGATGCCATGATCTTAGCTCTCTGAATGCTGAGTTTTAATTCAACTTTTTCATTCTCCTCTTTCACTTTCATCAAGAAGCTCTTTAGTTCCTCTTCACTTTCTGCCATAAGGGTGGTGTCGTCTGTGTATCTGAGGTTATTGATATTTCTCCTGGCAATCTTGATTCCAGCTTGAGCTTCATCCAGTCCAGCATTTCTCATGATGTACTCTGCATATAAGTTAAATAAGCAGGGTGACAATATATAGCCTTGACATACTCCTTTCCCTATTTGGAACTAGTCTGTTGTTCATTGTTAGTGTATAGAAATGGAGCCGATTTCTGTATACTAATTTTGTATCCTGAAACTGTATTGAATTCACTGAAGAGCTCTAGTAGTCAAAAATTTGAAACAACTCAAATATCTTTCAACTGGTAAATGGATTTTAAGAAGTGTGGTGTATCCATACACTGGAAGCCTACTCAGCAATAATACAGAAATAAAGTTTTGATACATGCTCTATCATAGATAGATCACAAAATAATTATGCTGAATGAAGCAAGACAAAATTTGCATATTGTATGATTCCATTCATATAAAATCTAGGAAATGCAATTAACAGTTGTTGGAGGATTGGAGGGAGGGTAGGCAAGCCTGGGAGGAAGGGATTACAAAGAGACAAGAGGAAGCTTCTGGGAGTGATGGATATGCTTATTATCTTGATTGATATTTTCACAGATGTACATATGTCAAAACATCAAATTATATACTTTGAGATATTATATTTATTGTCTATCAATGATATTTTTAAAAGCTATAAAGTTTTTACATGAACAAAATTAATCTTTGGTTCTTAAGAAGGGACATAAGGGAGAATTCTGGTGTGTATTTTCTATAGCTCAATATGGATATATTATACAAAAATAAAGGCCAAAAAGCCCATATATTTTGGATTTGTATATTTCACTGCTTTTAAATCCCAACTTCAAAAAATTAAATTTTACAAAATGTAGTTGAAGGACTTAAAGTAATGAGCATAGAGTTGAAAGTCTAGAACCATAACTGACTTTACAAGACATCCACAAATAAAGAACAGAAGAATAAATGGCAAAGCAAAATATAAAACAATACTGCAAACATAGGAGGAACACTGCTAGGCAATGGCAGGTGACTTTTACTTTGGAAATTTAAATGAACCTGTCATAGAGAAAGAAAATGTTCTCTACCCTTCTAGGCACTTCTGGCAATCTAAGAATTCAATTGACATGAGAGATTAATAGGAGAAAGTTTAATAACATATATGCATAAGGTAGACCAAGGGAAACTGAGTAACTCACCAAAATTTGGGACTTCAGAGGAAGGTAATTCACATAGAGATGAATAAAGCACATGTTTGCTGGGTCATGCAGAGACACTGGGACACAGAGTGGACTCTGACTTATAGGCTCTACTGAGTTTCCTCAGCCACACTTAGACCACATTCTTTGCAGATATCTCTGGTGTGATCTGGAGAAGGGAACAGCTACCCACTCCAGTATTCTGAGCTGGAGAACTGCATGGACTATAGCCCATGGAATCACAAAGAGTTGGACATGACCGAGTGACTTTCACTTTCACTGGTGTGATATCTGTATTCTTGGAACAGGCTCTTTATCTAAATTCTTTTAGTCAGTTAATGGATGAGGGCAGGTAATAGAAAAGCTTTCTGCTGTTTCTTAAAAATATTCATCCTAAATTAATCCTCATAGCAAACAGACACATTTTGGGGTGGCAGATTTTACTCCCCTCCAAACCCATAATGATCCATTAAAAATCTGCTATGAAAAAGCTGCTCCATATTTCATTAATGGAATTTCTGTGTTTTGTCTGCCTTGTCTTTCACTCTCTGTTATCATGCTTTCTTATTTTTAAATCCTCTTCTCTTATTCTACCCAATCCTATTGGATCGCACACTAAACTTTAAATTTTCTCTTGGCTTTGTTCTTTGGCATACAGTCTATTCCTCAGGAACATGACTCTGGTCTTTGTCTTCTGTGTTTATGTGGGAAATCATAGGAGAGGAGTTAGTTCTTCCTACATGGCCAACCCTAATCTTATAATACAGGCTCTTGATGGGGTAGGTGTGATTTCTTATCTGCTACTCTCTGATCATTGTGTAGGAGAGCAGGGGGAAGAGGAGTAGGGAAGAGGGAGCAGGGACAGGACTGAACAGACAGACTAAGAAACAGTTCAATGTCTGGGAATAAAAGAGCAAGAGTATTTGAATGGGACAAATGATTTGCTACAGATTTTCCACATGGGTCACTAGATTTGCTACAGAAGATCACAGTAACCAAGGAGAAAGCAGAAACACAAAAGAACAACATTGGAAGAGATAATGGTGAAAGAGAATAGTGAGTAGGTAGAAATATTCAACATAATCATGTAAGAAATCCATGAATTTTCAAAACATTTGTAGAGAAATGAGAATTAAGAATTAAGTGCAATATTTTTTGTTTTAACGTGAATTTCATGAGTAGGGAAAAGAGAATATTTGGGGAAAGGACTTATTACTTTTTCTCTAAATCTATAGGGAAAGAGTGAGCAAAAACAGGAGCTTGTGTCTCACTTGAAACCTACCCAATTTAACTTCCAGCATAAAGTGAAGAGAAATAATTTTTGTCTTCCAGCCTTGTTTTTATTATATAGGTCTCTGTGTATGTGTGTGTGTGTGTGTGTGTGTCTGTGTTGGGGGTCATCCAAATAGGAATGGTTGCCATGGAATTTGAAAGAGAAACAAGGTAATATGGACTGGAGATAGCCACATGGAAAGATCTCAGAACTGCTAGAGAGCTTGTCAGTGTTCTAAAATCAGGAGTACAAAACAGAAGCTTTGGGTTCTGTGGTTCAAAGCAATTGACCTGTCAGTTGAGACAAAATGAACCAAGAGCTCAAAGTACATAGTGTTGGAATTTTAGATGATCACTGAGAGAAGTTTCCCCAAAGTGAGCAGCACTGTAGCGTTTAGATAACCTAACACTCTGACTTCTCGTAAACTTTGTGTTTAGCAGAACATGCTGAGCGCCCACTGGTGCATGGGAGGAAGTGGCTGCCAAAGGGAGGGTGAAGCACAATGATAAGTTGTTACATTATTTAATGTACTTCATTTTTGGTCACTTTCCAATTTAAATTATCAACTTGCCAAAGATGGATGAAATGATATGATATGATTAAAAGCTTTAAAACTATTAAGGTTAAAGAGTCATTACACATTTTAATTGAAGCAGATGTGAAGTGGCCCTTTTCAAATATAAAAGATCCATGTATAAACATCACCCTGCTATCCAATGAAGTCAATCTGAGATTCCAATCCAAGAACTTTAAGTTATTAGATACATACACACAAACACACACACACCACGTATATACATATTTATGTATAGCAAGCATGCAGGTGAGTTGAGAAATTCCTATGGCATAAAATGGAGACAAAGGAAAGATGGTACATGAGAGGAAGGAAGGGAGGGACAGGGAAAAGGCTAAACATTCCAACTGAGATGGCTAGTCTTCAACAAGTTCTGCCTCCATCCCAAACCCGTATTTACTCCTTTGTGTAGTTCCTCACCTCGAATCTGGGCAGCCTCTGTGACTCACTTTTGACTCTTAGAATATGGCACAGGTTAGCATCTAATGCTGTCATAAGAAGTCTTGTAGCTTTGGCTTGGATTTCTCCAACTCTCATCTTTGAGATGCTTCCTCTCACAGCCCAGCCATCAAGTCATATGCATAGACCACAAGTAAGTGCCCCAGTCACCATTACCTGCTGATTTCCCAGGTGAAAACCAGCATCAACTCTCAGCCCCCTGAATGAGTCAGCTCGGAAACTTCAGTCCAGGCTCACTCCTAGACAACATCAATATCCAACATCCTGTGGGGCAGAAGAACAGCCCAGCAGAGCCTAGTCAACTCATAGAATTGTTAACGATAATAAGCTGATTGCTATTTAACCCATTACATTTTTAAAAATGGTTTATTTAGCAAAATTAGATAACCAAAATGACTAATTTCTTAATGTGAATATGCACACCGGTTAGATATTACTGTGTAATAACTACAAATTTAACTGACTTAAAATAGAGGAATCATCCAACTCTTTCTTAAAAGGCCAGATAGTAAATATTTTAGTTTTTATGGACCAGTCTCTATCCACACTCAATATTCAGCTCTGCCATTGCAGTGCAAAAGAGGCCATAGACAAAACATAAACAAATAGGCATATCTGTGCTCCAATAAAACTTTACAAAAACTGGCAGCTGGCCTCTGGTCATAGTTAATCAATCCCTATTTTTAAAGCATGTATTATTTCTTACCATCCTACAGGTCAGAGGGATGTTTCTGCTGATCTGAGACAGGTCTCGGCTTGGCTCGTTCATGCACCTGTCATCAGCTGGAAGGTTAGTTAGGGGGCTGGTTGGTCTATGATGGCCTTATGTACATCTGGTGCTTTGCTGGCTGCCAGCTGGAGTTACAGGGATGATTGGGCCACATGTCTCTTATCATCCATCAAGCCAGCCTAGGCTTGTTCACAAAGTGGTGGCAGAACTCCAAGAAAACAAGCAAAAGCTCAGAGCCCTGTTGAGGCCTAGGATCAGAATTGGCACATTTTTACTTCTCTTCTATTTTATTGGCCAAAATAAGTCACAAGGTCGATTCACATTCAATTGTAAGAGAACAGAATTACCCCCTTGATGGAGGGGTTCCAAAGTCATGATACAAATGGTATGGGTATGGGTAGGGGAGGAGCATTGGGCCAGTTTTGTAAATCATGAGGCTATGAATAGGTGAAGCTAAGAGATAAGATTCTAATGGGAGTTGGTTCACTTCCTTTATTTATAAAGAAAGAAAATAAAAGCTAGGACTAGGGATCACCTCACCCAAGTCATTCTTGCTAGGTAGCACAGCCCTGGAGTTACTTACTAATTGTGTGTATAACTAGGAGGTTATGGTTTTCCTGACCCCTTAGAATGTCTATATAGGGCCTTCAGGGTTCCTAACACAATTCTGAAGTTTCTCTTCTACACACAAATCCCAGTCAGGTAACCTCTACCTCAAAGTCCCCAATTCTAGTAAAGGTACACTTAGGATGGGAAATACTTATTATCTACCAAGATCCCTTAAAAATCCCTCTTATATTCAGAAAGTCCTTATTATATGCTTAGAATCTTAATTCCTAAGTTAGCATATCTTCCAGCCTAAAATGCCTCCAAATATCTGTATCATTTGGTCACATGCCATGAATGTGGAGTAGACTGGTAATAACAGGTCCAGTGAGAATGACTCTTACTCAAACAGCTGAGCCAAGACTTGCTGTAAACACACTTAGAATGAGATGACTACAGGCTACAAATTACTCACCAGCTGCCACAGTTATAGGCAAAATCCCTACTAGTCAGGTCATAATCCATAGGGACTTATGAGAATGTTCAAGCTAAATCCTTCCCTTCTATTCTCAATTGCTATGCTGTTGGAAAAACAGAAGAATTATCTTTCCCACCCTGACTTAATGGCTTCTGGTAAGGATACAGCCCTATATTAAGTGCAATCTTCTATTCACAATTTAATAGGTTATAAAAATAAAGTTTTCTGCCTAGCTTTACCCCATGGACCAGATTGACTTAAGCCAGAGCATATGTAAGAAGAAGCTGGGTCCCTGACTCCAGGATCTTACATTACAATTTGTCCTAGAATCTGGACTATACCCAACCTAGCTGCTGCAAGTCATTAAGTTAATACGTTATTCTGATGTCTATGTTTTTGTGATTCAAAAAATTCTAACATTCCTTTGTGGCTTACTTGTAAGTCAGCATTCTAGTGTATCTTTGTCTCTACATCAAACATCTTTTATGTAATTCAAAACTCTTCATTTAAGAGTCAAATCTAAATCCAATATTAGGCAATAAAATTTTCCTGCTCATCAGTTCAGTTCAGTTCAGTCGCTCAGTCATGTCCGACTCTTTGCGACACCATGAATCGCAGCACGCCAGGCCTCCCTGTCCGTCACCAACTCCAGGAGTTCACTCAGATTCACGTCCATCGAGTCCGTGATGCCATCCAGCCATCTCATCCTCTGTCGTCCCCTTTTCCTCCTGCTCCCAATCCCTCCTAGCATCAGAGTCTTTTCCAATGAGTCAACTCTTCGCATGAGGTGGCCAAAGTACTGGAGTTTCAGCTTCAGCATCATTCCCTCCAAAGAAATCCCAGGGCTGATCTCCTTCAGAATGGACTGGTTGGATCTCCTTGCCGTCTAAGGGACTCTCAAGAGTGCCAAAAGCATCAGTTCTTCAGCGCTCAGCCTTCTTCACAGTCCAACTCTCACATCCATACATGACCAATCTGAAACAAATCTTCATGCCACAATAAAAAACTGAACCCTGAGGCTCCAACAGAAGTAAGATTCTGAATGTAGGATACACTAATTCATCATTGTTATGGTGGTGGTGGTTTAGTCACTAAGTCATGCTCGACTCTTGTGACCCCATAGGCTATAGCCCACCAGTCTCCTCTGTCCATGTGATTTCCTAGGCAAGAATACTGGAGTGGGTTGCCATTTCCTGCTTCAGGGTATCCTCCTGACCCAGGGATAGAACCCGAGTCTCCTACATTGCAGACAGATTCTACTAACTGAGCCACCAGGGAAGCTTCATCACTGCTATTTTATGGCTTTGGGAGGTATCCTATGGCATCACCATTCCTAATCATTCGCCTCCACCTCTGTACAAATTTTTATTTTTATTATTTGTTTATTTGGCCATACTGTGCTGCATGTGGGATCTTAGTTCCCTAACAAGGGATTGAACCTGTGCCCACCGCCCTGGGAGCGCAGAGTCCTAACCACTGGACCGCCAGGGAGGTTCTTGCCAAAACCTTTAAATCCTAGCTTCTCCTCATCTTGGCAGTTGGTTTTTTCTTTTTATTCTCTTTGCTCCCACTTGTATGAACCTCATATCTAGGCAACTTTTGTGCTCAGACTCAGGCTCTTTCTTTAATAAAATGTTTTTTGTTACCATCTCTGCCTACTAACATTTCACTTACACTACATAACACTTGATTTTCCCTGATCAAATTGGATCACTCATTTCGTTAAGAATAAAAATTAGTGTCTGTTTTGTAGGACATTATTCATCTTTTTGTGTTTGTTGTATAATGCCCCCTCTTCTAACAGGAAGATAATTTTCCTCTAACTTAAGGTATGCCTTTAGTAAATCTGACACAGACATTTAACTTTCTAAGGCAAGATCTGCAAAGGGCCCCACTGTAATACCTAATCCTTTCTGTTGATATAGCAGCAATTGTACCAAATCCAGCAATAAGAGTCTCATGGGGGAGTAGAACACACATTTCCACAATCATGTAGGAAGTGTAAAGGCAAAATTGTTAATAGCCTCCCTAGGGTTTTATCTCTTGCTCTGATGCCTTCCATGATTTCATCATGGTTTAAGTAAGTGAAATATCTCAATTCAGGTTTCAAGCATAAAATAAAAATAGTGTGCTTTAGTCATCTTTTCCAAAGCCTGGTTTTATTATTAAGGTCTACAAGTTTCTTTCATATGTAACCTAATTACATGACTGTATCAAAATTCATTTCCAAGCCAGGTAGTATTCCCATGCATTTTGTTATAATGTTATAATATACATAATGTTATAATGTTTTAAAACAACTCCTGGTACAGAAATATCAAATATTATATATATATTTTATACCTTTTTTCTTCAGTGTAAAAAAGACCTCTTTCCTTTTTGAGCAACTCACTAACTTCCCTAGAAAAAATATTTTCATTTTTTCAGCTAAATTATGTCACATTTCTTTGAGAGTATGAAACCTTTATGTCTGCAAAACTGAGAGGAAGAAAAAATTCAGTGGTCCTATTGTATTCACAAAATATATACAACTAGGCTAGGGTAATTACATACAATATCTAGAGCAACAGTATTGGAACAAAATTTATGCAAATGCCTTATAATTTTCACTGATGCTTGCTTTTTTAGTTTTTAACTTTAAAATAGTAACTAAAATCAAATTTACAGAACTGATCTCATATAATTAATTAACCTTGTCCCATTCTACAGTATCTTCCACTTATTGAGCACCTTCGCTGGGTCAGTCATCATGATATACACTTTCTATATCTAACTCAAAAGCTACTAAATCTGGTCTTGTATCTGTACTTCTTCGTTCCATAAAAGGTACCATCCTCTGTCCAGTTGGAAAGCAAGATATATGCTTGTTTTCTCTCTCACAGCCTTTATTTCCAGTTCATACCAAGTTCTATGAATTTTATTTTCTAACTCTTATCTAGAATCATCTACCTCTTTCTTCTTTCACTGCCATTTTCCTCTTTCAAACTGAAATCATCTTCAACCCAAACTACTGAAAACAACTAACTAGTTTTCTTGCATTAACTCTGGGGTTCTCTCCTTTTCCACTCTCCACCCAAGTGTCTGTCCTAGATTTTGACTACTGTTTAGCAGAGTAGTTTCTCTTCATACTGAATTGTAGGAGTTCTTTGAAGTTCTGGATATAAGTGTCTCTTTCAAAATGTTCAGCCAGTTCCTGGTAAAAATAGGAATCAATGTTCCTTGTTGAATCAGTCAGTTCAGTTGTTCAGTCATGTCTAACTCTTTGAGACACCATGGACTGCCCCACGCCAGGCTTCCCTGCACTTCACCAAGTCCCAGAGCTTACTCAAACTCATGTCCATCAAATCGGTGATGCCACCCAACCATCTCATCCTCTGTCATCCCCTTCTCCTCCCGTCTTCAATCTTTCCAAGCATCTAGTGAGTTAGTTCTTCACATCAAATGGTCAAAGTATTGGAGTTTCAGCTTCAGCATGAGTCCTTCCAATGAATATTTGGGATTGATTTCCTTTGTGATAGACTGATTGCAGTCCAAGGGACACTCAAAGAGTCTTCTCTAACACCACAGTTCAAAAGCATCAGTTCTTCCGTGCTCACCTTTCTTTATAGTCCAACTCTCACATCCATACATGACCACTGGAAAAAACCATAGCCTTAACTAGACGGACTTTTGTTGGCAAAGTAACGACTCTGCATTTCAATATTCTGTCTAGGCTGATCATAGCTTTTCTTTCAAGGAGCAAGCATCTTTTAATTTCATGGCTGCAGTAACCATCTGCAGTGACTTTGGAGCCCCCAAAATAAAGTCTGCCACTGTTTCTATTGTTTCCCCATCTATTTGCCATAAAGTGATGGGCCAGATGCCATGATCTTAGTTTTCTTAATGTTGTGCTTTAAGCCAACTTTTTCACTCTTTCTTTCACTTTCATCAAGAGGTTCTTTAGTTCTCTTAGATTTCTGCCATAAGGGTGGTGTCATCTGCATATCTGAGGTTCTTGATATTTCTCCTGGCAATCTTGATTCCAACTTTTGCTTCATCCAGCCCGGCACTTCTCATGATGTACTCTGCATAGAAGTTAAATAAGCAGGGTGACAAATGCAGCCTTGATGTACTCCTTTTCCTATTTGGAACCAGTCTGTTGTTCCATGTCCAGTTCTAACAGTTGCTTCTTGACCTGCATACAGATTTCTCAAGAGGCAGGTCAGGTGGTCTGGTATTCCCATCTCTTTCAGAATTTTCCAGGGTTTGTTGTGATCCACACAGTCAAACACTTTGGCACAGTCAATAAAGCAGAGGTAGATGTTTTCCTGGAACTCTCTCACTTTTTCGATGATCCAACGGATGTTGGCAATTTGATTTCTGGTGTCTCTGCCTTTTCAAAATCCAGTTTGAGCATCTGGAAGTTCATGGTTCATGTACTGTTGAAGCCTGGCTTGGAGAATTTTGAGCATTACTTTGCTAGCATGTGAGATGTGTGCAATTGTGCAGTAGTTTGAACATTCTTTGGCATTGCCTTTCTTTGGGATTGGACTTGTTGAATAGATGAATGAATAAACCCTTTGGAGCATAAACTACCCTGGTTTATGTCCAGAAAACCAGATTCTCAGAGACGTTAAATTAGTTGCATGAGGTCATATAACTAATAAATTGTAGAATATGAGTTGGAAACCACAACTACCAGAATTCAAAGACAGTTCTTTCCATGTGGTATATTGATTCACATGTCATTGTCATAAAAATATGTGATTAAATTTGTTGAACTATCTTACAAATTTGTGTCTTTGTCAACTGAGTAGGGAAAGGGGGTAAAGTTAAGAAAGTGTAAAAGAGTTAGAGGTGGTATAAGTAATAGATAATGATGCAAAGCTTATCCTCATTATGATTGGGTCAGCAACCCTATCTATCTATCTGTTTATCTAGCACCATAATCTATCACCATAATCTGTCTCTAAAGATAGCTTCTCTATTTATAGTCTGTGTGATATAAGGCCTACCCTTTTTATCCTGTAAATGTAGCTAATAATATCAATCAAGAGTTATTTTACAGGTCACTTTTTGGTAACATTTGCCTTCAGAAAAAAATGTATAAATCTTAAGTGTTCAATAAGATGAGCCTGACAAATGAGCAAAGCTGTATAACTCACAACACTGTCAAGATAAAGAACATTTCCATCACCTAGAAAGTTCCTTCAGGTCCCTACTCATCAACCTCACCCTAAAGACAAATATTTTATTTCTTTTACCATGGATTAGTTTTACCTGTTCTAGAACTTTGTATCAATGGAGTCATAGTACCTACTCTTTCGTGTCTGGCTTCTTTTCTGCAGCCTTTAATATATATCATATTGCTATATTAGTCAGTGATTTATTTATGAGTACTATTGTATTACATGAATATACTGCAACATTTTATATCAATTCTCCTTTCAATTGAAAATTGGGTTATTTCTGGTTTGGAGATATTATGAATAAAGTTGTTATAAATCATTTTGAACAGGTACTTTTGTGGACATACACTTTTCATGTCTTTTGGCATAATGCCTAGGAGTGTAATGCTGGGTTCTATGGAAGGTGTATATTTAACTTTATAATGAATTGACAAAACTACTTCCAAAGTGGTTATACCATTTTTCAAGCCTACTAGTAATGTTTCAGAATTATAGTGGCTCTGTATTCTAGTCAATATTTGATGATGACATTATTTTCAACTTTAACCATTCTAAGGGTGAATCTCTGTGTTTTTAGTTTGCATTCCCTTGATGATTAGAGATGCTGAATAATGTTTTTGTGTGCAATTTGTATATGTTCTTTTGTAAAGTGTCTGAATAAGTTTTTACTCATTTTACAATAGCACAGTTTATCTCTTTATTAGTTAGCTGTAGGAGTTCTTTATATGCTCAAGACATAGGTCATTGTCAGATGCATGTTTTATAAATGTTTTGTGGTTTGCCTAATCTTGATTTTTAATGGTGAGTTTTGGTGAGCAGATTTTAAGTCTAGTTTTCAGGTTTTTACTTTATGAGTTTTGTCTAAGAAACTTGGCACAATACCAGGTTTCAAAAATATTCTTTTAGGGGAGAAATGACTAGATAAAGCACAGAGAATTTTGAGGGCAGTGAAAATTTTCTGTATGATACTATAATGTTGCACAAAATATTATTATCAGTTCAGTTCAGTTGGTCAGTCGTGTCCAATTCTTTGCAACCCCATGAATCGCAGCACGCCAGGCCTCCCTGTCCATCACCAACTCCTGGAGTTCACTCAGACTCGCGTCCATCAAGTCCGTGATGCCATCCAGCCATCTCATCCTCTGTCGTCCCCTTTTCCTCCTGCCCCAAATCCCTTCCAGCATCGGAGTCTTTCCCAATGAGTCAACTCTTCCCATGAGGTGGCCAAAGAACTGGAGTTTCAGTTTTAGCATCATTCCTTCCAAAGAAATCCCAGGGTTGATCTCCTTCAGAATGGACTGGTTGGATCTCCTTGCAGTCCAAGGGACTCTCAAGAGTCTTCTCCAACACCACAGTTCAAAAGCATCAATTCTTCGGCACTCAGCCTTCTTCACAGTCCAACTCTCACATCCATACACGACCACTGGAAAAACCATAGCCTTGACTAGACGGACCTTAGTCAGCAAAGTAATGTCTCTGCTTTTCAATATGCTATCTAGGTTGGTCATAACTTTTATTCCAAGGAGTAAGTGTCTTTTAATTTCATGGCTGCAATCACCACCTGCAGTGATTTGTGAGCACCCCAAAAATAAAATCTGACACTGTTTCCACTGTTTCCCCATGAAGTGATGGGACCAGATGCCATGATCTTCGTTTTCTGAATGTTGAGCTTTAAGCCAACTTTTTCACTCTCCTCTTTCTCTTTCATCAAGAGGCTTTTTAGTTCTTCTTCACTTTCTGCCATAAGGATGATGTCATCTGCATATCTGAGGTTATTGATATTTCTCCCGGCAATCTTGATTCCAGCTTGTGTTTCTTCCAGCCCAGCATTTCTCATGATGTACTCTGCATAAAAGTTAAATAAGCAGGGTGACAATATACAGCCTTGATGTACTCCTTTTCCTATTTGGAACCAGTCTGTTGTTCCATGTCCAGTATACATTTGAACAAACCCATAAAATGTCCAACACCAAGCATGAACCTTAACATAAGCTATGGATTTCAGGTGATTATGATGTATCAATATAGGTCCATGAATTGTAAAAATTATACCACTTTAGTGGGGAAATTTTGTTTTTTGTTTTTAAAGTTAGGTCCTTGTTTGTTACCTATTTGTCTTAATTTTTCATGATAAAACTATATGTGTTTATTATCACTCTGCTGCTTTTTATAAGATCTTGTTTCACAAAGGACTTGGTTTGCTCAAAATCAGATATCCATCGTAATTTTCACAATGCATGCATCAAATGTGGGACTTTTAAAATATTTATTTATTTTTAATTGGTTGATGATTGCTTTACAATTTTGGTTTGATTTCTCTCATACATCCACATGAATTATTGGTTATCTATTTTAAATATAGCAGCGCTAAGAGTTGGACATGACTGAGTGACTTCACTTTCATGCATTGGAGAAGGAAGTGGTACCCCACACCAGTGTTCTTTCCTGGAGAATCCCAGGGATGGGGGAGCCTGCTGGGCTGCCATCTATGGGGTCACACAGAGTCGGACATGACTGAAGTGACTTAGCAGCAGCAGCAGCAGCAGCAGCAGTGCTTACAATCAATCCCAAACTCCCAATCTATAACTGCCCTCCACCCTTCCCCTCAGTAACTATAAATAAGTTCATGCTCTAAGTTTGTGTCTTTCTGTTTTATAAATAAGTTCCATTCATATAATCTTTTTTAGGTTCCCTATATAAGTGAGATGTGATATTTGTCTTTCTCTGACTTAACTTCACTTAGTATGATAATCTCCAAGTCCATCCATGTTGCTGCAACTGGCTCTATTTCATTCTTTTTAATGGCTGAATAATATTTGCTTGTATGTATGTACCACATCTTCTTTATCCATTCATCTATTAATAGACGGTTAGGTTGTTTCCATGTCTTGGCTATTATAAACAGTGCTGCAGTGAAAACTGTGGTGTATGTATCCTTTTGAACTGTGTTTTTCTCCAGATACATGCCTAGGAGTGGGACTGTTGGATCAATTAGTAGCTCTATTGTTAGATTTTTAAGGAACCTCCATGCTGTTCTCCATAATGGTTGTACCAATTTGCATTGTCACCAACAGTGTAGGAGTACCATCTCCCGCATTTATTGTTCATAGATTTTTGATGATGGCCATACTGACTGGTACGAGGTGAAATCTCATTGTAGTTTTGATTTACATTTCTCTAATAACTAGTGATGTTGAGCATCTTATTATCTACCTCTTGGCCATCTATATGACTTCTTTGGAGAAATGTCTATTTAAGTCTTGTGCCCATTTTTTTTTTTAATTGGTTTAATTGTTTCTTTAATATTGAGCAGCATGGGCTGTTTGCAAATTTTGGAGACTAATCCCTGTTGATCACATGGTTTGTGAATATTTTCTCCCATTCTGTGGGTTCTCTTTTCAGTTTGTTCATGGTTTCCTTTGCTGTGCAAAAGCTTTTGAGCTTAATTAGGCCCCATTTGTTTACTTTGTTTTTAATCTCCAATTTTTATTTCCATTTATTTCCATACTCTGGGAGACATTTCAAAAAAGATATAGTTGTGATTTATGTCAAAGAGTGTTTAGCCTATGTTTTCCTCTAAGTGTTTTGTAGTACCCAGTCTTACATTTGGGTATTAATCTATTTTTAATTTATTTTTGCATATGGTATTTAAAAATGTTCTAGTTTTTTAGGTGGGGGATGTTGATAATGGAGAAGGCTATGGAAGTGTGGGAACAAGGAGTATATGGGAAATCTCTGTAGCTTCCACTCAATTTTTCTAAAAGCTGCTCTAAAAGAATTGTTTTAATTAAAAAAACCCCAAATAATAGAAATGTCCATTGATAAAGCTACCTTATTCTTTAGTGCCACAAAATAGTAAGAAGCCCACTGTCAAAAAAAAATTCTGTTTTCTTCCAAAAGCTTTAAAATTTTAGCTTTAACATTTACTTCAAGAGACACCTTAAGTTAAATTTGTGTATCTTCTGTATATTTTAAACTTTTTCATTGGTCTAAATAAATTTTCTTCCCCACTACATTTTTTAGGCACCTCTGGCAAAAATAAATTGGGTCTCCTTCTGTACCATCTTTCTATTCCATGAATCTGTTTTTAATATTCTTGTGCCAATATACAGGACTTCCTAGGTGGCTCAGTGGTAAAGAATTTGCCTGCCAATGCAGGAGATGCAGGAGATGTGGGTTCGATCCTTGGGTTGGGAAGATCCCTTGGAGAAGGGAACGGCAACTCACTCCAATATTCTTGCCTGAAAATCCTATGACAGAGGATTCTGGAGGGCTACAACCCATGGGGTCTAAAAGAGTCAGACATGACTGAGTGATTGAGCACAGGCATACCAAGGCCATGCTATACTGATTAATGTAGCTTCATAGTAATTCTTTAAGTCAGGTAATGTGTGTACTCTAAATTTATTATTTTTGCAAGACTGTCTTGAATTTCTAAGACATTTTGATTTCTATTTTAGAATAATCTTGTCAATTTTTTAAAAAAGGCTACTGATCATGTTGCTTTTATACATTAATTGAGAAAGAATGAATAGTATTGTGTTCCAATTAATGCATGTGGTATAACTCCATTTATTTATGTTCTCATTCATTTATAGCAGTAATTTTAGCAGATTTTACTATAGAAATCATGTACATTTTCATTTAACTTACTCTTAAGTATTAACAGTTTCAACAACATGGTAAATGGAAAAAAGTTTTACGTTATGTTCTTATTGTTGGCTTTTACTATTTAAGAAATACAATTGAATTTTGAATATTGTCCTTGTGTTTTGCAGTTCTTGGGAAATTTACTTGATATTTATAGTAATTGTTTTACAAATTACTTTAGAATATTTTGTATAGATAATTATGTATTCTACAAAGAGGAACAGTTTTACTTTCTTTTCAGTGTTTATGATATTCTTTCTTCCTCTTGCTTTATAGGACCAGCTATGACTCCCAGTATATTGCTGAATAGAAATGATCAAGGCAGAAATCGTCTTGTTACTCATCTTAGGTGAAAAGCACCCAGTCTTTCATGATTAAATATATTAGCTGTAGACTTTAAAAAGATGCCTTTTTTCAGGTTGAGAAAATCTCTTATTTCTAGTTTACTGGATGTTTTATCATGAAATAATGTTTAATTTTGTGAAATTTTTAATAAAAACTGAAATGATTATATTAATATAATTTGTAATTTATTCTGTTAATATGGTAAACCACATTTGTTGCTTTCCCAATCTTAAACTTAGCATTGCTGTAATAAACTCTACTTGGTCTTCATGTACTATTGTCTTTATATTGTGTGATTCTATATACTATATTTCAATTCAGTTCAGTCACTCAGTCATGGCCGACTATTTGTGACCCCATGAACCACAGCACGCCAGGCCTCCCTGTCCATCACCAACTCCCAGAGTCCACCCAAATCCATGTCCATTGAGTCAGTGATGCCCTCCAACCATCTCACCCTCTATCATCCCCTTCTCCTGCTGTCAATCTTTCCCAGCATCAAGGTATTTTCAAATGAGTCAGGTCTTCGCATCAGGTGGCCCAATACTGGATTTAGACAATGATTTTTGCTATTATGTTCATGAGTAGTATGAGTTTGTGATTTTCCTTTCTGATTACATCTTTGTCAGGTTCAGTTATAAAGATTATGCTGACATCATCAAATAATGTTTGTTTAACATCAGTACTATGTCTTCTTTAAATGCTTAATAGAACTCATTAGTGAAACTGTACACCTATCATCAAATTTGTTAGCATAAGTTCTCATAATCTTATATTTTTATAATAACTTAAGGATCTGTAGTGAGATGTCCTCCTTTATTACTTATATTGTTAATTTGTGGATTTCTTTTTTCTGTTTCCTTGGTTTGTCTTCCTAGATATTTATCAGTCTTTTCAAGAAACCAAATTTTGTTCTTAAATTGATATGTGTTCTTATCTTATTTTTCCATACATTTTAAAAAACTTCTTAAGGTAGAAATTGGGCTTCCCTGTTAGTTTAGTTGGCAAAGAATCCTCCTGTAATGCAGGAGACCAGGGTTCAATTCCTGGGGTGGGAAAAGCCCCTGGAGACAGAAATGGCTAACCACTCTAGTATTCTGTCCTGAAGAATTCCATGGACAGTGGAGCCTGGTGGGCTACAGTCCACAGGGTCACAAAGAGTCAGACAGAACTGAGCAACTTTCACTTTCAAGGTAGAAATCTTTTACTGTTTTAGAAACTTTTCTCTTTTCCAGTATAAGCATTTAAAGCTGTAAATACTCATTTACACTGCTTTAGCTCTGTATCACAAATTGTGACATGCTGTGCTCTTATGATCATTCAATTTTCAATATTTTCTAATTTCTCTTGTGATTTCTTCTTTGACCTAAGAGCTATGTAGTAGTTTGTTGTTTAATTTGCAAGTCTCTGGGACTTAGCTTAATACCTCAATATTATTGAAGTACAATTTAATTCTGTTGTTTCTGTCTTCTGGACCTAACTTGTTGAACGTACTTTTACACATTATAAAGGAATGTGGTTCTATTATTTGGGGGTTTGATATTATATTGGTTCAGTGGTAAAGAATCTGCCTGCCAATGCAGGGAGTGCGGGTTTGGTCTCTGGGTTGGGAAGATCTGTTGGAGAAGGCAACCCACTACAGTATTCTTGCCTAGAGACCCCCATGGACTGCAGCTGGGTGGGCCACAGTCACTGGGGACAGAGTTGGACATAAGTGAGCACACGTGCATGCACAAATGGTAATTAGGTTAGATGACTGTTGGTGTTGCTCAGTTTTTCTCCACTCCTACTATTTTTGCACTATCTCCTTGTATTACATTTTGTACTATCTCCTTATACTGTCAACTACTGAGAACATAATGTTGAAATTTTCAACTGTATTTGTGAATTTGTCTATTTCTCCCTTTGGTTCTATAAGTTTATGCTTCACATGGTCACATGCTCTGTTATTAGGAACACAAGGAGATCCAACCAGTCCATTCTCAAGGAGATCAGCCCTGGGATTTCTTTGGAAGGAATGATGCTAAAGCTGAAACTCCAGTACTTTGGCCACCTCATGTGAAGAGTTGACTCATTGGAAAAGACTTTGATGCTGGGAGGGATTGGGGGCAGGAGGAGAAGGGGACGACCGAGGATGAGATGGCTGGATGGCATCACTGACTTGATGGACGCGAATCTGAGTGAACTCCGGGAGATGGTGATGGACAGGGAGGCCTGGCGTGCTGCGATTCATGGGGTCACAAAGAGTCAGACACGACTGAGCGACTGAACTGAGACATTTATGACTACTGTACCTCCCTGATGAACTGGAACTGATCATTTAGTCATTATAGAATATCTTCCATGTCATTAAGCTTCAACTGCATTTTTCCAGTCTTTTTTCTCTCTGTTCTTCATATTAAATAATTTACAGCACTCTACTTTCAAATTCACTGCTCTTTTCTGACCCTTTGAATGCACTATTAGGACTACAGAGTGATTTTTTTTAAGTTTTGAAATTTTAAATATTTTCAATCCTAGAATTTTCATTTGGTTACTTTTTATAGTTTCCAGTTCTCTGCTGAGATTTTCCTTCTGTTCATTCATTATGAATATATTTCCCTCTAGTCCTTAAGCATATTTATAATAGCTGTTTAAAAGGATTTGTCAGTTAATTCAAACATCTAGGTCATCTTGGGTTTATTATAATGACTGGCTTCTTACTGTGCACCCCTAGTTCATGTTTATTTCAATCTCTAGTAGTTATTTTATCATTGTAAATGATATGCAACAGGGGGTCTGGATTGCATGATCTTCCCTTCAGTTCAGTTCAGTCTCTCAGTCATGTCCGACTCTTTGCAACCCCATAAACTGCAGCATGCCAGGCCTCTCTGTCCATCACCAACTCCCGGAATCCACCCAAACCCATGTCCATTGAGTCAGTGATGCCATCCAACCATCTCATCCTCTGTTGTCCCCTTCTCCTCCTGCCTTCAATCTTTCCCAGCATCAGGGTCTTTTCCAATGAGTCAGCTCTTTGCATCAGGTGTCCAAAGTACTGGAGTTTGAGCTTCAACACCAGTCCTTCCAATGAACACCCAGGACCGATCTCCTTGCTGTCCAAGGGACTCTAAGAGTCTTCTCCAACACCACTGTTCAAAAGCATTAATTCTTCAGCACTCAGCTTTCTTTATAGTCCAACTCTCACATCCACACATGACCACTGGAAAAACCATAGCCTTGACTAGATGAAACTTTGTTGGCAAAGTAATGTCTCTGCTTTTTAATATGTTATCTAGGTTGGTCATAACTTTTCTTCCAAGGATTAAGTGTCTTTTAATTTCATGGCTGCAATCACCATCTGCAGTGACTTCGGAGCCCAGAAAAATAAAGTCAGCCACTGTTTCCACTGCTTCCCCATCTCTCTGCCACGAAGTGATGGGACCTGATGCCATGATCTTCATTTTCTGAATGTTGAGCTTTAAGCCAACTTTTTCACTCTCCTCTTTCACTTTCATCAAGAGGCTTTTTAGTTCCTCTTCACTTCTGCCATAAGGGTGGTGTCATCTGCATATCTGAGGTTATTGATATTTCTCCCATCAATCTTGATTCCAGCTTGTGCTTCTTCCAGTCCAGCGTTTCTCATGTTGTACTCTGCATGTAAGAGAAATAGGCATGGTGACAATATACAGCTTTGATGTACCCCTTTTCCTATTTGGAACCAGTCTGTTGTTCCATGTCCATTTCTAACTGTTGCTTCCTGACCTGAATATAGGTTTCTCACGAGGCAGGTCAGGTGGTCTGGTATGCCCGTCTCTTTCAGAATTTTCCACAATTTGTTGTGATCCACAGTCAAAGGCTTTGGCATAGTCAATAAAGCAGAAGTAGATGTTCTTCTGGAACTCTCTTGCTTTTTCAATGATCCACTGGATGTTGGCAATTTGATCTCTGGTTCCTCTGCCTTTTCCAAAACCAGCTTGAACATCTGGAAGTTCACGGTTCATGTATTGCTGAAGCCTGGCTTGGAGAATTTTAAGCATTACTTGACTAGTGTGTGAGATGAGTGCAATTGTGTGGTAGTTTGAGCATTCTTTGGCATTGCCTTTTTTTGGGATTGGAATGAAAACTGACCTTTTCCAGTCCTGTGGCCACTGCTGAGTTTTCCAAATTTGCTGGCATATTGAGTGCAGCACTTTCACAGCATCATCTTCTAGGATTTGAAATAGCTCAACTGGAATTCCATCATCTCCACTAGCTTTGTTTGTAGTGATGCTTCCTAAGGCCCACTTGGCTTCACATTCCAGGATGTCTGGCTCTAGGTGAATGATCACACATCGTGATTATCTGGGTCATGAAGCTCTTTTGTACAGTTCTTCTGTGTATTCTTGCCACCTCTTCTTAATATCTTCTGCCTCTGTTAGGTCCCTATTTCTGTCCTTTATTGAGCCCATCTTTACATGAAATGTTCCCTAGGTATCTCTAATTTTCTTGAAGAGATCTCTAGTCTTTCCCATTCTGTTGTTTTCCTCTATTTCTTTGCATTGATCTCTGAGGAAAGCTTTCTTATCCTGCCTTGCTACTCTTTTAAGAGGAGTCAAATTTCTTCTGGGAGGCAATTAAATTACTCTTAAGTATATTTGAACCTATTAAGCCTGGTTTTATAGTTTTTGTTAAGGTGATTCTGTTTTAGTTGTAATTTTCTTATGTTGAAGGCTCCTTACTCAATGGAATGGAGTCTCAGTTGAATACCTAAGTATGTTAGTATGGTCTCTCTACTCTGATGTGGATGAAATTTCATCTCCCACTACTGTATCAGTAATCTCTGCTATGCCTCTAGCTATCTTGCCTTAAGCATTGCATCTCATTGATTTTTCATGGACATACAGTAAACCCATGCATAGACTTTAGACACCACCCTCTGAGATTTTACTTCTTAGATACTATGCCCAGAAAATTCCAGGGTCTGGGGCAGCTCTGAAACTCCAGTATGCTCTACAGCAACCTTAGAGTGCTGTTCTACTTATGTTTCATACACCTGTTCTACACAGGAAAGTGCCTATAAAAAAGTAGGAGTATTCATATAAGCATTCATGTACTTGTATCACGTGTTTTCCTTCTCTCAAGAATCATACTCTTGAATCACCCATTGTTCAATTTCTAAAAATATTTTCCATAATTAGTTCACCTACTGTTATAATTTTTTGGTAGAAGGGCAAGTTCAGTACCAGTTACTTTGTCAAGATTAGAAGTAGAAGCTGTCAAGGTATAATCCTTTAAAATGTCTATGATTAACCCTTTGCTATATATGGGTCTATTAGCTGCACATTTCTCCTAATCAGTGCTTCACAAAGAAAAGGAAAATGTTAGTCACTCAGTTATGTTCTATTCTCTGTGAACCCATGGACCATAGTCTACCAGGCTCTTCTGTCCATGGGATTCTCCAGGCAAGAATACTGGGGTGGGTTGCCATGTCCTCCCCCAAGGGATCTTCCCAATCTGGGGATTGAACTTGGGTCATCTGCATTGCAGGCAGATTCTTTACTGTCTGAGTCACCAGGGAAGCCCAGTCAGTACTTCAGAAATATAAAGCAAACTGAGAAATAAAATTACAGATTATTAATTTAACAGAAGTATGCTTCAATTCACACAAATGTGAACTTAACAAAAGTATGATTCAATTCACAAAAATGAAAAATTCAAAGAATGGAGAAACACATATAACATATATAGTGTATGTATATGTAATATGTGTCATTCACAGGCTGACCCATGTGTCATGGGTCAGCTCATCTTCATGGTCAATTTCTCTTTCCTCTGAAAACTTGGAAACCACATGGGAAGATGATGAATTCGTGATATGGAGACAATCTGGGTCCTTGAACCACTTTTATAAGAGATCGACCCAACCAGGAGCACTCACACTGGACAAGTAATACATTTTATGTTGTTAAACCATTGAGAATATGCTGTTTATCCATTAGAGCCACTAGCATTTCCTTAACAATTGTGGTAAAAAGATAACACGTCAAATATGTGATCTCCATTTTACAGACAGGGAAATTGATGCATAGGGAGATAATATCACCATCAGCAGAATAAAAATAGTTTCTATTTTATTAAATTACTGCATTAATTATAATTTTCACAAGCATATGATTGTAGTAAAGAGAAATAATGAAATCTACCTAATGACCTGATTTAATAAAAACAGAAGTTGATAAAGCAAACAGTCCTCTACATAAATTGATGATGAACATGCTTCATTGGAAGAATAACAAAAATGATTTGTTGATGTTAGATCAGCAATGGTGGCAATTACTTTTAAGTTAAACTGGAAATTTTTTTTAAATTATTGGTGAGATCAGATGTGTGGATTAGAGAAGGAAATGGGAACCCATTCCAGTATTCTTTCCTGGGAAATACCATGGACAGAGGAGCCTGGTGGGCTACAGTCCATAGGGTTGCAAAGAGTCGGACATGACTGAGCAACTAAGCAACAATAACAACAAGATGTGTGGACTAGATGACCCAGGTGGAGATAGAAAGGCTGAGAGACAATCGGGAGAGCAGCCTAACTGACAAGCTTATCCCAGAAAGTCCAAACAAACAAAATCTGGGCATTGGCTTTGAGATCACCGATATAATTTTATCCTAAAATCAAAAACTGTGTTTGGAACCTATACATGCCTCTACTCTAGACTTTTTTTGATACTGTTTCTTTTCATATGGTAAATATTAAACATATAAAACTTAGAAAAAGAATGCTTTAGTGAAGAATAAAGCAGCCAAGGACAAGCTATAGCTTTAACAATGAAAGGCAACTTTCCCATTGTAAGACAAATATTTCATTTCCAAAGGTTAAATTGGTTAATACTTCAAAGAATTCCACTGGAAAAAAAAATCTAATCCAAACTGTTCCCTGGCACTGTGTCTACTGTGCTTTTATTTGATTATCTGTGGATACATTTTCATACACTTTTATTCTCCACCACCCTGTATTGTATAATTCTCCTAAAACAATTTTTTTACATATCTGAAAACTGCACTAGCTAACTGATTCTGCCTTTCACAATGTATGCTTTACTTACACTTTTCCCTATCTTCAAACAGATTAATGTTTGTAGATGTGTCTTTACTGAATGATTATGCTACTAGAATTTATTGGAGATTTGATCACTTATGATTCTGGTCATATTCCAGTTTTTCTTATGTAGTATCTATTGTCTGTTAAACTAATAGCTGGGAAGAAAACTCTGAAATTTCAAGTGTGTCTTGGTCTTCACTATTCTTTCAATGCTAACATGACTTTAAGCTCTTATTTCTCACCAAGATTATTTCAAGCTCAACTTACATTTTTTGAGGCATACAAATAATCATATAATTTGAAGGGGGGGGAAAGCTGTTTAAAAACATACAACAGAAGAATAACACATCTAGGTAGTATTCAAGTAATTACCTAAGAGAGTTCCCTAAGGAGAAAAGACCACTGGTACCTTGAGTCTTGAAGAAATATAGAATCTGGGCTGGTAGAGAGGTGAATATTTCAGAAGAGAAGAAAATTACATTTTATTAGTTCATGTTCATTCAATAAATACAAACTTGAATCCTTAGGTGTCAAGATCTGGTCTAAGACATGGTGAACTAGATTGTATCATGCAAAATATGCCAAAATGAACAAGAGTGGACACCTTTTCTAATTCTTACTAAGACTTGTTACCAAAGAGCCTTTGATTAAAGAAGACATTGCCCTGTCTTCAAGTTGCTTGGAGTAGAGGAATCAGACACTAAAAAGTAAGTAAAACAATGTGCCAAGCACTATGAAGGAAATAAACAGGGTGCTAAGATAGAGAATGACAAGAACAAGTGAAGTTTGTCAAGTTTCTTGAACAAGTTTCTTGATCAAGGTCTATGTCACCTCTCTGATGCAGTTATATTGAGGCTGAGACCTGATGGCTGAAAGGAGTGTGGCAATATGGAAATAGGAATATGGGCTGGGCAGAGGAAACAGCCTGCACAAAGGTCCTCAAACTGTTTAAAAAAAAATCCTGAAAGAAGAGCAGAATGGGTAGAGTTTCTATTGAATTAGTCAAAAGTAGCACTAGAAATGTGTTTTTGGCTGAGGCATAATGTAAAGTATATATACTCTTTTTTTGTTTGTTTGTTTTGCTATTTTCATTCCAAGCCCTCTTTTAGCCTTTTTTTTTTTTTTAATCTTTTTAGTTGAAAGATAATTGCTTTACAAAATTTTGTTGGTTTCTGCCATACATCAACATGAATCAACCATAGGGATACATATGTCCCCTCCCTCTTGACCCTCTCCCACCTCCCTCCCTTCTAGGTTGTTACAGAGCCCCTGTTTGAGTTCTCTGAATCATATACAGCAAATTCCCACTGGCTATCTATTTTACATATGGTAATGTAAGTTTCCATGTTACTCTTTTCATACACCTCACCCCCTCCTTCCTCTCCCCACCCCCACCCATGTCCATAAGTCTGTTCTCCATGTCTCTGTTTCCATTGCTGCCTTGAAGAAAATTTTGTCAGTACCATCTTTCTAGATTCCATATATATACATTAGTATATGATATTTATCTTTATCTTTCTGACATACTTCATTCTTCCATTTTAAGGCCAACTTTTTCAACTTTTTACTTTATGCTAATTGCTTGATTATAGGTTGCTACTGACTTGGAAGTGGTTGGAAGCAAGATGTTTCATGAGTCAGGTCCACAAGTTCTGTCTTACCCCAGAGGGCAAAGCCTACCACTCCTTCCTGGAATAAGGCATGCTAAAGCACAGCCAGCACCCTGGTTTGATAGCCTAGCCTTGAATATCCTGCAGGCTCACAAAGTTTGACTTGCAGGAGAGACTGAAGCCCTTGAGAATGACCTTCCCTCCTCATGGCAGAGAGGCTTGAGGAGTTTGGCCCATAGATGTTATAAGGAAAGGGCAGTATGAAATATAGCAAAGCAAGTGGTATAACCATCCTTCTCCAATCTGTTTCCATTGGAGACTGGGCCTGGAGGGGCCAAGGAGAGGAGATGGTTAAAAATAAAAGCCCTGGAGCACAAAATTCATTTGAGATATGAATAAAAGTCACAGGAAAGGTAAATGTTCCCATCCTTCTTTGCTACTGAAGGTCACTGGAGCGCAAAACAGAAGGTGGTATATCATCAGGGCCACTCGGATTAGAAGCAGCTACATGTGAATGATAAGGACAGGAGCTTAACTAGGAGATTAATATGCACCATTCCAGGCTCTGAATGCAAAACACAGTCTCTGCCCTTACAAAGCAGAAAGTATCACTGATCAATAATTTTGCCAATCCATAAATATAAACAGTGATAAGGGCTATGAAAAAGTATATAAGATGTCAGACAGTCATTAGTTGTGTGGTCTTGGGCATGTATTTCTATGAACCACAATTTCTTTATTCATTTTGTTCTGTTGCAATGACTGAATAAGTTAGTCTATAAACCACCTGACAAGGACTATGTAATAGGCTAAATCAATGGTACTGATTCATAATATTTGGGAAAATATGAGAAGTCTAGAGTTATTCAGGTTGTGGCTGATCTAGAGAAATGCTCTTTTGTTCACTGTTACTTTGGCTCTAGTTTGACTCCTGGTCATTTTTTCAGGCATGAAATATAGACTGCATAGAATTAAGGGATTCGGTTCAGTTCAGCAGTTCAGCCACTCAGTCACATCCGACTGTTTGCGACCCCATGGGCTCAA
The DNA here is from genome assembly GCA_006410935.1 of Redunca redunca. Taxonomy (NCBI): domain Eukaryota; kingdom Metazoa; phylum Chordata; class Mammalia; order Artiodactyla; family Bovidae; genus Redunca; species Redunca redunca. Next base: position 1,804,034 of record SJYQ01002241.1, read on the forward strand.
GCACTCCAGGCTTCCCTGTCCATCACCAACTCCTGGAGCTTGCTCAAACTCATGTCCATTGAGTTGGCGATGCCATCCAACCACCTCATCCTCTGTCATCCCCTTCTCCTGCCTTCAATCTTTCCCAGTATCAGGGTCTTTTCAAATGAGTCATTTCTTTGCATCAGGTGGCCAAAGTACTGGAGTTTCAGCTTCAGCATCAGTCCTTCCAATGAATATTCAGGACTAATTTCCCTTGGGATTGACTGGTTGGATCTCCTTACCAATCCAAGGGACTCTCAAGCACTTTCTCCAGCACCACAGTTCAAAAGCATCAATTCTTCAGTGGTCAGCTTTTTTTATAGTCCAACTCTCACATCCATACATGACTACTGGAAAAACCACAGCTTTGACTAAACGGATCTTTGTCAGCAAAGTAATGTCTCTGCTTTGGGATTCAGTGCTGCTGCTGCTGCTAAGTCGCTTCAGTCATGTCCGACTCTGTGTGACCCCATAGACGGCAGCCCAAGAGGCTCCCCCGTCCCTGGGATTCTCCAGGCAAGAACACTGGAGTGGGTTGCCATTTCCTTCTCCAATGCATGAAAGTGAAAATTCAAAGTGAAATCGCTCAGTCGTGTCCGACTCTTCACGACTCCATGGACTGCAGCCTACCAGGCTCCTCCATCCATGGGAGCAAATCCGTTAGCCAATCACATACTCAATTCCTGAAAGTACTTGGAGTTACAAAACTAAGCTTAGTGGAACGGGGCATTAAAAATATTTAAACAGAATACTGTAGAGTTTTTAAGCAGATATGAGATTTCACCATATACATTACAGGAATTTGTTTACACTTTTTCATCTGTTTTATGGGAACTTGTCCTACATACTATCATGTCTATCACTTTTTGTTAAACGAATGAAATAAACTCTATACCTGAATAAATGTNTTTCATCTGTTTTATGGGAACTAGTCCTACATACTATCATGTCTATCACTTTTTGTTAAACGAATGAAATAAACTCTATACCTGAATAAATGTGCATCATACTTTAAACAGATATAGCTGCACTGTTCTGGCTGTAAAGTTCTTTTCACAATATAAATCACAAAAAGTAGAATGTGAATATCATGTATTAATCACAACACATTGGATATGAGAACACCTTGTTTCTAGAAAACGAATCAAAGACTGAAGCACAAATATTGCCACAAATCAGTTTTATGCGAGAATCAAGCTGGCTAACCAGCTAGATAAGAAGAAGAGTGTGGCCTTATGCATATGTAGCACCAGAGAATGTCCAGTATAGTTCCTGGCATACAGTAAGTAATCTTTTCATGGCACTCCATTATTTCTGATACTGTTCACAAATCCAAATGTCTACACTGATTTTACAGATGTAGAGAGATCTGTTGAAATATCCATGTTTATATCCCTGAATTTTCCTGATAACTAAAACATTCTCTTTGAAATGGATTTTTTTTGAAGGAAGGATTTTTTTTAATGGAGAAGCATATCTAGTTTTTGCTTAGAGTAGCTTAAACATTATATGAAACTTTCTTCATGAATCAAGGCCATTTTTATGAATATCATGCCTTAAACTACATGACACTTCTTGTAGACCATTGAGAATAATCAATGGTCTACAAGAAGTGTAGACTATTCTCATCTGTATTCTACCCCTAAATTCTGGAAATCTCCTTTTAACACAAGTTGTTAATGAACCAGTATATTTTTATATGTAAACATGCAAGTGTGGTTTTCATACTTTTTTCTCAGAAGACTATACTTATGCATATTCAAATGCAAAATAGGACTAGAAGGAAAAAAGTTGAGTTGATGATGAAACACTGGCTAAGATGAAATACCATATCACCAAATGCTAACTATAGCATTAGAGGAGAAAAATGCCTGTCTTATTATTGAGTATATATCCAAGGAATAAGATCTTGTCTCTTCCCACCTCTATTTGGTTATCACTAACCTCATTCATTTATTAATTTCAACCATTTAGGAATGTCCATTAGAAAGAATTCTATCCAATTCATAGGAAGTCCTCAAAGGCCAAGAGCCACATTCAAGCCAATAAGTAAACAGAACAGTGTAGCCAGCAAGCACCAAACTTTATCAGGCTAGAGAATTATTTTACCAACTCCCTGGCCCCTTGAGCAACACAGGAAATTCTTTTTTTAAAAAAATTTTCTGTTGATTCCTGTGTCTTTTTAAAAATTTATTTATTTTTAATTGAATGATAAGTGCTTTACAGTATTGTATTGGTTTCTACCAAACGTCAACACAAATCAATCAGTTTTACCCTTGCCCCCTCTCACTTGAATATTCCCCCCACCTCCCTCCCCATCCCATCCCTCTAGGTTTAGTGACACAAAAGAGGAAAGACAGGAAAAGAGAGAAAACAACAAACAACATAACAAATTAAAAATTCTGCTCCATAGCAACTTGGCCTCAAGTACACAAGTGAATTGTTTGCAGAACTACTGGTGGTTTTGTTTCATTTTGTGTTTATATCTTCAATAAATACCCCTGCAAAAATTGTGCAGGCTTGTTTCTTCTTCAGAAGTCTGACTACCCAGGGTATCTTCACAAAACAGAAGAGGGTATTTCATTTTCACTCATGTTGAGTGGAAGTCAGACTTTTCATAAAAGCTACACTCTGCAGAACAATTGCAGAATATAATTACTGGGTCAAGCAGACCCTTTATCTTCGGTAGCCATCTATCCAAAGTCCCACTGAAAGACCGACAAATCTTTAACCTTTATTCTAAAAAGTCCCCTTTGGATGCAAGCCTCCTGAAAGCCCACTCTGAAGGGTCAATTCTAAAAGGCCTTCCAGTTACAAAGGGAATGAGGCAAATTATGACCCTGAAGCTTATATTTCTTATATTAGATATTATCTCATATCCTTACATAAAGTCTGATTTATACAAATTGGCTCACTTTCTGAGGATTTGCTTGTATTTTAAATACAGCTTTTCAATCAGACTTCACTTTCGGTGGAAACACATTTTTGATAGCTGGGGCTGAACATAAAATTCCATTATTTAAGTGGCAAAGAGTTGGTAAGTCAAGTCCACAAGGCCTATGGCAGTAACTTACTCTGTTTGTGGTTTCTACTTTGTTAGACTCTGTGGAGCCATGAATCTATCTTGTCCTTAAAAAACTGAAAGAAGGGGCTTTTAAAATGAATGTAATGCTAAATTTATGTGCCCCAAGAGCAGCATATCAAGGCCTCTGGACTGATTAGACCCAGATGTCGGTAACAATGTTAGTGTTATGGACCAACTGCAGGTGTGGGAATAGATCCCCTTCCTTGGGACCCTCAGCAATCAGACCAGTGGTTTCTTCTGGCTCTCAGTTTGGAGTTTTCAATTAACACTACAATGGTATTGTTGTTCTCCAGCATTAGATCATATGTCATGTAAATGAAGTTGAATATACAGTTCAACTTGACAAGGTGATTTAGGCCAAGGATACATGTGTTCAGTATTATAACTTGATTGAGGTTAAATAATAATAATAAAAAAGCCCTGACATGCTATAAAGTTTTTATTATTTGGCTTATCAGTAGATTTTCACATTATGCTTTCATAAAACAGAATGTCATTTATAGTAGGGTGAGACGCTTATGAAAAGGGAGACACAAACCTACTTATAAATGACTGAAATGATTAATTCCAGATTGGATGCTTTGCTATAGCCGATATGGCAATTGGAAGTTCTCTCTATGTGGTTTTATTTGCTTGTTTCCATCTTCCAAAATTCTGTCTTAGTTCTTTATCTTCTCCTTTAACATGAGTGATCAGAGCCTACATAATCAGAGCCTACATAATCACTCCCCACTGGTGAGAGCAGCTGTAGTGTTTGGGCTGGAGTCATTCTGAATTATTATTTGACTTAAAGCAATGAATCCCGTGCAACAATGACCATATTCCAGTCTCCTATGGGTGTCATGATGTTGTGGAAAGAAGCCTGATTCACTAAAACATGCCCCAACAGCTGTCATCTTTTTGAGTTAGACTGTAAGCTTCTCAGGGCAGGAACCTTATCTGTTATGTGTTTATAGGTGCCACAGACACTGATCAGCCCGTGAATAAACACCAATAAAAACAACTTTGCTGGTCCTCTTCATACCTCATACTTGTAGAGCATTTACAACTCTCATTAATGTTGATGGACCATGCACAGTACAGAAATCTCCCGTTCTACTTATACCTTCATTTGATACAGTAATCTCTTAAGAGACCAAACCATGTCATAAGTCAGCTCAATAAAATGTACTTTGGTGTGCTGGTACCTAGGAAAAGCTTTATGCCTTATGAATGTGTGCATCACAAGTGTAAAGAAAAAGAAGGCTATTTTTTTTTTCAGAGAGTACAATCTCATGGACTAAATTTTTCACAACCCAACACTATCATAACTCAGGAGTAACTTCTTTCAGTGAATGATAAATAAGACAATGAAGTTAGTTATGAGAGTGCCACTTACCCTCTTTATTAAGATCAGAAAGGGCTGATGGCATTCCACTCTCTTTTTGCTATAGGCCACAAATGTACCTGCCTGCCAGTGTAGTAGATGTGAAAGATGCGAGTTTGATCCCTGGGTCGGAAAGATCCCCTGGAGAAGGAAACGACAACCCATTCCAGCATTCTTGCCTGGAGAATCCCATGGACAGAGGAGCATGGTGGGCTACAATCCATAGGGTTGCACAGAGTCAGATATGACCAAAGTGACTTAGCATGCATGCATATGTGTACCTGTGTGTGGTATTCTTTAAATGTACAAATTGCTCATTATAGCTAGAAACACTGACTCCTGGCATAATTATAAATACTTTGACAAGTTACTAGTGAGCCTCAACTTACCTATCTGCAAATAAAGTAATGTGGGATGGAAGGAGAGAGCTAATAATCACTGAGGAAAAAAAGTCAAATATTCTTCATGGATGAATTGTTTCAAGACACTACATTGTAGTTTGGTATACTTGTTCATTCAGGCATTTATTCAGCAAATATTGAGCATCCATAATGAGCAAGGCACGGTGCTGGGGATTTTGATACAGTGATAATACATTGTCCTTTCCTCAAGACAAGACAGATATATAACCTAAGTGTCATAATGCAGTTTTGTAAGAGCAATGATAGAATTGGGAAGATCCCCTGGAGGAGGAAATGGCAACCCACTCCAGTATTTTTACCTGGAAAATCTCATGGACTGAAGAGCCTGCTGGGCTATACAGTTCATGGGGTTATAAAGAGTTGGATCAGACATGACTCAACAACTGAGCATACACACACATACACACAGAAACATAGAAAAATATATCAACAGCAAAATTAAGAAATGAAACACCGATAAGTATGATTTTTAAGGTTGACCTATGTGTTCTCAATACAAAGGAAACTATAAACAAAGCATTTGCAATGTGGAAAGATGGGATCTGAATAATACCGTCAGAGCCACCATCAGCACTAATTAGAACAACTGCAAACATGTGACATGAAAAGTGATGATGTTAGGCCACTGACATAAAATAAATTCTAACTTCTTATTCTTCCATGATATCCTAGGTATATTTATCATTAATTTTCTAACTTAATTTTTATCTAGAAATTCCTCTTTATCTAGTTCTTCCTAGGGCCCTATAAAATGTCTATAATCTATGGAACACTGCATAACTGTCCCCATGTGCAATGATAAAATGCAGCCCATTGATTATTCTGCCAAGTAGGTGGAAGAGTTATGAATACAGTTATTCTATATTATATGAACCTCACATTACAGTAATATACTCCCCGCAAACAATGGTATCCAAAAGCATGGAGAAACTGAGAAGTAATGATGTTAGTGACTGAAATTACAATAAGAAAAATAATTCATCATGTCACTTACATTTCCAGGGCCGTTTCTAGAAGTTAACACACTTACTATAGTGGAAAGTGGAAGTATAGCAAGTAAACATTTTTGTTACAAAGAAATCAAAGGGAAAATTGCTTCACGAGAGTCACTGTTATTTTCAAATCACTATCAAACAGTAGGCAATTACTTTTTCTCTGGGAAACACCAAATGAAACTAAGGAATTACTTGTTGCTTGCATTCAGCAACATTTCACACAAATTATTCCAACATCAGTCATGGCTACTATACATCAATCATGTAAAAGGAAGCATTATTCATCCTGTATCACAGATGAGAAAATTGAGGCCAAAATGGTCATGCAACTCATCTGTTGTCCTATGGATCTTAATTGACTGAGAGAGCAATCATAATGCCAATTTAACTTTTAATTCCCTGTTGCAAACACCTAGTGAGCCCACTTAGTGTAAGCCTTTGTGCTAGGTATGGTGTTGAACACAAAGATGAATAAAACCTTTTCTACTTTAAGAAGCTCAAGAAGAAATTACTCTGGACATCTGCATGTTAATAAGATTGGAGGATTCTGATAAGATGTGCAACAAGGAAGTAGTTTCTCCTTAGACCTTTATTACTGTGTGCTGAGTTGCTTTAGTTGTGTCCAGCTCTTTTTGACCTGCCAGGCTTCTCTGTCCATGGGATTTTCCAGGCAAGAATACTGGAGTGGGTTGCCATTCCCTTCTCCAGGGGATCTTTCCAACCCAGGGATCAAACCCGCATCTCCTGTGTCTCCTGCAATCCAGGTGAATTCTTCACCCTCTGAGGCACTGGGGAGCCAAGTATTACCTATACTGCCTCCAGCACTTTTCCTGAATGTAAGACTCTTCAGTCTGGATGTGAACGGTTCTACCCCTGAGCTGGTGCTTCCCAACCATAGTTAGGGGAGGACTCTTGTTCATAATAACAGAACATCAAGTTTTAGAAAAGCAAATGAGCATTATCACAAACAGAAATCTCAGATCTATGATAGAATTCAAAGTCTTTTGTCTTATTTGAGATATAAAAGGACAAGCCATCTATAATTTATACATATCCTAAAGAGTAAGCAAATAAACACAATTTATTTAAAGGGATTAGCAGTTATGATTTATTCTCCCCAGGATATATATGAAACGGACAATGACAATAGCACAATCACACTGTACTGTTGCATCTGCTCCTATAAAGAGGAAAAATCACTACATAGTTGTGTCAAAGTCTTAGGATCATTCGGAGCTATCTTGAGGATCCCTCAAGAGAGAAAAAGACATGTATTCTTAAAACTAAAACACTGATCCGTGTCTCTGCTTTCTGATGAAGGCATCATATTTCATTTCCTTGTTGAAAAAATTCTGTATCCTCTTCATTTACTTTCCCAGAAAATGGTAGGGAAGGAAAGGAAGAAGATTGAACTGTCAAAGCATCTGTGGCTTTGATGTTATTGAAGTTCAGCGCAGATCTTGAGGCTTTTCTGTATGTACATGTGTATCTGTGCATGTACCTAAAACTATACAGATATGGAAATTTCTAGAAACACATACAAAAAAAGTAAACAATGAATCTCCCAGGAAGTGAAAGTAAATAATTGTATTAGAGAGAGTTAAACATTTACTTAAAAAATCAACCCTTCTGCTACATTTGAATTTATAATCAGCATATTATATTTATAGTCTTTTCAGCTTGATAGAGGTATAACTGAGAAATAAAATGTTAAGAAACTTACAACGTATGATTTAATATAAGTATATATTGTGAAAAGATTTCCCACCATTGAGCTAATAAACATATCCATCACCTCACCTATTTACCCTTTTGTGTGTGTGTGTGTGCGAGAACTTTCAAGTTCTACTGTCTAAGCAAATTTCAATTACACAGTACAGTGTTATCAGTCACAGTCATCATGTTACATTTTAGATCCTCAGAACTTATTCATCACATAAACTTAAAATGTGCACCCTTTTACTAACATCTCCCTATTTCCCCGAACTCCCAGCCCAGGCAACCACCATTCTATTCTCCATTTATTTGAGTTAAATTTTGTTTGGATTCCACATGTAAGTGATACTATGCAGTACTTGTCTTTCTCTGTCTGGCTTATTTCAGTTAGTGTAATGCCCTCCAGCTTCATCTATGTAGTCCAAAATGATAGAATTTCCATCTTTTTTAAGGCTGAATAATATTCTGTCTTAATAGACAGGTGGATAGATGGATAGAGAGATATAGATGTAGATAGATATAGATGCTGATTCATTCATATGTTGATGGATATACGTTATTTTGTACCTTATTAAACTAATAATTACAAGAATTGATTGGGATTTTGTGCCTTAATATAAAACAATTGAGATGAGAGACCATGAGAGAGTATACCTTTGAGCTTGAAATTAGCTTTAATCAGGACTTCAGAGAGACGAGGGCTTCCCAGGTAGCGCTAGTGATAAATAATCCACTTGCCAATGCAGGAGATTCAGGAGATGCAGGTTCAATCCTTGGGTTGGGAAGATCACCTGGAGAAGGAAATGGCAACCTACTCCAGTATTCTTAACCTGGGAAAGCCCATGGACAGAGGAGCCTGGCAGGCTACAGTCCACGGGTTGCAAAGAGTCGGATATGACTGAGCACTTTTCAGCAGTGAGAGATGAAATGATTTTGCCCATAAAATAAGAAAAATATGTCTCTTTATAAAAGGAGAACAAGATATGCTGGCTCTTCCATCCCTGCTGCTGCTGCTGCTGCTGCTAAGTCGCTTCAGTCGTGTCCGACTCTGTGCAACCCCAGAGAAGGCAGCCCACCAGGCTCCCCCATCCCTGGGATTCTCCAGGCAAGAATACTGGGGTGGGTTGCCATTTCCTTCTCCAGGGCATGAAAGTGAAAAGTGAAAGTGAAGTTGCTCAGTTGTGTCCGACTCTTCGTGACCCCATGGACTGCAGCCCACCAGGCTCCACCATCCTTGGGATTCTCCAGGCAAGAGTACTGGAGTGGGATGCTATTGCCTTCTCCGTTTCCATCCCTAGTTTTCATCTTTCTGTATGTGAAGAAAATATATCCAAATAAGTATCACTCTAAGTGGCTTAGACTGAATCAGTGAAACTTGCAAAAGAACTTTCCATCAGATATCAAACTGTCTAAAGACAAGATCTTTCTTTGCCTTCTCTACCTCTTGCATTTGACTTCTCTTCCATTACTCTCAAGCACTTTGGAGTTTGTTTCCATCATTGTCATGCTTCTGTTTTCAGGGCACACCTCCTTCCTGGGCAATCTGGTTCATTTAATGCCTCTGGCTGCTCTCATATCTGCAGAATCTACAGTTTTGACTCCCTGTGATTCCCATATCTACAGTTTTGACTTTCAACTTCTCTTCTGCACTCCAGACACAACTTCTATCTGCTAATATGCCATCTCCACTTGGATTTCTACTTTGCATTTAGCACATCTAAAACTGAACTCATTTTCCACCCAAACATGTTCCTTTTCCTATTTCTGCCAACTCTATTAATAATATTATCATCCCAAGTGAGAAGCTCTAAATTTGTTATCTAATTCTCTCTCTCCCTTTCCTTTACATCCAATTTTATCAATGCAGCCTCTAAAATTTCCCACAGAAAAAATCAAACCTGCAAACGAAATCCACCTTTGTAACTGCTTTAGCCCTATCTTGTCTGGTCTATTGCAACAGTTTTGTAAATAACCATCCTCTCCATCTTTAAAACTCTTCTCTTAACTTTTTCTTTCTCAGTGCCACCAGATATTGAAATCCTCTGCTAGAAAAACCTTCAAAAGCTTCCTACTTTCTAGAGGATTAGCACAGATCCAAGCTACCTGTGCTGGTTTATCATCATCATTCTGTATTTCAGCCAAACAGAATCACTTTCTTTGCCCCTGGACTATGGCATGCACTTTTATGCCACTGCATCCTTCATCTTCAGATTTCTTAGCCAGAAATATGACAAGTTCTGTGGGGTCACATAAGGTGGTATCTTTTTCTAAACTTCACCTTCCGTCCCCCATCTGGTGGCAGCGCTGTGCTGGAGGTGGAAGGATGAGCCAAGAAAGTGAAAAAAGACCTCTTGCCAACTCATTGCCAGGAACTGCTTTATCAAACAATGCCTGAATATCTCATACACCATGACAACTGTTAGTCAAAGGAGTTGAGTAAAAAATTCACAGGGGTTTCAGAGGATTAATCCAGCACAGGGGAGAAAGATACATAATGCTGAAAAATAAACTGTCATCTCTTTGCATCAGTATAGTTGTGAAATAATTACCATAGTCTCTGTTGATTCTGAGATGCCATCATGCTATATGTCTTACTCAAATAGAGATAATCAAATATATTTGTCTGATGATAAGGGAGAGATTGTTCTTTGTAGTTAATGCATTCTTATGAGTAAACAAAACACTAACCCAATGCTAAAGTAAGTGTTCACATGTAAATAAACTACAAAGCAACACAAACAAAGTGTAGTTAAGTAGAGTGAATTAAATATTGTATACCCACCATCAACTGCTTAAGAGGATACTTCTTAGCCAAGATAGTCCATAACCATTTATCCTAAAATTCATATGGTACAAGTGTGTATCACTCAACAATAATACTTCAAGACTCTGAGTGAGTAGACTTACCTTCTCAACAAAACCTTTCTGTATTAATGTGTCCCTGAAGATGAATCACAAGTCTAAAAAATACCACAAAAATAGGAAATATACTCGGCCCACTTGGCCAGCAATATGAATAACTGAAAGGATGAAAAACAAAAATGAAAGAGACTTGATTTCTGAAGACAAATAGGTGTGCTTGGTCAATAAGAAGTGATTATATCTTTACAAATATGAAATAGCCTTTATCCTGAACACCCCTCCATCCCACTCACTGCATCCTATGCATCTTTGTATAAGTCTGGAAATAGGTGTGCACTTTCAGATCTAAAATGAGAAACTACTTCCAGTAACCAGTATTCTTTTCCTGGTAGCTCTACCATCCAGATGGTGAAGGTCCCACAGAACTCATGGTGAGAAGACACCCAGAAGATTCCTTAATATCCTCATGTTCTTAGAAGCTGAGATAAAAGTGAGAGCAGGATGTTCAGCTGAACATCTGGAAAGAGGAGGCTTTTCCTCCTCATTTGCTTAGCCCTCCCCACCTTCACTCCCTCCTGAGTCACTGTGTACAACTCTCAAGGCTGAGTTTCCCCGTCAATTCACTGAGTGATAAGGAAACACCATGTTCATCTTCTGTTCTCTCTCCGCCATACTTCAAGCCCACATCCCCAATCCTAACCAAGTTCAAGTCTAAAACTAGAGAAACACAGTCTTTAAAAGTTGAAGAGGACTTCCCTGGTTGTCCAGCAGTTAAGAATCCGCATTCCAACACCAGGGACACGGGTTTGATTCATGTGGGCTCCACTGGTGGCTCAGACGGTAAAGAATTTGCTTACAATGCAACTGACCCAGGTTTGAGCCCTGGGTCTTTCTTGGTATTTTTGGGGTTTCCCAGGAGGTGCTAGTGGTCAAGAACCCACAGGAGACATAAAAGATATCCCTGGAGGAGAGCATGGGAACCCACTCCAGTATTCTTGCCTGGAGAATCCCATGGATAGAGGAACCTGTCGGGTTATGGTCCATGGGGTTGCAAAGAATCAGACATGACTGAAGCAACTTAGCTCACTCACAGTGGAAATAAGATCCCATGTGCCTCGGGGCAGCTAAACCAGTGGGCCATAACTACAGAGCCCACGCACCAAAACAAAGAACTGGGACAGCCAAAAAAAAAAAAAGTTGTAAACCAATTCATGGTGGAAGATTGATTGCAAAAAAGCAGTCTCAATTTTCCATTCTCCTTACAATCATGACTGCAGCAACTTTGTTCTGGAGGGGCCAGATTTAACATTTCTACTTCAAATTCTGTGCTGCACTTGTAACTTACTTTGACCAAAAATAAATCAGTGAAACTGATGCTGTCTCATTTCTGAACCTAGACCTAAAGAAGCCTTATCTGCTTTCTCTGTTTCTCAGAACTCTGCCTCTGCCATGAAAATGGGTCCAGGCTGGCCTGTTGGAAGGTGGACAGTAGGAGTGGGTCAGCCCAGTTGTCCAGGCCTGGGGCCCAGCAAAGATCAATAAATCTGTCCTTCCAATGATTAACAAGGCAAGAACAGAACTGCTGTGTCCACTCACAGACACATAGCTAAATCAATACTTATTGTTTTACATGCTGGGTCATGAGTGTGGTTGGTCATTGTACTGCATATGGTGGAGAAAAACAATAGATACACTCATTTATATTGAGAATAGGCCCAACTAGAGCTATCTGTAGACATCCACTCAAATTGGCATAAACACCCTAAACTGTCTGGGTAAATGACAGGACCCCAGTAGCAACAGCCTCATAGAGACCAGAGATGAACCTTAGAATGCATCTGGAGGTTCTGGGGTGAGTACAACTAAGAGAGGAGGGAGGGCCAGATATCAGATTTTAAGGCTCAGAGTTGAAGGCAAGAGCCACAAACAGAAGTCCAGGCAGAGTGAACTAATTAACTAACTCAGCCATGAATTTTATAACAGCTGGAATCAATAGACCAAGAGTGAGAGTGAAAATCTGTGGTATAAGTCGGAAAAAATCATCAGCTATTGAAGGCAGTTAGCACAGGAAATGACTCCAGGAGAAAACAGATATAATAAGGCAGGTAGCTGAGTTTCTGCCTTTTCTTATAAAGATGTCTGAATGCTGCCTGATTGTGAATTAGAATTATATAGACCAGCTGAACATATTAGTTTATTACACTAGACTGCCTTGTCCACAAGAACAAAAATTTGTTTTTTCTCCTAGCCCTTGTATCCAGTCTTAGCCACTAGTGAGGTACCTATGCACATTCAATGCTCAATAAATGTGTTAACTGAATGAATAAATGAATGAAAAAATGAGGGAGTACCTGAAGTAATATTTGACCTACAGCCAGGTCAGCCAAGTTTGGGATTAAGAGACACTGGGGAAAGGGCTGATTCACAAGGACAATTATTAAGCAGAGCTTTTTGGATCATGAATTTTCATGATTAGAGTTTTTATGACTATTTACTTCATCAACTTGACTTTGGATCCCTGGATCTTTCACATAACAGGCTTTTAATAATGCCAGGTGAATTGCACTAATGGGCATAATAGCGCAAGGAAAGCTCTTGCCATTTATTTAAGATATCATGACCAGTTGGGAATTATCAAAAATTCCACCCCCACCATCCCTATCACCTTCCCCAAGCAAGTGCATAAATATTAATGCATTCATGTGCTGCTACACTACGACCTGGGCAAAAAAAAAAAAAAAAAAAAAAACAGAACAGATAGCACAGAGAGGTTACTCACAGGTTCTCTTCAAGTTCGCCATTCAGTTCAGTTCAGTTCAGTCACTCAGTCATGTCTGACTCTTTGCGACCCCATGAATCGCAGCATGCCAGGCCTCCCCGTCCATCACCAACTCCTAGAGTTTACTCAAACTCACATCCATTGAGTTGGTGATGCCATCCAGCCATCTCATCCTCTGTCGTCCCCTTCTCATCCTGCCCCCAATCCCTCCCAGCATCAGAGTCTTTTCCAGTGAGTCAACTCTTCTCATGAGGTGGCTAAAGTACTGGAGTTTCAGCTTTAACATCATTCCTTCCAAAGAACACCCAGGGCTGATCTCCTTTAGAATGGATTGGTTGGAACTCCTTGCAGTCCAAGGGACTCTCAAGAGTCTTCTCCAACACCACAGTTCAAAAGCATCAATTCTTCAGCGCTCAACTTTCTTCACAGTCCAACTCTCACATCCATACATGACCACTGGAAAAACCATAGCCTTGACTAGACAGACCTTTGTTGGCAAAGTAATGTCTCTGCTTTGCAATGTGCTATCTAGGTTGGTCATAACTTTCCTTCCAAGGAGTAAGCGTCTTTTAATTTCATGGCTGCAATCACCATCTGCAGTGACTTCGGAGCCCCAAAATATAAAGTCTGACACTGTTTCCACGGTTTCCCCATCTATTTCCCATGAAGTGATGGGACTGGATGCCATGATCGTCGTTTTCTGAATGTTGAGCTTTAAGCCAACTTTTTCACTCTCCTCTTTCACTTTCATCAAGAGGCTTTTTAGCTCCTCTTCACTTTCTGCCATAAGGGTAGTGTCATCTGCATATCTGAGGTTATTGATAATTCTCCCAGTAATCTTGATTCCAGCTTATGCTTCTTCCAGCCCAGCATTTCTCATGATGACCTCTGCATAGAAGTTAAATAAGCAGGGTAACAATATACAGCCTTGACATACTCCTTTTCCTATTCGGAAACAGTCTGTTGTCCCATGTCCAGTTCTAACTGTTGCTTCCTGACCTAACTGCATATAGGTTTCTCAAGAGGCAGGTCAGGTGGTATGGGATTCCCATCTCTCAGAATTTTCCACAGTTTGTTGTGACCCACACAGTCAAAGGCTTTGACATAGTCAATAAAGCAGAAATAGATCTTTTTCTGGAATTCTCATGCTTTTTCCATGATCCACTGGATGTTGGCAATTTGATCTCTGGTTCCTCTGCCTTTTCTAAAACCAGCTTGAACATCTGGAAGTTCACGGTTCACATATTGCTGAAGCCTGGCTTGGAGAATTTTGAGCATTACTTTACTAATGTGTGAGATGAGTGCAATTGTGCAGTAGTTTGAGCATTCTTTGGCATTGCCTTTCTTTGGGATTGGAATGAAAACTGACCTTTTCCAGGCCTGTAGCCACTGCTCAGTTTTCCAAATTTGCTGGTATATTGAGTGCAGCACGTTCACAGCATCATCTTTCAGGATTTGAAATAGCTCAACTGGAATGCCATCACCTCCACTAGCTTTGTTCATAGTGATGCTTTCTAAGGCCCACTTGACTTCACATTCCAAGATGTCTGGCTCTAGGTGAGTGATCATACCATCGTGTTTATCTGGGTCGTGAAGATCCTTTTTGTACAGTTCTTCTGTGTATTCTTGCCACCTCTTAATATCTTCTGCTTCTGTTAGGTCCATACCATTTCTGTCCTTTACTGAGCCCCTCTTTGCATGAAATGTTCCCTTGGTATCTCTAACTTTCTTGAAGAGAACTCTAGTCTTTCCCATTCTGTTCTTTTCCTCTATTTCTTTGCATTGATCACTGAGAAAGGCTTTATCTCTTTGGAACTCTGCATTCAGATGCTTATATATTTCCTTTTCTCCTTTGTTTTTCACCTCTCTTCTTTTCACAGCTATTTGTAAGGCCTCCCCAGACAGCCATTTTGCTCTTTTGCATTTCTTTTCCATGGGGATGGTCTTGATCCTTGTCTCCTGTACAATGTCACGAACCATAGTTCATCAGGCACTCTGTCTATCAGATCTAGTCCCTTAAATCTATTTCTCACTTCCGCTGTATAATCATAAGGGATTTGACTTAGGTCATACCTGAATGGTCTAGTGGTTTTCCCTACTTTCTTCTATTTAAGTCTGAATTTGGCAATAAGGAGCTCATGATCTGAGCCACAGTCAGCTCTCAGTCTTACTTTTGCTGACTCTACAGAGCTTCTCCATCTTTGGCTGCAAAGAATACAATCGATCTGATTTTGGTGTTGACCATCTGGTGATGTCCATGTGTAGAGTCTTCTCTTGTGTTGTTGGAAGACGGTGTTTACTATGGCCAGTGCATTCTCTTGGCAAAATTCTATTAGCCTTTGCCCTGCTTCATTCAGTATTCCAAGGCCAAATTTGCCTGTTACTCCAGGTGTTTCTTGACTTCCTACTTTTGCATTCCAGTCCCCTATAATGAAAAGGACATCTGTTTTGGGTATTAGTTCTAAAAGGTCTTGTAGGTCTTCATAGAACTGTTCAACTTCAGCTTCTTCAGCATTACTGGTTGGGGCATAGACTTGGACTGTGATATTGAATGGTTTGCCTTGGAGACGAACAGAGATCATTCTGTCGTTTTTGTGATTGCATCCAAGTACTGCATTTCAGATTCTTTTGTTGACCATGATGGCTACTCCATTTCTTCTAAGGGATTCCTGCCCCCATTAGTAGATATAATGGTCATCTGAATTAAATTCACCCATTCCAGTCCATTTTAGTTCGCTGATTCCTAGAATGTCGACATTCACTCTTGCCATCTCCTGTTTGACCACTTCCAATTTGCCTTGATTCATGGACCTAACATTCCAGGTTCCTATGCAAGATTGCTCTTTACAGCATTGGACCTTGCTTCTGTCACCAGTCACATCTGCAACTGGGTATTGTTTTTGCTTTGGCTCCATCCCTTCATTCTTTCTGGAGTTATTTCTCCACTGATCTCCAGTAGCATATTGGGCACCTACTGACCTGGGGAGTTCCTCTTTCAGTATCCTATCATTTTGCCTTTTCCTACTGTTCATGGGGTTCTCAAGGCAAGAATACTGAAGTGGTGTGCCATTTCCTTCTCCAGTGGACCACATTCTGTCAGACCTCTCCACCATGACCCACCCGTCTTGGGTGGCCCCACAGGGCATGGCTTAGTTTCATTGAGTTAGACAAGACTGTGGTCTTAGTGTGATTAGATTGACTAGTTTTCTATGATTATGGTTTCAGCGTGTCTGCCTTCTGATGGCCTCTTGCAACACCTGCCATCTTACTTGGGTTCCTCTTACCTTGGACGTGGGGTATCTCTTCACGGCTGCTCCAGCAAAGTGCAGCCGCTGCTCCTTACCTTAGACGAGAGGTATCTCCTTACCACCGCCCCTCCTGACCTTGAACATGGAGTAGCTCCTCTAGGCCCACCTGCGCCCATGCAGCCACCACTCCTTGTCGTGGGGTTGCTCCTCTCGGCCGCCACCCCTGGCCTCGGTCACGGGGTAGCTCCTCTTGGCCGCCGCCCCTTGGGCATGGGGTCCTCCCAGCTTCTGCCCCTGACTTAGAACATGGGGTAGCTCCTCTCAGCCACGCTTTTGCCTTTACCAAAACCCAATTCCAAAATATATCCCTCAAGATTAAGGTAAGGAATCTGACTGCAGTGCAGGTGACTCAGGTTCTATCCCTGGGTCAGTAAGACCCCCTGAAGAAAGAAATGGCAACCCCACTCCAGTGTCTTTGTCTGAGAAATCCCATGGAGAGAGGAGCCTAGTGGACTACTGTCCATAGGGTCACAAAGAGTCAGACACAACTTAGCAATTAAGCCGCCACTACCAAGATTATCAAAAGGCCCATCTCCAGGATTGAAAGCCAACAGAACTGACCTTGTTGTCTGTTTTTAAATGGATATTTACCTGGTGGCACAAAATGACTTTCCTTGGATCCTAAACATAGATTATTTCATGCATTTTGCACTTTCAAGAGGCTAAAATACTATGTATCAACACAGTTGAAATGTAGAGTTGAATCTGTGCACTGATTGGCATTTCACAGACTATTATTATGGACACCCCTGCTGGAGGTTCCTTTAAACAAACACCAGAGAGAGGGTTTCTCCTTCTGTTGTCTGTGTTGTTAGTAATAATGCAAATTTGATGAGTAATAATACAAACAGTAAGGCTGAATATAGTCCTGGTGACAACGGTTGTAGAATTTATGATCCTTCATGATAGGATCAATCAATCCTTAATTGATTAACTTCTTTCACATTATAGTCAAAGATGAGGTGAAGCCTCTCACAAAAGCTTTTCACCAGCATTAAATGTGTCTGTTTCAGTGATATAAAATAAAGTCAAATTTCTGAGTGTAGGCTGCAAGTAAAATGATCAGCATTTTTGAACAGAGCACAAGGACATAGAAAAAATATCTATTGTTATGTCTTATCATTTTCTGCTAACTCACTAATAGGTAACAATAGGAGTCCATTCAAGCAAAATGTTACTAAGTCCCTGAAGACATCCTTACCTCTAATTACATCAGTTCAGTTCAGTTCAGTTGCTCAGTCATGTCCGACTCATACTATCCTAAACACCAACTTCTAGAACATTTAGGTATGTGGAAATATGGGATGGCCTTTAGTTCACTAAGTAACATTAGAAAATCCTCCCACTTTTGAGTTCTACTATTTTTTCTTTGGTTAGTTTCAGAGACCACTCTGTGTTTGTTTTCTCTTCTAATGCTCTGTGTACGTGTGGGTTTGTGTTAAAGACTAATACATACTATTGTACATCCTGTAGCACTTCAAAAGATCTCAAATTACTAAATTACTTTCCTACAAATATTATGAAAAATCCTTTCACCATTCTCTTTGTACATTGCTATTGGTCAGCAAAGACCAAAAATGCTTAAGTTGATCCTATTACTTAACTGTTTTAAAGATGAAGTTATATCAGAATGACTTGGCTTTTTACAACTGGTCTGGAAAGTCTGTTTGAAAACCCCTTCTTAAAATATTTGATTAATCATTTTGCCCAGCCCAAACCACAAAATGTGAAATTACTTCAAATAGAGAAATGTTAACGGGAGGATGGATATGTATCTGTGTGTGTTTCAAATTTTTGATTCATGTTAGGAAATCTGAAAATTGCTTCATCAGATTTTCATAAAAAGCAAATAATTCTGCCAAAATTGCAGTAATATGATATAAATATGGGTACTGTCAACTTGAAGAGGACTCTTTGAACATTAATCCAATTAATTACTTCTCTTCCTGTCATAGTGAGCATTTACTGTTAGGTGCCTTAAGACAGAACTGCTGGGAGAGCTGGACAGTAGAGAAAGCTAACAGTCAAAGGAGCAAACGTAGCAGGAATTTATGGCAGTGAACTACAGCACTTAAATTTGCCTAACCTCCAAATGTGAAATCTTCTGAGTTTTTGATGATACATCACTGATCTAAGATTTAAGGAGAAAGTTCTTATTTAATTATGGAGTTGACTTTGAACCTATACAGACAATGATAGGGAGACATTGATAGAAGATGTGATGGGAGTAAGCTGAAGGAATGAAAGAGGAGTATACAGAAAAATTAAATCTAGAGGCAAGAAAATACATATCCATATTTAGAAAACACCCTTTCAAGCCAAATTTGTAAAAAGAAATAACATTCCCTGATTTTTCAATTTTACCAGGTACTTCTTCCTTCTCATATGACAAGTGAGAGTAAACTGAATTATTAGTGACCAGGATAAAAAAGCAAAACAAAAAGCTT
Organism: Redunca redunca; assembly: GCA_006410935.1. NCBI lineage: Eukaryota > Metazoa > Chordata > Mammalia > Artiodactyla > Bovidae > Redunca > Redunca redunca. Next base: position 1,823,035 of record SJYQ01002241.1, read on the forward strand.
TGATAGAATCCATATGAGCTAAGAACATTTCACTCAACTCACTTCAGTAAATAGTTCTTAGTGTCTGTGTTGTGTCTGGTGCTGTACTTGATACCACAGAGACAAAGATAAATCTAGCAAGGCCCCTGACCTCAAGAAATGTATTATCTAGTTGGGGAGAGAATCATTTACACAAACAAATATTCATGTGATACATGTGAGATCAAAAGCATAGAACTAAAGCAGAGGAAGGTATGAGCCCACGAGGGAGAGAAAGGAGAAAATATCTCCTGATCAAAGTTTTGAAAGATGAATAAAAAGTTCAAGGACAACATCTGAATGGACTTCTAAGCAGATGGAACAACATATGTAAAAATACAGAGCCAGGGAGCAGCAGGTTATGTGAAGCAAGCAAGGGGCAAATTTTGAGTGAGTTACACAGAGATAGATAAAGATTCATATACCACCAGTCCTGAATTTCACGCCAGAGGACCTGCTTCCATGTTATTCTGTATACAACATCCAAAATGGAAGGAGATGAAGTTTGGAACCCACAGGGTCAAATTTACATTTTAGAACCTGTGCCCAGGGCAGAGAGAAAGATGGATGCAAGAGTTGTAAGAACAGAAGCACAGAGACCAATAGGAGTCTCTGCTATGGAAAAACTTCAAGTTTCTGCCTCACTAGTCATGACCATTTAAATGGAGTTCTAATTTTCTGCAAAACACAGAAAATTGCTTATAAGGCAACTCATCTTGGGGTCAGATATCTAAGACTTTACAAGGTTTGGATTTCTCAGGGAAGAAAGGAAATGGTTAATTTAAAAGCATAACATAATTGTGGCACTTAGAAGTATCATTCATATTCAATAATATTGTCTGGCATGTATGCTAAATATTTATTAAATTAATGAATAAATTAATAAATATAATTGCCCTTCAGATTAGGTCCTTTTCATATTATTTACAAGTCATTNTATTATTTACAAGTCATTCTTAGTAATTTATCCCTTTTAATAGAAAATAAGAGTTAATTTAGCTGAAAATACTTAAAAGTAATCAAACTGAGTTTATTTAAATTTTTTCTATAAATCAGACTTTTATTTAGTCAGTCTGCCCTTTACCCCAATTAATCCAAATCAGTGAGCTTTTACTGTAATTGAAAGTTGTGCATACTTGCCACTTCCACTGACCCTCTAAGAGCCTGTAATAGCAATTGGAAAATTTCCAAGGTGCCAGTACCTTTAATTTCTCCTTTACTCCTCTTAGAGACAATAGAAGTTTGCATTGTCAAGTTTAAACCTCTGAAAATATCCCCTCATACCTTAAAATATCCTTTCAAAGTTTTTCTATTTCTTAACCCTGGTTTTATCTAACACAGAGCTTCCCTGATAGCTCAATTGGTAAAGAATCCGCCTGCAATGCAGGAGACCCCAATTTGATTCCTGGGTCAGTAAGATCTGTTGGAGAGGGGATGGGCTACCCACTCCAGTATTCTTGGCCTTCCCTTGTGGCTCAGCTGGTAAACAATCTGCCTGCAATCGGGGAGACCTGGGTTCCATCTGTGGGTTGGGATGATTTCCTGGAGAAGGGAAAAGCTATACCCACTCCAGTATTCTGGCCTGGAGAATTCCATGGACTACACAGTCCATGGGGTCGCAAAGAGGCGGACGTGACTGAGCAACTTTCACTTTCACTTACCTAACACATCCTCACATGGAAATTAAGGAAACATGTATTCACTGGCTCCATTAATTTCAATTACCCACCTCTGAGATAGAGACCTGAGTCAGCCTCAACTTTTCTCTCCCTGGCTCAGACAATCAGTTATCAAACTCTTCAATCTACCACAGAAACACCTCTCAAATTTGTTGTTTTCACTCTGCTTCTTCACCATTGTCTAATTTCAAGCCCTCACCACTTCTTGTCCAGGTCTTCCCAAATGCTCCCACCTCTAATGTCATCACCCTCCACTCCATCCAGAACTACTGCCCATGGTAATTCTTTCAAATGCAAATCTGATTAAGTGACTTCTCTCAGTGGCTCTTAAATCCTTCATTGGCTCCCCACTTTATCCACCAGCCCAAATCCAAGCTCTTCAGCATGGCCCAAATGGCCCTTTACATGTGGGCCCAGGCTATTTTCATGTATATTTCTATACTTTTGTACATATTTTTCCTCTGCCTGAGATTCTTCTCTGCCTACCTCCCTCTTTAACCAGCAAATTCACATGCATCATTTCAAGATGAGCTCAAGGGGAAGAAGATGGAGTTTAGTGGTTAAGAGCATCTCCATTCTCTTAGTCTTAGTATTCCATGCTAGTGTGCTTAAACCTTGGTGGGACTCTGGCACTGCTTGGGGACTTGGAGCAAATTACTCAGCCTTCCTGAGCTTCAGTGTCCTCTGTAAAAGAAAAATCATTTTACAGGGCACCATGAGGATTAAATGAGATCAAATCTCTAAAGTTCAGTGACTGCAATATAATTACCGTCTAGTGGTGACTATTATTATCAGACATCATCTTTCCTATGAGGTTCTCTCTAAACCCAATCACCATCTCAAGTCAGAATTGATCAACTTTCCTCCTGTGCTCTTGGAATGTTTTGTTTATACTTCTATAGCATTTACCTTATTATTCAATGTTCATTTAAAAAAAAATAAGAATCAGAGTTAATTGTTTTTTCATCTCTTTCTATGTATGTCACTTAAGGTAAACCTTTAAAATGTATTATCTATTTTAAGGGCTTTCCTTGTAGCTCAGTCAGTAAAGAATCTGCTTGCAATGTAGGAGACCTGGGTTCAATTTCTGGGTCAGGAAGATCCCCTGGAGAAGGAAATGGGAACCCACTCCAGTATTCTTGCCTGGAGAATCCCATGGACAGAGGAGCCTGGTAGATTCCCAGTCCATGGGGTTGCAAGAGTCAGACAAGGCTTAGCGACTAAATCACCACCATCTAATTTAACCCTTGGCAACTCCATGAGGTGGGTTTGATTATGATCCCCATATTAGTAACAAAGAAACTGAAGCCAGAGAGGATAAGCAACTTGCCCAAAGTTACTCAGTTAATAGCAATGTATTCAGTTCAGTTCAGCTCAGTTCAGTTGCTCAGTCGTGTCCGACTGTTTGCTACCCCATGAATCACAGCACACCAGGCCTCCCTGTCCATCACCAACTCCAGGAGTTCACTCGAACTCATGTCCATCGAGTAGGTGATGCCATCCAGCCATCTCATACTCTGTCATCCCCTTCTCCTCCTGCCCCCAATCCCTCCCAGCATCAGAGTCTTTTCCAATGAGTCAACTCTTCACATGAGGTGGCCAAAGTACTGGAGTTTCAGCTTTAGCATCATTCCTTCCAAAGAACACCCAGGGCTGATCTTTAGAATGGACTGGTTGGATCTCCCTGCAGTCCAAGGGACTGTTAAGTCTTCTCCAACACCACAGTTCAAAAGCATCAATTCTTCGGCGCTCAACTTTCTTCACAGTCCAACTCTCACATCCATACGTGACCACTGGAAAAACCATAGCCTTGACTAGACGGACCTTTGTTGGCAAAGTAATGTTTCTGCTTTTCAATATGCTATCTAGGTTGGTCATAACTTTTCTTCCAAGGAAAGAACAAATCTGACTCCATATTGAATGTTTTTTATTTTAATTTTATTTTTACTTCATTTTACTTTACAATACTGTATTGGTTTTGCCATACATTGACATGAATCCACCCCGTGTTCCCAAACATGAACCCCCCTCCCACCTCCCTCCCCATAACATCTCTCTGGGTCATCCCCGTGCACCAGTCCCAAGCATCCTGTATCCTGCACTGGACATAGACTGGCGATTCGTTTCTTACATGATAGTATACATGTTTGCAAATCAAAACCACAATGAGGTACCACTTCACACCAGTCAGAATGGCTGCGATCCAAAAGTCTGCAAGCAACAAATGCTGGAGAGGGTGTGGAGAAAAGGGAACCCTCTTACACTGTTGGTGGGAATGCAAACTAGTACAGCCACTATGGAGAACAGTGTGGAGATTCCTTAAAAAATTGCAACTAGAACTGCCTTATGACCCAGCAATCCCACTGCTGGGCATACACACCGAGGAAACCAGAATAGAAAGAGACACATGCACCCCAATGTTCATCGCAGCACTGTTTATAATAGCCAGGACATGGAAACAACCTAGATGCCCATCAGCAGATGAATGTTTCTTTTACATTAATCTTTGTATTCTATTGCTTTTTCTGCAAGTTAAGAATGTTGCCTATAGCCTGAAAAATACAGGATAGCCCACTCTCAAGGCTCTGACCTTTAAAAGTATAATTTTCCATTCATATAGAGATAAAAATTTGTGAAACAGAGAATAACGTTTGTCTTATTGGAAATTTACAGGAACATCATGACCTGACCTATGTGGACAGATGCAAGGAAGCAAGGATTCTGGCACCAAGAAGTTTGCAATGACCAACCACACCCCTTCCTGTTTTAATACAAAACAAGCCTGAATTCGGACTCAGATAAGATGGCTCTTTGGGACACTAGTCCACCATCTTCTCAGTCTGCTGGCTCTTCATAAAGTCATTATTCCTTGTTCCAACAACTCATCTCTAAATTTATTGAATTATCATAAGGCGAGCAGTAGAAACGTGGATTCAGTAGTAGTAGCAGAAGGAGTTTCAGGCAACTTGGCTCAGATGTGCGCTCAGTCTGCTCAGTTGCGCCCACCTCTTTGCAACCCTATAAACTATGTAGCCCACGACTCCTCTGTCCTTGGGGTTCCCCAGGAAAGAATACTGGGGTGGGCTGCCATTTCCTACTCCAGGGATCTTCCTGATCTAGGGATCTGACCTGCATCTCCTGTGTCTCCTCTGTTCTTGGCAGGATTCTCTCTCAGTGGATTCTTTATCACTGAGCCACCTGGGAAGCCCCAACTTTGCTCAGAACACAGTTTCTTAACCACTGTATAGCCCATTGAAATATAAGTTGCTTGAATACAAAAATCATATCCCTCTCAACTCTATGTCATTAGTATATGCACAGCTTCTACAGATAAGGAAGGTTTATTGCAAGCTTCTGAAGAGACTCCAGGGAACCCATGGTCTGTGCTGCTGATGAGCCCAGGGATGTCCCAAAAACCCAGGCACAAAAGTCATCCAACCAGATTTGTTCTCTTTCTCTCTCTAAAAAATCAGTTCCTCTGCTTTGATGCAAGAGAACTGTGGGAAATCTGATTATACTAAATAAATGTGATCCAGTACCCTGCCCTCCTCTACAAGGAAGGGAGGAAAAATGTTTCTGTGAGTTTAGAAGTTACTTCAAAACATATAGAATATACTCAATGTATAATCCAACTTTATATATGTTTGAGCAGATGGATGAATATGAAGTTGCACTTGGCAAGCTAGTCTCAAAGAATCTTTTATTACTGTGGAGAACTTTGGCCACTTAATAATTGATTGAACTTAAGAAAATTCTTGAGAAATTATACCTGCACATTTACATTCAAAGAGATGTGTGTAATGAAGCTAAATGTTGTCTTTGAATTCTTTAGTGGGAAATAACATATGTCTGAAATGTGAAATTTTTACCAACTAAAAAATACATTGTTTTTAATATGGGGTAGGATTGTGTATAAAGGCCCAGATATACTTCCTCATCTATTTCGGCTACATGTGCTCTTATTTCTACTTATAAAGTAGCTGAATGTAAAAGTCCCCAGGATTGCTCTGTGTAGTTCTAAAACTTGTGAACTTGTATATTCTGTGTAAAATATGTATCTGTACTGTGAACATCACTTAATAAATTTCTAAACACACAATGCCTTCATACTGCCTGAGTTCTTGCTGGGTCTGAGGTCATATCATCAGCATGTACACGTTCAGAGCATTTCATGAACTATACGATGTTGGCAGGTCATTAATAAAAACTGAAAAAGTAAAAAGCCTCATAATTAGCTCCTGAGGTAACTTTGAATGTAACATTTTCACCTCAGATTCAACACCATTAAACAAAATGACTGGGGCTTATTCACTAATGTAGCCTGAGAACCATTCCACTATAGTTAAACTTTGCCAAATTGAGGGACACTCAAATAGCAATATGTTGTGATTCACAGACTCAAAGGCCACAGACAAATCAATAGAGATAGTTGCTGCTTAAAAAATGATAATGAACAAATGTAACACTATCACCAAGGTTACCTTGAGAAGAGCGAAGAAGTGGTTTAAAACCATCACTAAAAATAGGGTCAGTATATCAGCCTTGAATCAGAAGTTAAGGAAGAGAAAACCAGTATGCCGGATCAGTGAGTCAATCTGTATTTATTTTTAAAGTTTTGAAGTAAAGAAGCACCGTGTTAGTCAAATGACAAAGGAAGGAAAAATAATGTGAGATTTAATTTTCTCCTTATTTTAATTGTTTATCTTTGAACAGAGTCCAGTCCCTGGAGGACATGATAACACTTTACCTGAATTCCTCCAATGGCTCTTTGGATGCTTGGTTAACATAAATACCGTGTTGCTCAGTCATGTCTGACTCTGCAACCCTATGCACTGTAGCCTTCTAGGCCCCTCTGTCCCTGGGATTCTCTAGGCAAGAATACTGGAGTGGGTTGCCATTTCCTACTCCAGAAGATATTCCCAATTCAGGGGATTGAACCCATCTCTCCTGCATCTCCTGCACTGGCAGGTGGATTCTTTACCACTGATTCACCTGGGAAGCCCTAACATAAAGAATGCAGTAACAAATTGTCAACAAGCAAGTCATTGCTTATTCAGATATGAACTGTTAACACTGATACAAACTTAAATTAGAACTTTAGACAGTTGGTGGGAAACAATCATTTTTTCCCAATGATAGAGGTTTAAAATTGTTACTGGATCAAACTGGATCCACTTGCCCTTGTATAGCAAAGCCAGTCTACTGACAGTGGGTTGTGGTGAAGGAAATATGTTTATTGCAGGACTGCAAGCAAGGAGTCCAGGGAAGCTAGTGCTTAAAATACTTGAATTCAGGACTTTCCTGGCAGTCCACTAGTTAAGACTTAGACTTCCAATGCTGGCGTTACTGGTTCAATCCCTAGTGGGAGAGCTAAGATCCCACAAGCCTCTTGGCCAAAAAACCCAAACATAAGCCAGAAGCAATACTGTAACAAATTCAATAAAGACCTTAAAAAAAAAAAAAAAAAAAAAGACCCGAACTCCCTGAAGGCTTTCAGGGGAAGGTTTTTAAAGGCAGAGTAAGACAGATGAGGTTATATGGTGTGTGATCAGCTTGTGTATATTCTTCTGACTGGCTGGTGGTGAGGTAATTGAAAGAGTTAACCTCATCAACCTTCTGGTTCCAATGCTCTGGGGTCTATGTGCTTATGGGCAGAGTACAGCTAACTTCTACCTGGTGGGGGTTTCAGTATCTACAAAACAGCACAGAGGAGATGGTTCAGGATATTATCTGCCCTTGAGGAGGCACTAAAGTCTTTGAGTTTGTTTGGCTAGACTATTATTAATACTATTTTGTCTTCTTTAATGAGTGGCTCAGTGGTAAAGAATCTGCCTGCAATGCAGAAACTGCTAGAAACTTGGGTTGGATCCCTGGGTTGGGAAGATCACCTGGAGGAGGGCATGGCAAGCCACCCTAGCATTCTTGCCTAGAGAAGCCCACAGACAGAGGAGCCTGGTGCGTTGCAATCCATGGGGTCGCAAAGAGTCAGACGTGACTGAGCATGCACGCACATTTCCTTGACTGTTTTCTTTCTGCATTTTCTCACTTCTCTGATTAAATTTACTCTTTGACTAAAGTTTTTATAAAGATAAAAGGCAGGTGGAAGACACAGTCAGGGGATACTGTTCTGGGAAGGCCCCAAAGGTCCTGCTCATGGATTACAAATCACATAGCTAGAAGTTGCTGTTAAGGTGGTTTACTCCAGCACCCTATCTGTCACTTCCTTCCTTCACAGCACCCTTTCCTCAAATGTATTACAGAATTAAAATACTTTTTGTATTGAGTGTTCTGTCAGTGAGTTTTCCTAAGTGGTTTTTAAACATTTCAACAGTAATAATATCAGCAAATTTCCCCTGATATTTAAACACTTTTCTAAACCACAAAATCACTGTATGTGAAACAATTAAATCATAAAACAGGTAAACCTCATTTAGAGAAAAGCCCCGGTGGCTCAGATGGTAAAGAATCTGCCTGCAATGCAGGAGACCTAGGTTAATTCCCTGGGTTGGGAAGATCCCCTGGAGAAGGGAATGGCAACCCACTCTGTGGGTAACAGGGAGGAAGGCCAGAGGTCCCAAGTGGCAGAAGGAAATAAATTGCAAGCAGCAGCCTTTTTTTCCCCTGCTCTATACAAAATTAAAAGAAGCTTCTTTTAATTCTGTGTTGATGATACCTGGTTCTGCCTTGAGCTAACCACTGCATTTTTATTAAAGAAATGTTTTTCTAAAACATAAAGCAAACATAAAACTATGTTAATGAAACTATGCATTTGCTTTGGAATTTGCTTTCTTCAAAATGATTCCACCTAAGACTAACATTTTTTTCTTTTCTCAAACCTTGGGCTGATAATGGCTCAACAAACCAATATTCCTGTCAATTGTTTTATGGCTGGGGGATGACACACCTCCTGCCATCCTATCTCAAAAATGCATATTGTGGGCGAGTGGCCTGGTGAAACTCCCTCAGCCTTGAGGTGTCTCTCTTACCTGATTAATCGCTTTCCAACAGACATAAAACACCTTGCTAAAAAGTAGCAAGGGGGCACTCTTTCTGTCTCTTGCTGATGTCTATGTCAGAAGCTTTCCCTATCTCTATTATACTTTAATAAAACTTTGCTACATAGAACATTCCAAGCAGTCAAGCCTTGTCTCTGACCCTGGGTTGAAATCCTCTCCTCTGGAGGTCACCAATCCCAGCGTAACACATGGCTTGCAGCAGCAACCTTTCAACTCCAGTATTCTTGCCTGGACAGAGGAGCCTTGTGGCTACAGTCCATAGAGTCGAAAAGAGTCAAATAGGAATGAGCAAATAACAATGTTGCAATTAAGCTATATCCTCTCTGTTGTGAGAATATCTTTTTTCTTTAGAATAAGAAATTTCAATAATTTGCTTTGTGTTTTTGCAACACAGGATAAACAATAATTTCTTATTTAATAAAATTATTTCTAGGTTGCTTTGATTTTCAGCTCTTGGAGTAATATTCAGTCTTTAGAAATTATCATTTTGGAAATCCCCTGGTGGTCCAGTAGTTAAGACTCTGTGCTCTCACTGCCAAGGGCCCAGATTCAATCCCTGTTTGGAGAACTAAGATCGCACAAGCCTCAAAGTATGGTCAAAGGAAAAAAAAGAAATCATTTTGTTTAATACACACACAAACATGAATTTCTCAACTGTTTTATCTTGGAATCTCAGCACAACATCCACATTAATGTAGTTTTGGGGAATTCATACCCTTGACAATCTCCAAACAAAACAAATCATACATTTATGAAAACTTAGGCCAGAAACAGAAAGAAAATGCTTTCAATGTTTCCTAAACATGAAAGGATATAAAGAAACTACATTTCATTAAATATTTACATCTGAATTTAATAAAATAAAAAATAGTAACTGAAAAAAAATTGTACAGAGCTTCACAGCAAAAATAGCAGTGTTATTCGCTCAGTTCAGTTCAGTCACAGTTGTGTCCAACTCTTTGCGACCCCATAAATCGCAGGACACCAGGCCTCCCTGTCCATCACCAACTCCCGGAGTTCACTCAGACTCGCATCCATCGAGTCAGTGATGCCATCCAGCCATCTCATCCTTGGTCGTCCCCTTTTCCTCCTGCTCCCAATCCCTCCCAGCATCAGAGTCTTTTCCAATGAATCAACTCTTCCCATGAGGTGGCCAAAGTACTGGAGTTTCAGCTTCAGCATCATTCCTTCCAAAGAAATCCCAGGGTTAATCTCCTTCAGAATGGACTGGTTGGATCTCCTTGCAGTCCAAGGGACTCTGAAGAGTCTTCTCCAACACCACAGTTCAAACGCATCAATTCTTCAGTGCTCAGCTTTCTTCACAGTCCAACTCTCACATCCATACATGACCACTGGAAAAACCATAGCCTTGACTAGGTGGACCTTTGTTGGCAAAGTAATGTTTCTGCTTTTCAATATGCTATCTAGGTTGATCATAACTTTCCTTCCAAGGAGCAAGCGTCTTTTAATTTCATGGCTGCAATCACCATCTGCAGTGATTTTGGAGCCCAAAAAGATAAAGTCTGACACTGTTTCCACTGTTTCCCCATCTATTTGCTATGGAGTGATGGGACCAGATGCCATGATCTTCGTTTTCTGAATGTTGAGCTTTAATCCAGCTTTTTCCCTCTCCTCTTTCACTTTCATCAGGAGGCTTTTTAGTTCCTCTTCACTTTCTGCCATAAGGGTGGTGTCATCTGCATATCTGAGGTCATTGATAATTCTCCCAGCAATCTTGATTCCAGCTTGTGCTTCTTTCAGCCCAGCATTTCTGATGATGTACTCTACATATAAGTTAAATAAGCAGGGTGACAATATACAGCCTTGACGTATTCCTTTTCCTATTTGGAACCAGTCTGCTGTTCCATGTCCAATTCTAACTGTTGCTTCCCGACCTGCATACAGATTTCTCAAGAGGCAGGTCAGGTGGTCTGGTATGCCCATCTCTTTCAGAATTTTCCACAGTTTGTTGTGATCCACACAGTCAAAGGCTTTGGCATAGTCAATAAAGCAGAAATAGATGTTTTACTGGAACTCTCTTGCCTTTTCCATGATCCAGCGGATGTTGGCAATTTGATCTCTGGTTCCTCTGCCTTTTCTAAAACCAACTTGAGCATCTGGAAGTTCATGGTTCATGTATTGCTGAAGCAGTGGCCACAGGACTGGAAAAGGTCAGTTTTCATTTCAATCCCAAAGAAAGGCAATGCCAAAGAATGCTCAAACTACCGCACAGTTGTACTCATCTCATACGCTAGTAAAGTAATGCTCAAAATTCTCCAAGCCAGGCTTCAGCAATACGTGAACTGTGAACTCACTCCTCTATGTATCCATTATTCCAAATAATCATCCAGCAAGTACTTATTGAGGATTTCTGTAGCAGATACTGTGTTCAGGTATGAGTTAACACCAAGAAAACAATTAGAACAGTGTGTACTCATTGTAGGAGCCTTCCAGCTTGTGCTAGAGGTAAAGAACCTTCCTACCAATACGAGAGACGTAACAGATGTGAGTTCAATCCGTGGGTCGAGAAGATTCGCTAGAGGAGGAAATGGTAACCCACCCCAGTACTCTTGCCTGGAGAACCCCATGAACAGAGGAGCCTGGTAGGCTACAGTCCATAGGGTCACAAAGAGTTGGATATGACCAAAGCAACTTAGCACACAGCAGTATGCACTGTAAGCACTTCATAAATGTTTACTATTATTATCATTGTTATTGTTTTTATTATTATACAAATTCAAATGGGTCATTATTCCTGCACTCAAGGATCTGTAACCCAGCAAGGGATTCAAAATAGAGTGGGACTTCCCTGGTGGTCCAGTAAGACTGTGTTTCCATCACCAGTGGTGGCATGGGTTCAATCCCTGGTAGGGGAACTAAGACCTCACATGCTGTACAGCACAGTATGACAAAATTTTTAAAATAAATGCATAAAATAGAGTGAGATAAGATTATGATGGAGTTATGTTGCATTGCCTTCAAAATCATGAGGTGGACCATGGAAGTCCATTTAGGGAGTCAGGGAAAATTTCCCAGGAGAGAAAAGTAGTGATTAGCTAGACAAATTGGGAAGGAGGTATGGTCTTCCAGTGAGGCAATTATGTTTGCAAAGAATGATATATCACACATTTGGGTGATTATAGTAGTTTAGTATGGTTGGAGCAAAGACTGCTTGTAGAAGCTTGACAGAGATGAGGCCAGAAATGGATGAAGAGGGTGATGATGACAAGTTGTTAGGTGCTTAAGTAAGGAGTTTAAATTTCACAGAGAGTTATTTAAAAGACATCTACACAACAGAGTTTTGCTGCTACTAACTGCATAACTTTGATTTATTCATTTAACCTTTTGGGATCTTGGTTTTCACATGTGACACAAATCAAACGGTAGAGTACATTGTTGTTTAGGCCTCATCCAGCTTAACTTTTGAAAACCAATCCTTTGTTCTCATGTCAAGAATTACCAAAATAAAAGGAATATTAAAATTTTCTCATTTTTCGGTAACCAAATGTAATTGCAGAGACAGTTATATGACTTTGGATCATTATATTTAGTTTATCTCTGAATGAAGTAACCAAATGACTTTCTGATTTTGGTTTAGGTTCTTTGCACTAAAGGCAAACTAAAAAAAAGGCGGGGGGGCTTTCAAAAATTCCTGCTATCCAAACAACTAATCTCAAAAGTATACAAGCAACTTATGCAGCTCAATTCCAGAAAAATAAACAACCCAATCAAAAAATGGGCCAAAGAACTAAATAGACATTTCTCCAAAGAAGACATACGGATGGCTAACAAACACATGAAAAGATACTCAACATCACTCATTATCAGAGAAATGCAAATCAAAACCACAATGAGGTACCACTTCACACCAGTCAGAATGGCTGCGATCCAGAAGTCTGCAAGCAATAAATGCTGGAGAGGGTGTGGAGAAAAGGGAACCCTTTTACATTGTTGGTGGGAATGCAAACTAGTACATCCACTATGGAGAACAGTGTGGAGATTCCTTAAAAAATTGCAAATAGAATTGCCTTATGACCCAGCAATCCCACTCCTGGGCATACACACCGAGGAAACCAGAATAGAAAGAGACACATGTACCCCAATGTTCATCGCAGCACTGTTTATAATAGCCAGAACATGGAAACAACCTAGATGTCCATCAGCAGATGAATGGATAAGAAAGCTGTGGTACATATACACAATGGAGTATTACTCAGCCATTAAAAAGAATACATTTGAATCAGTTCTAAGGAGATGGATGGAACTGGAGCCGATTATACAGAGTGAAGTAAGCCAGAAAGAAAAACACCAATACAGTATACTAACGCATATATATGGAATTTAGAAAGATGGGGATGATGACCCTGTATGCGAGACAACAAAAGAGACTCAGATCTATAGAGTGAACTTTTGGACTCTGGGGGAGAGAGAGAGGGAGAGGGTGGGATGAGATGGGAGAATGGCATTGAAACATGTATACTATCATGTAAGAAACGAATCGCCAGTCGATGTCCGATGCAGGATGCTTGGGACTGGTGCAAGGAGAGGACCCAGAGAGATGGTACGGGGTGGGAGGTGGGAGGAGATTCATGTTTGGGAATGCATGTACACTCGTGGTGAATTCATGTCAATGTTTGGCAAAACCAATACAGTAAAGTAAACTAAAGTTGAAATAAAAATTAAAAAAAAAATTCCTGCTATCTCCTTCAAAATAATCAAAATGTACTTGAAGGTCCACTGATAATTTACATATTTTTCTGGTTAGAAATTGAAAAAGAAGAAAAAACCTACAAATCATTACTCAATCATTAACACAGTCAGGTACCACTTCACTGACTGCTTTTAGACAGCTGATTAAATTCATCTATTCAGTTGCCTTGTGATTTTCCAATTTTATAGTTAGATCAGTTGGAGATGTAAGTAACTAATACATATCTAAACTATCAACAGTTTTAGTTTTGCAGTGAATCTCACTAAAATTCCAATTTTGATGAACAAAAATGAAATTTAATTTTGAAAACTTCAGTATTTCAACTGCTTTGTGCATGCTAAGTTGCTTCAGTCATGTCCAACTCTCTGCAACGCTATGGACTATGGCCAACCAGGCTCCTTTGTCCATGGATTCTCCAGGCAAGAATACTGAATGGGTTGCCATTTCTTCCTCCAGGGCATCCTCCTGATGCAGGAATCGAACCTGCATCTCTTACGTCTCCTGTATTGACAGGTGTGTTCTTTACCACTAGCACCACCTAGGAAGCCATTTCAATTGCTTCAACTGATATTAAAAGAGTTCTTCATAAGCTGCATTCACGCCTCAAGCAAACACATGAAATCTGATGAAATAACTATAAATTTACCCTAGCCACTTCTTCTGCATTTTTTCCTATTTGAAAAATAGAGCCAATCAACCAAAACCAGAAAAATTTTTAGGTTCTGTGGCAGTAGAAGATTGACAGAAGTTGTAAGAACACGATTAGAACCAGACATGGAACAACAAATTGGTTCCAAATTGGGAAAGGAGTACATCAAAGCTCTATATTGTCACTCTGCTTATTTAACTTATATACAATGTACATGATGTGAAAGGCCGGGCTGGATGAAGCAGAAGGTGGAATCAAGATTGCCGGGAGAAATATCAATAACCTCAGGTATGCAGATGACACCACCCTTATGGCAGAAAGCGAAGAGGAACTAAAGAGCCTCTTGATGAAAGTCAAAGAGGAGAGTGAATAAGCTGGTTTAAAACTCAACATTCAGAAAATGAAGATCATGGCATACAGTCCTATCACTTCATGGCAAATAGATGGGAAAACAATGGAAACAGTGACAAAACTTTATTTTCTTGGGTTCCAAAATCACTGCAGATGGTGATTGCAACAATGAAATTAAAAGATGATCGCTCCTTGGGAGAAAAGCTATTACAACCTAGACAGCATATTAAAAAGCAGAGACATTATTTTGCCAACAAAGGTCCATCTACTCAAAGCTAGGGTTTTTCCAGTAGTCATGTATGGATATAAGAGTTGGACCATAAAGAAAGCTGAGCACTGAAGAATTGATACTCTTGAACTGTGATTTTGGAGAAGACTCTTGAGAGTCCCTTGGATTGCAAGATCAAACCAGTCAATCCTAAAGGAAATCAGTCCTGAATATTCATTGGAAGGACTGATGCTGAAGTTGAAGCTCCAGTACTTTGGCCACCTGATATGAAGAACTGACTCATTGGAAAAGAATCTTTCCCTGATGCTGGGAAAGATTGAAGGCAGGAGGAGAAGGGGATGACAGAGGATGAGATGGTTGGATGGCATCACCTACTCAATGGACTTGAGTTTGAGCAAGCTCCAGGAGTTTGTGATGGACAGGTGTGCTGCTTTTCATGGGGTCGCCAAGAGTTGGACATGACTGAGCAACTTAACTGACTGACGGTAAAAACAGGATAGTGCAAAGAAGAAAATTTAGAAGCAAGTTAGCAAAAAATAAGTAGCATTTTAATAATTTCTCTTTACCATAAAACTCCTCATTCTCCTTGAATTTATTCTTTAATTGGAAGGAAATTGCTTTACAATATTATGTTGGTTTCTGCCATACAACAATGCAATTCGGCCATAACTATATGTATATCACCTCCCTCTTGAACCTCCCACATTCTTCTTGAAGGTCTTGCTCTCAATCTATTGCTATTCTAAAATTCATTGCATAAGTCACCATTCGCTGTATTGAAATTATCTACTTTGAGCGTCAAATTGAAGTGGATTTCATATGTATTGAAATGTCTTCTCCCTTTCCTCCACATTTCAATTAAAATAAAAAGCCTTCAGGCCAAAAATGAGTATGTCATCTGTAATCTCCACTACTCCCATTGTTCCTGCCTTATATCACCTTCTTCCAAGCCATCTTCTTCTACCTATAACACTCTGTTTTCATCACTTGAATTTTTGCCAACCTTTCCAACAAGGACTTGCTTTAAATTGCTGTCTTTCTGGAAGATGCTCATCATCATTTAAATCCAAATATATATTCTATATTATAAGCCTCTTTATTTAGTAAATATCACCAATCTTCTCCCTTTTACCTAATGGACTGATATTTTATCCTTTTGTATTGAAATTTCAATAGACACAGACCAAGTTCACTTTAGTATATTTAAATTTTCTGGGTTTCTGGTGCTCAGATGACTTTCTATAATGCTGGCCTGAATGTCTACAATGCTGGTTGAAGTTCTTGTTGAGGTACAGGGCTGCTAAGTCGCTTCAGTCGTGTCCAACTCGGAGTGACCCCATAGACGGCAGCCCACCAGGCTCCCCCGTCCCTGGGATTCTCCGGGCAAGAACACTGGAGTGGATTGACATTTCCTTCTGCATGAAAGTGAAAAGTGAAAGTGAAGTCGCTCAGTCGTGTCTGACTCTTTGGGACCCCATGGACTGCATTCTACCAGGCTCCTCCATCCATGGGATTCTCCAGGCAAGGGCACTGCTGTGGGGTGCCATTGCCTTCTCCATGAGGTACAGGGCAGCCAGGCCCAAAATATACCTCAATAAATAGATGAAGAAACAGTGGAAACAGTATCAGACTTTATTTTGGGGGGCTCCAAAATCACTGCAGATGGTGACTGCAGCCATGAAATTAAAAGATGCTTACTCCTTGGAAGAAAAGTTATGACCAACCTAGACAGCACATTGAAAAGCAGAGACATTACTTTGCCGACTAAGGTTCATCTAGTCAAGGCTATGGTTTTTCCAGTAGTCATGTATGGATGTGAGAGTTGGACTGTGAAGAAGGCTGAGCACCGAAGAATTGATGTGTTTGAACTGTGGTGTTGGAGAAGACTCCTGAGAGTCCCTTGGACTGAAATGAGATCCAACCAGTCCATTCTGAAGGAGATCAACTCTGGGAATGATGCTAAAGCTGAAACTCCAGTACTTTGGCCACCTCATGAGAAGAGTTGACTCATTGGAAAAGACTCTGATGCTGGGAGGGATTAGGGGCAGGAGAAGAAGGGGATGACCGAGGATAAGATGGCTGGATGGCATCACTGACTCGATGGACGTGAGTCTGAGTGAACTCTGGGAGTTGGTGATGGACAGGGAGGCCTGGCGTGCTGCGATTCATGGGGTCGCAAAGAGTTGGACACGACTGAGTGAACTGAAGTGAACTGAACATACTGAATATTTTAAATTCAGTTTACTTGAGAAATTGCAGGTGGAAAATTAATGATACTAGAAATGCCCCACTCTAACCCCAATCTTTCTCTCTGAAAGTGGGAAATAAATCTCTCATATGAAGGTCCCCTCCTTATAGTAGGAGGATAGAAACCATCTTTATCACCAGAGTTAGGAAATTCAAGGCTTATAAACAAACTATATAAAGAAACTATGCTATTTCTTCATTAGTCTATTACCACAGGCACAATCCCCTATGATCTGTTAAATTTTCACAAATAACTGTTTCTTTGTCTAATAATAATATGACAGTCTACTTTGCTCATTTGGGGGGGATCCTATTTCTAGGAGATCTTGGTGCATAGGAATTAAACTGTTGTTGTTTTTTTCTCCTGCTAATTTGCCTGTTAGAATTGATGCTTTCGAATTATGGTGCTGGAGAGGACTCTTGAAAGTCCCTTAGACTTTAGGGAGATCAAACCTGTCAATCTTAAAGGAAATTAACTCTGAATATTCATTGGAAACTCTGATGCTGAAACTGAGGCCCCAATATTTTGGCTGTCTGATGAAAAGAGCCAACTCATTGGAAAAGACCCTAATGCTGTGAAAGATTAGGGGCAGGAGGAGAAGGGGATGACAGAGGATGAGATGGTTGGGTGGCATCACTGACTCAATGGACACGAGTTTTATCAGAATCCAGGAGATAGTGAGGAACGGGGAAGTCTGGTGAGTTGCAGTCCATGGGGTCTCAAAGAATAGGACATGACTCAGTGACTGAACAACAGCAATTATTAGTCAAAAGAACTGACCTTTGGCATACCAGGAGAGCAGGACAGCAACTGGACCTTCCTCCCCTCTCCCCATCATTTCCCATGAGATCCTGGGACCTCTGACAAAACCCAGCAAAGGTAAGTGTTCTTAACCACAGCATCTTCTCAAATCTAACTGCAGGGACTGGTGAAAGAGAATACCTTGTGAGAATCCTTTTTCTCTTTTTCTAAACTTAGGTTAGCAGGAGAAAATATTCTTGGAGCTGGTTTCTTGGGGCATAGCAAATCTGCTATATGGTACATGAGTTACTCTCAAGCTTTAATGGTTCGAGTTTATTTGTCTTTGTCTCTTGTGTTGTTTGTCATGAGGATGAATCGTAGGGCAGGGCAGCAGGCACAGCCCTTTACATGTCTGCTGTTTGAAGCAGCTTCACAGACCAGTGGAGCTGACAGTTCGCACGATATCAGCATCTGTTTAGACAATCTTTATCGTGGGTCCCCCATGGAAAAACTCAGAAGAGGCTCTTCACTCTTTCTTGTTCTATGTCCTGAGAGCTTAGCTTTGTGACCCAATGAGAATATTTTCTCATTCTCCACCAGTCAGAAGGTGCACTCACTGAAGTGCCTCTGGAAGACAGTTGAATTAACTAGGGTTCCAAGACATGAAATCATAAGCAGCACCTTCTATAGTCCAGGTGTGCCAGCTTTCAGGGGAACCTTTCATAAGGGGTCCCAGTCCATAAGGGGCCTTTTTCATCTCAACCTTTGTTGCTTGATAGTGCCGGAAAAGTCCCATTCCAGTACTACCTGCCCCATGTCACAGGTTAGTGGATCTGTGACTAGAGGTGTCCCACATTCTCATGGGAAACCAAAGATAGTGTTTCACTACACTGTTTTACTGCCTTTGGCAATGGAAAGCTTTTACTTTCTTACACTAACTCTAACTCTGGAAATGAACTTCCTGGATCTTATGAAGACTATATAATCTCCTGTGAGTCATCTGCATCTTTGGTTAAGCCATAAAAAAGGCTTATTGATTTGAGTCATTGTTTGCAAATAATATAAGATCCTACTCATCAATGGTCAAACAATGGATTCTTTAAATGACTTATGATCCTATTTGGCCAAGTGTTTTAAAACCTTTTTAATATTTTTGACAAACTTCCCAAAAGTCAAATTCTAAATCATTTAGAAATAATAACAGAGGCCACCTGAGACACCTCAGAAGATTTGTTTTCTCTCCTTATATAAGAGAGATATCAAACTAATTAGGCTTATTTGGCATGGTGAATTGTAATGGAAAGCGCTGTCAAATAAATAATGATTGTTATTTAGCTGCTAAATAATGTCTGACTCTTTTGTGACACCCTGGACTGTAACATGTCAGGCTTCTCTGTCCATGGGATTTGCCAGGCAAGAATACTGGAGTGGGTTGCCATTTCCTTCTCCAGGGAATAAATAGGGGTATATCTTCTTAAATTATATTGTATGAGTGAGTGTTAATAAATGTTCTAAAAATTATATGACATGCCTGAAATGTGGATATGTCCTAATATAATGTTATCAGTCATAACTGTAGTTACCTTAAAATGTTATGTGTCACAACAAACACCGAATTTCCTTATAAACTTGACTATAATGAATCAGATCTTTAATAAAGAATATTTAAGTATTCCATCCTCAACAGGCATTTGTTATTTTACTCAGATACTTTTACAAAAGTTTCCTACAAATGTGTGTCATCTTCAGAGAAATTCATAGAAAGAAATCTAATGAGTACCCTAGAATGCAAGTTTCTGATAACTTTGAAATCATACCACTGTACTTGATAAGAATTTACAGAATCTTAATAGAGAAAGACAAACCATTCAATATCTCAGTAATCCAAGTCTATGCCCCTACCAATAATGCTGAAGAAGCTGAAATTGAATGGTTCTGTGAAGACCTACAAGACTTTCTAGAACTAACACCCAAAAAAGATGTCCTTTTCATTATAGGGGACTGGAATGCAAAAGTAGGAAGTCAGGAAACACCTGGAATAACAGGCAAATTTGGCCTTGGAGTACAGAAGGAAGCAGGGCAAGAGCTAATAGAGTTTTGCCAAGAGAATGCGAACATAGCAAACACCCTCTTCCAATAACACAAGAGAAGATTCTATATATGGTCATCACCAAATGGTCAACACCAAAGTCAGATTGATTAAATTCTTTGCAGCCAAAGCTGGAGAAGCTCTATACAATGAGCAAAAACAAGACCAGGAGCTCACTCTGGCTCAGATCATAACCTTATTACTAAATTCAGACTCAAATTGAAGAAAGCAAGAAAAACCACTAGACCATTCAGGTATGATCTAAATCAAATCCCTTATGATTATACAGTGGAAGTGAGAAATAGATTTAAGGGCCTAGATCTGATAGATAGAGTGCCAGATGAACTATGGACAGAGGTTCCTGACATTGTACAGTAGACAGAGATCAAGACCATCTCCAAGAAAAAGAAATGCAAAAAAGCAAAATGGCTGTCTGAGGTGGTATTACAAATAGCTGTGAAAAGAAGAGAAGCTAAAGGCAAAGAGGAAAGGAAAGATATACCCATTTGAATGCAGAGTTCCAAAGAATAGCAAGGAGAGATGAGAAAGCCTTCCTCAGCGATCAATGCAAAGAAATAGAGAAAAACAATAGAATGGGAAAGACTAGAGATCTCTTCAAGAAAATTAGAGATACCAAGGGAACATTTCATGTAAAGATGGGCAAAATAAAGGACAGAAATGGTATGAACCTAAAAGAAGCAGAAGATATTAAGAAGAGGGGGCAAGAATACATAGAACTATATGAAAAAGATCTTCACGACCCAGATAATCACGATGGTGTGATCACTCATCTAGAGCCAGACATCTTGGAATGTGAAGTCAAGTGGGCCTTAGAAAGCATCTCTATGAACAAAGCTAGTGGAGGTGATGGGATTCCAGATGAGCTATTTTAAATCCTGAAAGATGATGCTGTGAAAGTGCTGCACTCAATATGCCAGCAAATTTGGAAAACTCAGCAGTGGCCACAGGACTGGAAAAGGTCAGTTTTCATTCCAATTCCAAAGAAAGGCAATGCCAAAGAATGCTCAAACTACCACACAATTGCACTCATCTCACACACTAGTAAAGAAATGCTCAAAATTCTCCAAGTCAGGCTTCAGCAATACATGAACTGTGAACTTTCAAATGTTCAAGCTGGTTTTAGAAAAGGCAGAGGACCCAGAAGTCAAATTGTCAACATCAGTTGGATCATCGATAAAGCAAGAGAGTTCCAGAAAAACATCTATTTCTGCTTTATTGACTATGCCAAGCCTTTGACTGTGTGGATCACAGCAAACTGTGGAAAATTCTGAAAGAGAAGGGAATACAAGATCACCTGATCTGCCTCTTGAGAAACCTATATGCGGGTCAGGAAGCAACAGTTAGAACTGGACATGGAACAACAGGCTGGTTGCAAATAAGAAAAAGAATACGTCAAGGCTGTATATTGTTACCCTGCTTATTTAACTTATATGCAGAGTACATCATGAAAAATGCTAGGCTGGAGGCAGCACAAGCTGGAATCAAGATTGCTGGGATAAATATCAATAACCTCAGACATGCAGATGACACTACCCTTATGGCAGAAAGTGAAGAGGAACTAAAAAGCCTCTTGATGAAAGTGAAAGAGGAGAGGGAAAAAGTTGGCTTAAAGCTCAACATTCAGAAAACGAAGATCATGGCATCTGGTCCCATCACTCCATGGCAAATAGATGGGGAAATGGTGGAAACAGCATCAGACTTTATCTTTTTGGGCTCCAAAATCACTGCAGATGGTGATTGCAGCCATGAAATTAAAAGACGCTTACTCCTTGGAAGGAAAGTTATGACCAACCTAGATAGCATATTGAAAAGCAGAGACATTACTTTGCCAAAAAAGGTCTGTCTAGTCAAGGCTATGGTTTTTCCTGTGGTCATGTATGGATGTAAGAGTTGGACTGTGAAGAAGGCTGAGTGCTGAAGAATTGATGCTTTTGAACTGTGGTGCTGGAGAAGACTCCTGAGAGTCCCTTGGACTGCAAGGAGATTCAACCAGTCCATTCTAAAGGAGATCAGTCTTGGGTGTTCTTTGGAAGGAATGATGCTAAAGCTGAAACTCCAGTACTTTGGCCACCTCATGGGAAGAGTTGACTCATTGGAAAAGACTCTGATGCTGGGAGGGACTGGGAGCCGGAGGAAAAGGGGATGACAGAGGATGAGATGGCTGGATGGCATCACCGACTCAATGAACGTGAGTTTGAGTGAACTCCGGGAGTTGGTGATGGACAGGGAGGCCTGGCGTGCTGTGATTCATGGGATCTCAAAGAATCGGACATGACTGAGCGACTGAACTGAACTCTAGTGAAGATGAACAATCTACTTGCTCAACTTTTAATACATGAAACTTCCAAAAAAGTTCAGATGAAGGAAGTTTTGGGGTCCAGTGGAAACTGTCCCCATATATGCCTCTTTGGCATATTGGTCATTATGAATTAAAGTTACCTGAGAAATAGCCAGTGAGGGTGGTGATACAAAAACACTATAACCCCAGTTCCCCTTGAAGGGGGGAAGTTTCCCATTTGAAGGTATCCGCCATAGATCCAGAGGATAGAAAACATCCTTACCACCAGAGTTAGGATATTTAAGGCTAACAAAGTTATAGAACTCTGCTATTTCTCTGTTAGTCTGCTACCTTAAGCACAAGCCCCTTTGTTTTTATCGTGTTTGTCACAAATCTACGTATTCTTCTCTTCCGGATGACTTAATTGCAAAGTAGAGCTTGCTCTGACATCTGATGCCAGTGCAATAGTATGCTATCACCCTTCCGTGGATATTCCATATGAACACACAAAACCTACCCCTTGACCATATGTGCATAACAATGAAGGAACACATGATCTAGTTCTAAAAATAAGAAAAAAGGGGAGCACAGCACAAGGACCCATAATAGACCAATTTAGTAAAATGTTCTTTACTTCTAAGCATCCTTGGGATCCTTGTGGACAGTATCATAGACATCACAGGAACTGAATCCTCCAAAAGAGATAATATTGAGGTTTTCAGGAATCAAACAGGAATGTTATCTTGGATCTCATTTGCCTTTTGAGAAAATACAGTTGGGTATATTCACTAACAGGTTATATAGTAAAATAATAATAAAGTATCTTTTTATATAAAAAATTGTCTTGTTAAATCTCCACAAATAACTGTCTCTTTGTCTAAAAATAATGTATTGGAAGCCTGCGTGGCTCACTATAGGAGTTGCATGTCTGTGATACCTCCATGTGTATGGATTTTTTTCCTTCTGTTAATCGGTCTTTTGTCAATTTAATTATTAAACTAGCCAAAAATACTCAAGAAGGTAGGAAGAAATTTCCCCTGCCTCAACATTTTAATTACCCCATGCAGATTGGAGAGAAGATTATGGGAGTCACAGTCACTCCCTTCCCCAGTCTATCAAACACCAATAACCTCCTAAGCTTATGCCCAGATGTTCAAGTTTGCATTGACGCCTTCTCAGCCCATAACACCTGTACCTGTATTTCCAGCTACAAAATGAGCAGTGTTCATATAGAGTATACATCCACAGATAGTTCTAGCTCAGAATAGGCTATTTTTTGGAAATATGATTTCTCCAAAGTTTTTTTTTACTCCTCTGTGTGATTTGTCCTCAACAAGATAAAAAACCCAACCTCTAAACATTTTTTGCCAGCTTTTTCAAGGTCTTCCCACGGGACAATTTCCAGGATTATGCACAGAAACTGTAAAAACAGAAAATCTATCCTTTTGTGGTAGTTTAGGACAGTCCATGATTCTAGGAAGCACAGGCATACTCTACAAACCACTTGCTGTCAACTCGGAGTTCCTGATCCCCTTGATCTTTATCATCTCCACCTTAGCTTGCTGCTGCTGCTGCTGCTAAGTTGCTTCAGTTGTGTTCGACTCTGTGCGATCCCATAGATGGCAGCCCATCAAGCTCCCCTGTCCCTGGGATTCTCCAGGCAAGACCACTGGAATGGGTTTCCATTTCCTTCTCCAATGAGTGAAAATGAAAAGTGAAAGTGAAGTCGCTCAGTTGTGTCCAACTAGTAGCGACTCCACAGACTGCAGCCTACCAAGCTCCTCCGTCCATGAGATTTTCTAGGCAAGAGTACTAGAGTGGCTTGCCATTGCCTTCTCCAATAACAAACTTGTGTACATGTTTTGTCCCTCCTTGAGGGCATTAACTGGGTCTTTGGCAGTTTTCTGTTCTCCATAGTCTCTTCCGATAGTATACAATATGCTTTAGTTGATCATTGCTAAGTCACTTTTCAGTCCTGTCCAACTCTGTGTGACCCCATGGACTACAGCCCACCAGCCTCCTCTGTTCATGAGATTTCCCAAGCAAGAATACTGGCGTGGGTTACCATTTCCTTCTCCAGGGGATCTTCCTGACCCAGGGATTGAAACTGTGTCTCTTACATCTCATGAGTTGGCAGGCAGGTTCTTTACCACTAGCACCACCAGGGAAGCCCATCAGCTGCTCATTAACTCTGTTTAAAATACATAAATGGAGGATTAGTATAAAGGACATGTGTATTTCCTGTTTGAAATATGGGTCATTCACTGAAATAAAAATCTTAAGGAAAAGTATATTCATCATAATTAGGGCAAGCTTCTCATGTAAACAGGTATAAAAGAGCAAGTATACTAAATTACAATAGGAAGGAAATGATGCTTGTGACTGGCTGAGCCCTAGGTAAGACACAGAGTTAATTCTGAAAATAACCTCTAAGCTTCATCCAGATCTAGAATTTTATTTATTTCCCTTATTTCCTTTCTCTCTTTTTTAGTGCTTCAACTTGACCTGGCACTAAAAAAAAAAAAAAAAAAAAATTATCTGGAAAGAAAGCAAGTCAATAGCCAGATGCATGTGAATTGCCAAGGGCCATGAAAAAGCCAAAAGAGCTATTCCCTCTTCTCAATGCCTACTGTTCAAGGAGTGAATAAAATGGCAGCCCTTTACCTAATATCATAACCAAAATATCATAATATATAAGGCAGTGAGCCTGCTGCTGCTGCTGCTAAGTCGCTTCAGTCATGTCAGACTCTCTGCGACCCTATAGATGGCAGCCCACCAGGCTCCCCCATCCTGGGATTCTCCAGGCAAGAATACTGGAGTGGGTTGCCGTTTCCTTCTCCAAGTCACTATTACATAAAACCAAAATAAATTAGGGTCCACACAAATGAAAGATAGATCAAAATAAGATCTAATTAATGTTGATGAATACTTTTGAAAAAGAAATAAGAACTCTTGAATGGTCCTTATTTCAAATTAAGTTAATAATGCATTCTGTAGTACAAAACCTACTCAAGATCATATTTATTACATCTTAAAATAAAAATGATGTGATGGAAATAAATGTAGAGATGGAGTTGGCAGATCATAAAGGTCTACGTTTTCTTCGACTTACCTGTTCTTACTCTAAAATCTCCATTCCTGCTATTGGTGGGGTGAAGGAGAAATGGCAGGGTATTTAAGTTTGACAACCCATAGGTATTTTAGCCACTTATCTAGGGTCTCATTTCCTGTCTTCTTGTCTTCTTCCTTCCCCTAGTAGATAGAAGGGGTGTTTGAGTGAAAGGGTGTTTCTGTTGGGTAGAACCCAAGTTCTTCCTTACTCTGTTACTGATTTTGTGTACATCGTTAAACTCTGATTCTCTATATTTTAAAAGAAATTCTTTCAGAGTTTAGGAAATCCCTTTCTTTTTTGGTAACTTTCTTTTGTGATAGTCGAATCAAAACAAAAGTGATTTGGGGGGGGCGGTCCTAAGATGGCAGAGGAATAGGACGGGGAGACCACTTTCTCCCCCACAAATTCATCAAAAGAACATTTAAACGCTGATTAAATTCCACAAAACAACTTCTGATGCTGGCAGAGGACATCAGGCACCCAGAAAAGCAGCCCATTGTCTTCAAAAGGAGGTAGGAAAAATATAAAAGACACAAAAAAGAGACAAAAGAGGTAGGGATGGAGCTCCATCCCTGGAAGGGAGTCTTAAAAAGAGAGAAGTTTCCAAACACCAGGAAACACTCTCACTGCCGAGTCTATGGCAAGGCTTGGAAGCACAGAGGACAACATAACAGGGAGGAAAAATAAATAAATAAATAATTAAAACCCACAGATTACATGCACAACGGTATCTCTCCCAGTGGAGAAGCAGTGCAGATGCCTGCATCCACCACTAGCAAGCAGGAGCTGGGCACGGAGGCATGGGCTGCATTGCTTAGAGTAAGGACCAGGCCTGAATGCCCCGAGGGCAATCATAGTGAACTAACTTGGGCTAGCAAGCCAGACTGTGGGATAGCTATCACGCAAAAAGCCCTAACCTAAGACACCACCAGGACCACGCACAGAAAAAAGGACTGAACAGAATTAGCCGGCTGCAGACCATCCACCTCTGGTGACAGGCAGTCAGAGCCAGAAGGGGGCAATCACAGCCCCAGAGAAACATTATCTACCAAACTGCAAGCAGGCTTCTTTGCTAACTAAGACTTCTTGGGGTTCTGGACAGTCAACATCCACCTTGAGAAGGTGCACCGGTTGTACACCCAGAAAACCGAGCAGCAGGAACAGGGGAGGTGATAAGTTGCAGTGACCACACTCACCGAACACCTCATCACCTGAGCTGCTTGGACATGGGAAGGGCACAAAACACAGGCCCAACGGAGTCTGCACCTCTGAGGACTACCCGAGTGCCTGAACCTGAGTGGCTTAGACCTGGGAGGTGCATGCAGTCCAGGGCTGGCCTCAGATGGTTACTGGTGGAGCAACCTAGAGCCTGAGCTGTGTGTGCAGTGAGGGCACATGCGCCGTGAGTGGGGGCAGGCCCAGTGTAGCTGAGACACTGTGAACACATGCCAGTGTTATTTGTTTGCAGCGTCCCTCCCTCCCCACACCGCGACCAAACAGTGAGCCTAAAAATGTGTCCACCACTGCCCACCTTGAGTCAGGGTGGAAATCAGACACTGAAGAGACAGCAAACAGAAGAAGCTAAAACAGAGGGAACCGCCTTGGAAGTGACAGGTGCAATAGATTAAAACCCTGTCGTTAGTACTGACTACATAGGAAGGAGCCTATAGATCTTGAGAAATATAAGCCGGACCAAGGAACTATCCGAAAATGAACTGACCCCACA